>CM043111.1:2915666-3490916 GCA_023701765.1 Hylyphantes graminicola
TGAAGAGCATATTTTTATTCTTTAAAAGGCGTTAATTTTAAAAATAATATAATAACCGTGAGCAAGTTGTAGAGTACCATATGATCTGATTGATCTGAAATCACGGAAGATGTAGTTAATTCTCTTCAGAATTAGGGCAAATTCGTTGAAATTATAGATATTATTTCTGAACTAAAGAATCTTGGCCGGATTTTGCGTCTCTTTAAAAATATCGCCAGGTCGAATGACAACAAACCCATGCGCGTGAACAACCAATGAATGACTACAGTATGGAGAACGTGACATGATAAGAAACATTACCATTGCTAATTTCGCCAAAGGTTGCCACAACACCAATAAGTCGGGGTAACCAGATTTGGCGTAAAATATCCGGCCACGATTCTTTAGTCTAACCGATTTTATGAAAGGTTCTGAAAGTCGCCGAGTCGATGTAGCAAGCCTAAAGCCTTGGTTTCCTCGGAGTCTGTCACCAGAAAAATGCGACCGCTATTATACGTGGATGACGTCACTCTACCGGCCACCGCTTCACCGGAGCGTTACGTTGACACGAAACTGGAAACCTAGCGAACTCACTCAACTAACTCTGTTGTTGCTTTGGTTTTCGGTCTTTGCATGTCAAACTGGAAAATTTGGGTTCTTCGTGATTTCTCACAAAATCAATTAGCATTTCTTCCTCGGCAAGCGTAAAACAACTCTCGCCTTACGTCATTTCCTCAGATTTTGAATTTTGGGCAAGCAAACCACACAACAGACAACAGCAAAAAACGTTGTCATCAGGATTTCTCCAGCGCACTCAACAGCAACTCAATCTGGCGGTCGTGTTGAGTTGTCCGGCAACGCTCCCGAGGAAACCACTCTAGCGTAATCAATGTCAGTAGTTTGTATGACGTCACTCACCGCACTTGTCCGACCGCTTAAATCTGTTGACGGACTCCGAGGAAACCGAGGCTTATGCAAATTGAATGGCGCCAAATAGTTCGCCGAGAGCGTTTGTTTGGGCTTATTACTGAGCGATCAATGGCCCCACTTGGCAATCCTGATTCTGTATTGGTTTTCCAAGGCAGCATCTTTACTTTATCCTCTTTACACTATGGGTAATGTTCACTTTTCGTTTAGAATTTGGGGAGAGCTGATTTTTTTAAAAAAAGTCATCACAGAAGAAAGTTTTTAAATGTTTTCGAGTGGCTTCGAAATTTGTTTATATCACGAAAAGAGTTTTGAAACTATTTCTGTAAACTTTCATAAAATAAAAACTTTGGTGCGGATGGTCGTACGAATTGCTTATAAACAAACTGTGCCAACCTAACTTGGGTAAAAACAAATAGTAAAAAGGCAAGGGGAAAAGCGCGGTTGGTCCGTTCGTTGGAAACTCCTGTTTGAGGTAATATTTACATACGAAATGATCTGAATACAATTTAACCAAAATACACTTTTCATTCCGATAAAATTGCGAAATTTTCTTAATAATATTCAAATGTGTTAGATCATATATGAAATTAATGTTTTGAACATGTTTTCTGGATGGATTCACAAATAAATAATGGAACTCTTTACATCCACGGAAGGATCGTCTCCATATCACATTTCTATTTGCGCAACTTAGGTTGGCAAGGAGTGTACAAACACAAGAGTCGCAGAAATTGTTCGGTTTATTTTAAAACTCTTGCAGAGTGTTGTCATAATATTTGTACACTTTCTATGACCTAATGAAAGTATGGCGAAAGAATTGAAACTCCGAAATGGTCATTTTGTGTTCTCTACTCTATTTTGAGAGTGCTGATTCCGAAAAACTATGTTTTTTTTTAATGAGAGTCCGCCTGTCAAACCAAAACCACTGTACAGTAATAGGTATAGTTTAACTCGTAGTTTCCTTGCACGGAAGCCACGACCAAGGGCGGAGCTATAAAGAAACAATCAGATGAAGAGAAAATGTCAGACATTATATGTTGTCTTCACATGATTGTTCCGCGCGTTTTATAGCTCCTCCCATGGTCGTGGCATCTGGGCGAGGAAACTATGAGCTTGTCTCTAAGAACTTTTAATTTGGTACACCAGTGTTAAACAATAGCACGGATGGACGAAAGAGACGAAAAAAAAAAAGAGAGTAAATTATAGTACCTGATTTCTTATTTTTAGAGTTTTTAAAATCGCACGCTTTGAAGTAAGTTAAAACAGACCGCCACAGGACAGACGGACGGACGGATACAAATTATAACAACAGATGGTATAAAAGACAGATATGTATGGCATCAGAGACATTACAAAAAAAAAAAGTTTGATGTAACTTAAATTAACTATAAGAATCTGTCTTATAAAGGACAGACGGACGGGAAAGCATATGGAGGATTATTTGAGAACAATTATTTTCAATTTACACAAAAAAAATTTTTTAGTTTACTTCTGTACATCCATAAGTAGATATTTAAGTTACCTTAAAAAAAAAAACTAAACCTACACACGTCCAATATGCCAATAACAGACAAAAAAAGGGACAAAAACAAACACTCCCAGTAAAACGATTTGATTTTATTAAATGTCGTACAAAAAAGTAAACAAAAAAAATGCAACCCCCCCCCCCCCCCTAACTTACATCTTTCTTTTCTCTTTAATTTCCTGGGGATAAGTAATGATTATTAACTGCCCAAAAAAAGAGGGAAAGAGGGAAAAGAGAGATACCTACTGAATATAGATGGAAAAGCCGTATAGACAGACGGGTCCGAGACCTAACAAACAGAAATGGAACGGATAGAACTTTTATTATAACAGGCTGTCTTATAAAGGACCGAGGAAAAGGTTTCGAACAATTATTTTCAATTGACACGTTATTATTATTACGTTTGTTTTCTTAAATCGAGGATAGCCATTTATTTTAGTTACGTTTGGAAAAAATTAAACATAAGTCTTATAAAAGACAGAAAGTGACAAAAACAAACGCTCCCATTGGCAATTTGATTTTATTAAATTTCATACAAAAAAACGAAAAGAAAAATGCATCCAACTTCATTCCTTTCTTGGGACTAGGTAATGATAATAAACTACCCAAAAGGAAGGATCAAAGCTGGATTACCAGTTTCAGACTAGGCGAAGGCTTCCACAATCGATTGATCCCCCTTTCTTTCGACCATGATTCCATCCCTTCCCCCTATTTTGACTAGTAAGTGTATCGATGTTTTTTTGCATTTTGATAATTCATTCAAGCAACAGACCTCTCCGAATAGCGAGCGTTATTTTATAACCACCCGGTACATGGAAAAAGTGTAGACAGACACAAAGTATTAGACAAACAGAAATCGAACGGGTAGATCTTATATTATAACGGGCCGTCTTATCAAGGACAGACAGAACTGACAATTATTTTCAATTGACACATTATTATTATTACTTTTGTTTCCTTAAATCGCGGATAGCCATTTATTTTAGTTACCTTTGGAAAAAATTTAACATAAGTCTTATAAAAGACAGAAAGTGACAAAACTCCCATTGGCAATTTGATTTTATTAAATTTCATACAAACAACGAAAAGAAAAGACAACCGACTTCACTTGGGGCCAGGTAATGATTATAAACTACCCAAAAGGAAGGATCAAAGCTGGATTACCAGTTTCAGACTAGGCGAAGGCTTTCAATCGAATGATCCCCCCTATCTTTCGACCATGTACGTAGATGATATTGTTATTTTTAAGAAACTGTTTATAGAGAGTACACGCTAAATATGTATTCCGAAGTTCCGACGTAAGACGTCGCCTTTAACCCTCTAATTCATGAATTTTTATTTTCATTCCAAAAAAATGTATATGTATCTTTAATACTCACACATTATGGGAAAATACTAAAAAAAATTTAACTGCATTAGAATTTAAATAATTTCAATTTTTAAAATTTTTTCCATTTGACAAAAACCAACTGCAAAATTCCAATTTTGATAATAATGACTAGAAAACAACTAAAATTATTTCAAAATAACCCTTTTTAACTATGATTAATTTTTCAAAACAATTTATTAGTATTTAGTACTAATATTATTATTCTTTGAATACTGCCAAAAACGTAATTTCACAAAAGTTAATAACCTCACTCTTTAATTTTGAATACACTTTTACTACTGTCATCTATGAGGATTATTAGTAACTAAAACTTTAAAATGAAATGTAATAGATGAAAAAAAACACAGATTTGTCCAGGAGGAACTCTAATTTACTAGAACAAAGTGGATTATGTTACTTGTTACCAAACGGTTAACAGTATGCATTAGATTGTTAAAATATGCGTTGGTGTTGGCTCGTCATTTGAGGTTTGAAATTACGACGTCTGTCAACCAATAGTCCTTGTATCGAGCACTAGTGCGACGGTAATGGGCTTGTTTCACGTTGTACGAAAAAAAAACAAAAGAACCAATGAAATCACAGTATGGAGAGCATGACGTCGTAAGAAACATTGCCATTCAATTCAACAAAATGCTAATTTCGCGTTCTGATTTTTTGTAAAAAAAAATTTAGGTTGGTCTTCAAGGGTTTGGCTTGTTTTACAGTAGAGCTACAATCGGACAATTATGTAAGAAATTTTGCGTGCATTAAAAAGGATAAAGTTAGGTTGAAATTGCCGCAGTACACTCTTAAAACAAAAGAGTGAAATCCAATCCAATTGGAGAAGTGCATTTTCGACACCCTAAAGGCATGCATATTTTCTCAGACTGAGTTAAAATCACTCGTTTGGAGTGATCCTGTCGGAGGTTTAACACACAAAGGATACAATCCAAAAGGAGAAGTGCATTTTCCAGTCTGGAGGAGTGAAATCCACTCAGACTGAGTTAAATTCGGAGTGTTTGTTTTAAGAGTGTAGAGCTACACGAGAAGTTCCTTTGGCGAGCGCTGTAATTAAGAACCATAGTCAAGTGAACCTTCCCATTTACCTTTCTTGGGGCCAGGTAATGATTATTAACTACCCCAAAAGCAGGATCAAGAAGGACTTATGGGTTCGAGACCTCACGTAAGCTTCGGATCGATTGTTCGACCCCCCCCCCCCCTCTGTTTTCGATCATGTATGTGGATGATATGGTTATTTTTAAGAAACTGTTTACAGGGAGTGCAAGTTACACATGCTCCAAAAGGCAAATTGTTCAAGACATTATGTTTAAGATTCAAATTGGAGGTAGGAGCCCAGTCGGTGAGGCGATTGATTTGCATGCGGAAGGTCCCAGGTTCGAGCCCGGGGATTGCCAACATAACTGCCAATCTGTAAATGGTCTGTACTGCCGAAAAGTCCGATGGGCAGAGTTGGAACGGGTCACAAACTGTGTGACCCATGACCCACTGACCAATTCATATATGAGACCCATAACCCAGTGACCCATGACCCGGACTGACCCATTGACCCGGACTGACCCAGTGACCCGAAATGACCCATTGACCCGGAATGACCCATTCACCCGGAATGACCCAGTGATTCGGACTGACCCAGTGACCCGGACTGACCCAGGAGCCTGGTCTGACCCAGAAGCCAGAACTGAGTAACTGACCCAGTTTTCTGAACTGACCCAGTAACATGAATTGACTCAAACTAACCTAGTAATTGCGACTAGGCTGACTAGCACAACAACTTGAACTGAGCCAACTAACCACTTTTTCTAGTGATGCAAAGACGAGGTTAAAAATCACTTTGTCTCATGGTCGAAAAACTAAAAATTGGTATTGGCTTGACACAAGTGAAACATGGTACTGCTGGTTCTCATCCTTGCAAACTACATCTACAGCCATATCACACTTCACACGCACAAGTAGCAAGTATAATCTTGGTTGTATTATTCAGGCCTCATTAAAACGTGATTTAATATAAATAGCAGCGAAGTAAAAGAACTACCCATGTAAATTACCAACAGTTATGATCAATTTTCGTTCACATTAAGTCAGATACGTATTACAAAAAGCTTGCAATATATGCTATTAGCTTAGCTGCGTAGGATGATTTTAGATTCATAATTTGGGATAAAGCTGAATTGGGAAAAAAAGAATTGAATTTATTAATTATATAAAACAATATATTTTCAAGAATAACAATGTTTATGCAAAATTTACATTATTTTTAATACTGAAACTGAATACTATAGAAAACACGTTTACTGCTGCATAACAACAAAACTAATGTATCACAAACATCTATGCAGTATGCACTGTATATACACTCACTAGTCACTACGCTGTATAGTATGTAACAGATTTACAGTGTTAAAGAATATGGGAATACACAGTTTATTCAGAATGAATAGGCTGGCCTAATGATATATCGAACATAAGTACATAGCATAATCAATATAGAAATTTACTCAAGCATATACTAATCTGATTATGTAATTTTAGAATAAAATAAGCTTGAAACTTAAATACTGAATCAAATAAATCCACATTTCAACCCCTCAGGAACTAAAACTTGAACCTCAACTATACAGTCTAGCTAATTAGTCTATATTCAAAGAATGGTTTGGTCCCTGGGTCATTCCGGGTCAGTGGGTCATTCCGGGTCAGTGGGTCAGTCCGGGTCATGGGTCACTGGGTCGAATCCGGGTATGATAGAGTGACCCATGACCCGGACCAAAAAAGTGACCCAAGTGACCCAGATGACCCACTGACCCGGTGACCCGTTCCAACTCTGCCGATGGGTATAGGAAGGGCACGTTGAATATGCTCCAAACGCAGCTCACAATATCCTTCAAAGTTGCGTTGGGTGCCTTACACGTGTGTCGGCTCGTCATTTGACAGTGGTTCTAATTAACGACGCTGGTCGCCAATAGCCCTAACGTTGCTCTAGTGCGGCGATAACTCAAATCTTACCCAAATAGAAAGATACAGAGAGTTAAAGAGCATATTTAATCGGAATACTTTCTAGTCTACACTCCGTGCCAGCTTAACTTGGGTAAAAACAAAGAGTAAAAAGACAGAGGGAAAAAGCGCGATTGGTCCGTTAGTTGGAAACTCTTGTCAGATAATATTTACATATAAAATGATCTGAATACAATTTAACAAAAATACACTTATCATTCTGATAAAATTGCCAAATTTTCCCAAATATTATTCAAATGCGTTACACCTTAAACGAAATGAATGTTTTGAACATGTTTTCTGGGTGGATTCACAAATGATTTAGGATCTTCTCTATTTACCCAACTTAGGTTGGCATGGAGTGTAGACGGAAAATTTATGTAAGGAGAAAAGTGCCTACTAAAAAAAATTAAACGAAATACCAACTACCTCCAGAGAACATAACTAAAACCAACATCCTTTCCTATATTGCACATCAATGCATCTTTAAAAATTAAGGCACCTCGGAGGTAAAGGTATAGTTCCCCCCCAAAAAAGCCCCTTCGGAAAGGTATAAGATTAAGAACGATTGTTGTTGTTTTTTGCAGAGGGGGGGGGGGGGGATCAGTAACAGGGGATAGTTTAGTTCTAATTCTAATTTGGCAGGGATTGCTCTGATCGTCAATTTGTCAATTTGGAGGTTAATTTAAACAAACTGTCTATTTTTTTCGTTCAATGGGCTTGAGACAATTTCTTACTGCAATTGTAGTGTTGAAATCGTCAGTTAAGTTACCACGCGTGCTATCTAACTTTGCACAACGGATAAGATTTGCTGTACGGTAACCCTTGGAGCGATTGTTTCGGATTTGGCGATAAATAACCTTTTGGGGCGACCTGTCTGACTTCAATTGATGATTCGAATTCGTTGACTTCGCAACTATGATGTTTTCAAACAACCCTATCTGACTATTATTTATTAGTGTAGTATAGAGAGCGTGGCGTCAAAAGTCGCCAGAATACGGACTTTTGGCGCGATTTTGGAAAGTTCGCCAAGGGTTACCGTACAGTAAACCTGATCCGGTGTGCAAAGTTAGTTAGCACATGTAGGAATGACGAAATGCTGTTTGAAACATTAACGAAATGTATTATCCATTTGAATAACATTTAAAGCCAGAAGCGGCTGAGGTGTTTACCGTGTCGGCCTCGTAAGCCCAAGATCGCGGGTTCGAGCCCCGGCTGAGTTGTCGGATTTTCTGGATGGGAAAATCCTGGACACGCATGTCATAGCTATGCTTATGTGGCATGTAAAAGAACCCTGAAGGGCCCATTTGGCTTGGGTTCTCTGGGCAAAATTAAAATCTCGACATGCTTTAAGGGGTCACAGGAGTCTTAAAAATGTGCAAAGAAGATACTACATAGCATAGTTTGATCTCTCTTGTAATTTTTTAGCTACTCAATAAATGAGTATAATTTTTTTATATGTAATTCTACAAGATTTATTTATTATAAAACAAGTTTTAAAATTTATGAAACTTTATCCAAAACTAAAATAAATGATATTAAACATGAAGGTACTTGAACACACTGTGATTAGGCTTGCGCGGCAAATTGTGAGGTCAAAATTGAAAAAATGAATAAGAAAAGGACTTTATATTGTACAAATATGTACAGACTAGGAGTTATACCTAAATTCTCAGCTCAATTTCAATTAGAAATTATTTTTTTAAAAATTTAAAATCAAAATTTTTAATTTTTTAATAATTTTTTTAGAAAAAAGTTCTTAAAATAATTTCTAATTAAAATTGAGCTGAGAATTTAGGTATAAGTCCTAGTCTGTACATATTTGTACAATATAAAGTCATTTTCTTGGTCATTTTTTCAATTTTGACCTCACAATTTGCCGCGCAAGCCTAATCACAGTGTGTTCAAGTACCTTCATGTTTAATATCATTTATTTTAGTTTTGGCTAAAGTTTCATAAATTTTAAAACTTGTTTTATAATAAATAAATCTTGTAGAATTACATATAAAAAAATTATACTTATACATTCAGTAGTTCAAAAATGACATGAAAGATCAAACTTTGCTTTGTAGTATCTTCTTAGCACATTTTTAAGACTCCTTAGACCCCTTAACATCCACAGAGAGCTCAGATTCATTGTAATTTGGGGGCTGGGGAGCCCAGTCGGTTAAGCACTCGCTTAGCATGCGGAAGGTCCCAGGTTCGGGTCCGGGCATCGCCAAAATAGCTGCCGACCTATAAACGGCCCGTGCAGCCAAAAATGTCCGACGAATAATACCCCGTGTAAGGGAGTGCACGTTAAATATCCTTCAAAGTCCTAACGCTGCGTACGATGTCGCCCTTAACGGTTGCGTTGGGTGCCTATTCAGGTGTGGCTCGTCACCTGACTGTGGTTCTAAAATACGACGCCCGTCGCCAATAGCCCTCGTGTAGCTCTAGTGCGACGATAATTCAAACCAAAACCAAAATCATTGTAATTTGTGCGTCAAAATTGGTAGCGAGGGTTGCCTAGATGGTTCCACAAATAAATGGCTCTTAGTTCTGGGGAATATGCCGAGTCTGCAAAGGTTTGACCGCCAATATTGCAGCTCCATTAGAGAAAAAATAACAAAAAAATAATAATAATAAACTGCTTAGAGAGAATGCACGCTAAATATCTTTCCCGACCCTGCATACGATGCAAGTTGGGGTTGGATCGTCATTTAAAGTTCGAAATTTTGGCACTCGTCGCAGCCCCATTAGAGGAAAGAAGAAGAAAAAAAACATTGATCATATAATAAAAAAAAAAACAGTTTGTAAAAATATTCAATACAGCTGGAGTAATTATTATTTTTTTTACATTAGCCACAAAGAGAAGACATTTGTTTGAAGAGACCCCATTCCCCCTTAAGTTGTTAAGGAAAATTATGTCAAAAAAAAAAATCGTCACTTAATTCCCCACATCTGCTATCTAACTTTGCAAAATGGTAGAAATTTACTGAAAGATAACTCTTGGCAGACTTTCCAAAATAGCGCCAAAAGTCTGCCGAAAACCCAACTGAAATGATAGGATAGGTGTGAATTATCGTCGCATTAGAGCTACACGAGGGAGAGCCGAAAAACGTGCTTGTTCAGTTAACACCGGCTGTTCGGAAAACGTCATCGTTGCGAAGTCAAACAATTCGAATCATCAGTCGAAATCAGACGGTTGCCACACAAAATTATTTATCGCCAAGTCCGAAAAAATAGCGCCAAGGGTTACCATACAGTAAATCTGATCCTTTCACAACAATTAGATAGCACATGTGGGAACTTAAGTAACGATCTATCATATAATAAAAAAAAGTTTGTAAAAATATTCCATACAGCCGGAGTAATTATTATTTTTTTTTTACATTAGCCACAAAGAGTGTTTGAAGACCCCATTCCCCCTTAAGTTGTTAAGGAAGATTATGTCAAAAAAAATTTAAGATAACAGTATCGACGTTTGGTGTCTTTTAAAAAAGCACAACCCACCTGAAATATTTAAGATTAAGAAGACTTCAAAAAAGAAATGAAATCGAGGAAGCGAAATATTTGATTACCTCGTCATTTTTGAAAAGCGATAAAAAAATGATTTCTTTGAAGGGAAAAGTTGAGGAAATTCAAAAAGTATTATATGATAAGGACATCTCTCTAAAAATGAATATTCAGAAAATGATTGTGCGTTAATGGGACTTGACATTAAATGAGATACTTAAGGTTGAAAATATTTTTAATAAAAAAATCTTAAAATTTCTACTTAAGGGGAATAATGCCGGTCCACTGGCACAATGGTTAGTGTACTAGCCTTTGGAGCTGCTGGGCTCGGGTTCGAATCCCGGTAAAGGCATGGATGTTTGTGTTTGTCAATAAATGTTGTTATTTGTCTATGTGTTTGTGACGTCCTTCTTTGTGTGTCTCTTGTGACTGTCTCTTCTGGTGAGCGGGGTAATGGGCTATATAGCCTACGTCCTTCCCTTTTTTAGAGGGCGCAATCACGGTCATAAGGGAAATAATTAAGGGGGAATGGGCGCGTTGGACCGAGGTTCTCCAAACTCAGGTGCCTCATAGTGTTAAACCAATGAAGAATTTTCTCTGCCACATTTCTCCGGCTGTATTGAATATTTTTACAAGCGGATTTTTTATGCGATAAATGAAGAGTACACGGGAAGAACCGCTCGATTTCTTTAGAGTCTTTCCGTAATTGTGTCTGCTTGGCGGACATTGGCGACAGAAAACCGGTTTCTCTTTCGGTTCTTCATTTGCGGTACAAACGTGTGTGTCGTGTCTACTTATCTCTGGCGTGAATCAGGGTTGCCGCGAAAGGTAAACAATGCGAGTAACCGGTTTCTTTACGCCACTTTAGGCTATTTCTCGCTATCATCTCCAAAGAGGCTATTAAGGAAACCCTTTTACGAAATAAAGCGGTTCTTCCCGTGTACTCTTAATGTAGTCGACTTACAGGACCGACATTACCTCTTTTTGAAATAAGTTCGAATTTTTTTTATAATTTTGAACAAATAATTTTTTTAAAAAATTCGAAGCAATTTCAAAAAGTGTAATTATAGAGACCTGTAAGTTATCTACATTTATTATTTAAAAAAAAACGTCTGCGAAAATATTCAATACAGCGGAGAAAATGTGGCAGAGAAAATTGTTTTTTCCCCTTTGGATTAACACATTGAGGCACTTGAGTTTGGAGACCCGAGGTCCAGCAAGCTCATTCCCCTTTGAGAACATGGTAAACAAATGGATAATTGCTTCTTGGCTTAATACACAACATTTCCTTTGTAGCGAAAAAAAAGCGTTTAAAAAATCAAGAATACTTGTGATTCTTCTGCGAGGGTGATCATCTACGTGCGACGCTTCCGGTTAACTATTTGCTAGCGCCATTACACTGCCTTAACACAGCCAAAACAAAACACCTACCAAATGACCCCACATCAACACCATAATAACAAAACACCAGATAAATCCTTAAAAACAAAAGAGGGTTCCTTAAGGGGTCATAGGAGTCTTAAAAATGTGCAAAGAAGGTTCTACAAAATATAGTTTGATCTTTCATGTCATTTTTTAACTACTCAATGTATAATGTATAAGTATAATTTTTTATACGTAATTCTACAAGATTTATTTAATAAAAAACAAATTTTAAAATTTATGAAACTTTAGCTAAAACTAAAATAAATGATATTAAACATAAAGCTATTTGAACACATAGGGATTAGGCTTGCGCGGCAAATTTTGAAGTCAAAATTGAAAAAATGACCAAGAAGACTTATATTACACAAAAATGTACAAACAAAGACTTATACCTAAATTATCAGCTAATTAGAAAATATTTTAAGAACTTTTTTCTAAAAAAATTAATAAAAATTTTATAATTTTGATTTAAAAATTTTTAAAAAATAATTTCTAATTTAAACTTGAGCTGAGAATTTAGGTATAAGTCCTTGTTTGTACATATTTGTACAATATAAAGTCATTTTCCTGGTCATTTTTTCAATTTTGACCTCACAATTTGCCGCGCAAGCCTAATCACAATGTGTTCAAATAGCTTCATGTTTCATATCATTTATTTTAGTTTGGGCTAAAGTTTCATAAATTTTAAAATTTGTTTTATAATAAATAAATCTGGTAGAATTACATATAAAAAAATTATACTTGTATATTGAGTAGTTAAAAAATTACATGAAAGATCAAACTACGCTTTGTAGTACCTTCTTTGCACATTTTTAAGACTCCTATGACCCCTTAAAAAAGAAAAAAAAAAGGAACAACATTACAGCCAACTAATACAACACAAATTACCCTTCAGACGAAAACGTCACGCAACACACACAAAAACAAATAGCCTATTCTAGACAGAAAAACAAAGGAAAAAAAAAGGATTAGATGACCTACGATTAGCATTACCGGCCGAACCCTATTTTGTCCTGAAATAATAAACAAAAGGGAAAAACTGGAGAAAAAAAGGGGGGAATTGTTAGGTTGGTTCGACAAAATTGTAAAGAAGTGTAGTGTAGTGTAATCGTTTCCGGCTGCCTATTTCTAGCCTCCATTAGGAGCTTTAACACAGCCAATGACGCCTCGTAATTTAGAACCCTCAAGTGACGAGGTCGACACCTGAGCGGGCACCTAACGGAACTTCGAGCGACATCGAACGCTGGCGCCGTCGGAACTTTGGACCCCGCAGATTTAACAAGCACGTCTGTCCCAGTGTACTCGGGCCCATCCGTCACTAGTTGGATTTTCTACTCTTTCCCAGTACAGATATCCGATTCCTAGAATGACTGGCAGTAGGTGGGATTCGAACCCTCGCACTCTTGAGAAGGCTGAATCCTGAGGCGGATGCCTTAACCACTCGGCCACTGACGGACCAATTGTAAAGAGTAGTATTCAGCAAAGAGATTTCAGTAAAAAGAGGCTCTCTGTGACCGTCCTGTTCGGAACATCAACTGTTCCGAAGCAGAAATCTGCTCGAGCACGGCCGAATATACTTTTCACTCTCCAAATAAATTTTGAGGGTAGATTTCGTCTGCGACCGAAAGCTTATACGCTTCGGCTAGCGCTCCGAACAGGACGGTCACATAGAGCTTAGCCTGCACCTCGCACCTCCATGATGGTAAATCCCCCTTTTCTCCCTACTCTTATCTGGCCCTTATAAGTACGGTAGGGTTTGCCCAAGATAAGTTAAGGCTGCTCATCACCTTCATAATCCGTCCTCCTTCGATCGGGCTTGCTAATGGTAAGTCTATGGGGAAACAATGGTTTTTGTTCCAAAAAAAGCAAAGAAATTATTGGAATATTTTGATGCGTTTTTTTTTAAATTCATAAAAATCCAATAAAATAGTGCTTATAGAGGTTATTTTTTTAATAACGTTATTTACTTTTTTTTTAATCTAATTTTTTTTCTATTGAAATAAGGCAAGTAACGTTTTTAAAAAAATAACCTCTAAAAGCACTATTTTATTGGATTTTTATGAATTAAAAAAAAAAACGCATCAAAATATTCCAATAATTTCTTTGCTTTTTTTGGAACAAATACCATTGTTTCCCCATAGACTTACCATTAGCAAGCCCGATCGTAGGAGGACGGGGTATGGGGGTGATGAGCAGCCTTAAATAATACCCTCTTTAATGCCGAAAAAAAAAACCCTTTGGATTTAAAGAGGCGTTGAAAGACCCGAAGCTCTCATTAAACGACCCAAGGGAAAATGCGCGCCCTCTGAATCTTGTCGTCTGAATTTCTTGCGTCCTCTGGTGTCAAAAAAAGTGTCTCGTTACGGATTTATGATACCCATAAATAAATCAAAACGTTTACAGCTCTTTTCTTGGAAATCCAAGAGCAACATAGGGGGAAAAAATCCGCCAAGTTTAGGGTTTTAACCCTTTCAGACCCTATGACCATTTGGCATCATCACTTTAGATTTTTTTTCCTGACTGTCTATAGACATTCATGAAATCAAAAAGCACATCATGCGATTCTTCAAAATCTTTCCTATCAAAAAATATTGTGCATTAATTCTAAATCAGCCCTATTACTTTTACCGAATCTGTGACTGATTAAAGTAAAAAAAAAATAACGTTAACACGTCGCTAAAGTGAATAGCGTCATTTCAAACAGTATTAAAGAAAACGGTTGCAAACTATACCAAAACCGACCTTAAGTTTGCAGCAGAGAAATGTACTAGGCGGAGGAAACTGCGTAAACAACGCTGCTGGCGCCGAAATTTCGAATGCTCCGATTGGTTGCTCCCTTGACCCTGATATTCGTGCGCCCTGTTACGTCAACATCGAAGGAAAAAATAATTAAAATAACACTCCAACTGAAGCTAAACTATTTACCCTTTTTCTCGTAGAACATTTGTATACTGCAAACTTAAGTTCGGTTTAGGTGTATAAACTAGTTTACGAAAACGACTCAACATCATAAAGAAACGGTTTTAAACAGTCACAAAAAGGGTAAATACCAGAAAAGTGAAGGTTTTTTTTTTAGCTGCCTGTGGGATAGTTTGGAAAGTTAGGGTTAGGTTGAATTATCATCTAACTATAGTTAAACGCAAAGTTCCCTTGCCCGGAAGCCACGGCCATAGGCGGAGCTGTAAAACGCGCGGAGCAATCAGATGAAAACAAGATAAAACGGCTGAAATTTTCTCTTCATCTGATTGCTCCGCGCGTTTTACAGCTCCGCCTATGGCCGTGGCTTCCGGGCAAGGAAACTTTGCGTTTATTTATAGAGATAACCGGGGCCACAGTATTAGAGACTTAAATCAAAACAACGTTGTCAAATTACGATTCAAAGAACTATTTCCACTCTTGATGTAAGACGTTTGATTAACATTGAGTCACGTGACAAGAGGTATAGTCACGTGGGAGGAATTTTTCTTCACTAATAAAGACTCGGCGGAAAAATCTGAGCGAAAAAGCGGTAGAAAATGATATTAGTTAGACAGAGGTCTAACTGCTTTTAGGAACAGAGGAGCACAGGCGGTAAGGCGCCTTGCCTTGCACAAGATGCGGAAGGTCCCAGGTTCGGGCCCGGAAACAAAAAACAACTGCCGACCTATATAAACGGTCTGTGCAGCTAAAAAGTCCGGCATATAATACCCCGTGCACAGAGAGTGCACGTTAAATATGCTCAAAGTACTGACGCTGCGTAAATGTTATCCTTAACGGTTGCGTTGGGTGGCTACTCTGGTGTCGGCTCGTCACTTGACTGTGTTTCTAATATACGACGCCCGTCACCAATAATCCTCGTGTTGCTCTAGTGCGACGATAATTCATACTAACCACGTCACGTAAAATATGAAGAGTGAAGGGGAAAAACCGCTTGAATTTGTAGAAGGCTTTCCTCAATAGGCCTTTTTAGCGATGATAGCTAGAAAACGCCTAAACTGGTGTAAAGAAACCGGTTAAGAGCTTTGTTTTTATCTATCATCAATTTGCGGCAATCCTGATTCACGCCAGAGCTCAGAGGACACGGGTCACACGCTTGTACCGCGAATGAAGAACCGAGAGAAAAACCGTTTTTCTGTCGCCAATGTCCGCCAAGCAGATACAATTACGGGAAGACTCCTAATAAATTAAGCGGTTCTTCCCGTGTACTCGTCATATTGCTTCGTAGTCAGGTTTAATTTGAAAACAAGACATTTAGATACACTTATTTCAAACTAAGATCATCGCAGCGGAAAGAGGAAAAAACCCGAGGGAAAAAATGACGGTGCACAAAATGGGTGATTGAAGGGAACACCGGGAAAAAGGGAAGGGGGGATTGTGTATATTTTCCAGTTTTTTTCCTGTTTTTTTGTTGTCCGGGAGTGATTCATGCTGTCGATTTGAGTGACAGGGAGTGTGTTGGGGGGAGGGATGATTCCCGAAAGAGCCATTTGGAGAAGTAGTTATAAGTCAAGAACAGTAGTTTTTTCTTTTTGGTTTAGTTTGTTTGAATTATCGTCGCACTAGAGCCACACGAGGGCTATTAGCAATGGTCTTCGTCATTTAGGACCACAGTCGAGTGACGAGCCGACCCACCTGATTTAGTTTGGTTTGGGTTGAATTATCGTCGCACTAGAGCTACACGAGGGCTATTGGCGACGGGCGTCGTATTTTAGAACCACAGTTAGGTGACGAGCCAACACCTGAATAGGCACCCAACGCAACCAGTAAGGGCGACATCGTACGCAGCGTTAGGACTTTGAAGGATATTTAACGTGCACTTCCTTACACGGGGTATTATTCTTCGGACATTTTTGGCTGCACGGGCCGTTTATAGGTCGGCAGCTTTTCTGGCGATGCCCGGACCCGAACCTGGGACCTTCCGCAGACTAAGCGATTGCTTAACCGACTTGGCTCCCCAGCCCCCCGACTCACCTGAGGAGGCAACCAATGCAACCGTTAAGGGGGCCTTCGTAAGCAGCGTTGGGGTATTGGAGCATATTTAACGTGCACTCTTTTTGCACAGTTATTGTTATTAAGGTATTTTGGCTGCACGGACCGGACAGTTTATAGGTGGGCAGTTATTTGGCCCGGACCCGTACTTCGGATCTTTCGCATGCAAGTCTAGCGCCTTAATCGACTGGGATTAACACCGGGAAAGGGGGATTGTGTATATTTTCCAGGTTTTTTTCCTTTTTTCCCAGTTTTTTTGTTGTCCGGGAGTGATTCATGTTGTCGATTTGAGTGACAGGGAGCGTTGGGGAGGTGATTTCCCGAAAGAGGTATATTCGGGTGTTTCGAGTAGTGGTTGTGCGTGAAGAACAGTTGTTTTTGTATGTTTAGAGGAATCGCAACGGCAGCGTGGACTTTCCACTACACTCCTTGCCAACCCAAGTTGGATAAATAGAAATATGCTATGGAGAAGATCCTTCCCCGCATGTAAAGAGTTCCATAAATTAGTTGTGAATCCACCCAGAAAACATGTTTAAAACAGTGATTTCGTTTGAGGTCTAATATATTTGAATATTAATTGAGAAAATTTGGCAATGTTATCAGAATGAAAAGTGTATTTTTGTTAAATTGTATCCAGATCACTTTGTATATAAATGTTACCTTACAAGAGTTTCCAACTAACGGACCAACCGCGCTTTTTCTCTGCATTTTTCCTTGTGTTTTTTTACTCAAGTTAGGTTGGCACGGAGTGTAGATGCACACAGATAGAAAATTCCTGAAAAGCGTAGCTTTTGCGTACCATGGTTTGTGAATTCTTATGTGGACGGCTGAATCGGAATGGGTAATAAATTCTGAACACGAAACATTAGACAGTCGTATAAGTTCCATAGAGGTAGGAAGGAGCAGTAGAGGGGTCTATCAGTTCAAATGGTTTGAAGCAGGGCAGTCAGGTTTTTCGAGCTACTGCTCATAACAAACCGGCACTGAGGTATCCCAAGATGCCCCGCTCTAGCCTCCTTCTTTTGTGCGTTACTGCACACATACATGGGGCGCTCAAAAATCTTTCTTAACCCTTTGTTTAAAAAAAAAAGGTGTTCTCCGTCATCTACACCAAATGAACAAGTAAAAACAAACATTTACATCTTCTCTTCAACATCCTCAATGACAGAGTGATGGACAGGTTTTGATTGTCGTTTTTCCGGAAGAACCAGAATAAAGAAAAAATAAATATAAAAAATAAAACGGAATAAGATTTGTACCATGTCAGTGCTGGTAATAAAATAGAGGAAGGAGGTACACCTGTATTTTTATCATTGGTTTAGAAGATATTATGTGGTAAATGGTTATTGTGGAGGTATTTTTTTGTTGTTTGGTTGTACTGACGTCGAATTAGTGCTACATATGGGCTGTTGGCAGCTTGAAAAAATTGTGAACATCATTGTCACCTTCCCAGCGGCTCAGTGGTTGAGAGGTTAAACGTATCCGCCTCGTAAGCCCAAGATCGCGGGTTCGAGCCCCGGCTGAGTCGTCCGATTTTCTGGATGGGAAAATCAAGGGCACACATGTCATATGATTATGTAGCATGTAAAAGATCCCAGGAGGGATCATTTGGCTTGGGCTGTCTCGGCAAAATTAAATCTCGGCATAGTTTAACACCCACAGAGAGCTCAGATTCATTGTAATCTGTACGTCACAAAATGGGCAGCGAGGGTCGCCTAGATGGTGCCACGCCAAATGATTCTCAATTCTGGGGAATACGCCGAGTCTGCAAAAGCTTGACCGTATGTGTTGCATGAGAGAAAAAAAAATGAACACCTTCCTTACCGAATATAAAAACATTAGTACTTTAAAGATTTGTTTTTCATGTAACAAGTGCTTTCAGACAGACGTCAACTTGTTCAAAAACCACTTTTTCGGTATCAGCACCCTCCAAAAAAACAAACAAAAAAAATGGTTTGTTGTAAAACAAACAAAATTTATTTTTAGGATTTTCGACTCCAACGCAATAATTTTATTCCTCAAATTTCATACTAGGAAATTGAAAGTAATAAGTAAAATTAAACCTTTCAGTCCCAATGACAATTGAACATCATTTTAGAATTTTTTTTTATGATTGTCTATAGCCTTTTATGATATCAAAAAGCACATCATTCGATTCTTCAAACTTTTTCTATTAGAAAATATTTTTTTATTAATCCCCTCAATCGAAATCATCCCTATTATATATTTTTTTTATTATGATCAGAAACATGATTCTATTGAGATTAATGTAAAATATTGTCTAATAAAACAAAGTGTGAAGAATTGAATGATGTGTGTTTGGATGTCATAACGGAACACAAACATTTGGAAAAAAAAAATATTGAAAGTGATGATGCCAAACGACATCACTGGGACTGAAAGGGTTAAGACAATAATCAATACATACCGAGTAAATCTAAGACTAACGATGCTCAGTTACTTAATTTTTTAGCATCGTATAAGAAAATAATTGTTAACATTTTAAAATAACTCTTTGTAGCTAGAACTCTGGCTCCGACAATTCAATACCCAAACTTACATATACAAGCACAGCCTTCACTATATTACAGCATCGTCTAAAATAAAAAATAAAAACTACCTTCACTCAAAACAAAGGAAAGAGCAAACGATTAAACACAACAATCGTCTGCTATAATATATTTTACTCCAATAAAAGAGCCTCGGGGCAACTAACTCACTCGGAGCAAGAGATGTTATTGAGAAGGACGAGGTGAAATGGAATGAAAACAAACGATTCAATTTAATGTCGGCCGGTACTGATACTTGTAGAGATGAAACAAGGCAAAACGTAGTTACCGATTAGCTTCCTTTTGCCGCCCGAGGCGATTTACTATTCTCTATACTAACAACTAGTTTTCGCTATTAACCTACACTCTTAAAACAAGAGAGTGAAATCCACTCCTATACGAAAAGTGCATTTTCAACACTGAAAAGGAGTGAAAATAAACTCCTAAATCGCTCGCAATCGCCCTAAATCGCTCCTAATCCGCCTTAAAATCGCTCCTAATCGCCTTAAAATAGCTCGTTTGTTGTTAAGATTGTTGAAGGTTTAATAAAACAAGAGATTGAAATCCACTCCTTATAGGAGAAGTACACTTTCGACACCGATAGGAGTAAAAATTAACTCGGACTGAGTTAAAATCGCTCGTTTGTCTTAAGAATGTAGGGGAAACTAAATCGTCGTTGGCGTTAAACGAAAGATTTTACCAGGTATACAAAAGATTACTGTATACAAGAGAAACCGTACAGTAGATATTGATTAACCTTTTTACTCAAAACAACAAGATAGCAAACGATACTACACAAAAATCGTACGAAAAGTACATTGAATAGAAAAGCCCGCCTCGTAATTCGAAGTATAAAAGGGATTCCTCACTTCAAAAGCGACTCGTCGTTATTAGCTAAGAGGGAACTAAATGGACACTAAATCGTCTATGGCGATGAACGGCAGATTTCACCAGGTGTGCAAAGCTACGACTTATTAGACGCGTTTACGTGAGCCATTGAATCCATGGATTGAAGAGCAAACTCAGCAATTTTTCCCTCTTGGGGATTTTCTCCCAGACAGAACCAGAATTGCAGGGTTCATTGGGGGTTTCGCAAACCCTCCATTGAAAGAGGGTTTGATGTTTCATACCATGGATACATCGGCCACAGACTATCATTTGGGTTAGAAATCCTGCTCTTTTTCCCCTAATGGGGATTTTGGCATTCCATGGACTCGATGGCTCATGTAAACTCGCATTTCGTGAGTTTTGTACACGAAAACAGCACAAGTAGAACTCTATAGCCCAAAAGCGATTCTTCGCTGTTAGCCTAGAGGGAACTAAAATGTCACTAAACCATGTTCGGCGATGAATATAAGAGTTCACAAGGTAGACAGAGATCCCGAGTCTATATATCAGGCAATACTAACTCTTTTTCTTTTAAGCGCTTAACCGAGCTACTTTTATTCAAAACAAGAAGATAGCAAACGATACGACACAAAAATCGTTTGCAAGGACCTCCTCGAATAGAACAAGCCAGCCTCAGGCGACCCCCTCGAAACGAGCAATGTTATTGAAAAGGAGAGCGCTGTAATGGAATAAAAACAAACCTATACAGATCCACTTCGAGATATCGAAGTATAAGGGGGGGTGATGCTTCCCCCTCCCCTCAAGGGGGGAATCTAAGATACGACAAATGTATTTACATACTCTCGAAACTCAGTCGAAACAACGAGGAGTGTTCAAAGAGTGCCAATGCTACGCACTACACTGCTCAAAACAATTAGGGGAGCACTTTTTAATTCCAAGTTTAACTTCACTCCCAACTTTTTAATTTTTATCCTACAAATCTAAAATTTGTTAAATAGGTTCACTATGCATTCGAAATGAAATAGTAAAAAACAAGAGAAAAATCCTAAGTTTTTAATACTTAAATTTAAAGGGGGGAAATGGAATAATAACTTTTTAATAAATTATAACAATAATTTTTTCAAAACTTTTTTGTTAAAAATAGTTGAAATATATTTTTAAACATCTAAAAAATGCAAGCATGAAAAGTTAAGGGTCAATTTATTTTCTAAAACTCTGTTTTAAAGTGAAATTTATTTTACCATATTTTCATATTTCATTAATATAAAAAAAAATTAAATTCCTCAAAATACGTTATTCTTCCATCTAACGATACATAAGTGTCGAATTTAACTTAGTCAGAAAAAAAATCACAAACTGATGATTTCCAAAGGAATCATTGGGAGCGAAAGGGTTTAAAACATGTGCTCCCCTAATTGTTTTGAGCAGTGTACTATGACTACGAATACAGGGAGGTTATAAAATAACGCCCGCTATCCGGAGTGGTCTGTAGCTTGAATGAATAATCCGAATGCAACAAACTTTGAGACACTTACTAATCAAGAGGGGGGGGGGGGGGAGAATGGAATCATAAAAATGATAGAATCATAAAAAAATAATAATAAAAGAATATTCATAGAAAAACAAACTCGTCCCTTGACCAGGGCTCTAAATTATATGGCGTAGTCAATTATGGCCAATTACGGTCAACACAGCTAATTATGCCTCGTGATTTAGAACCCTCGTCAAGAGACGAGTTTCTTTTTTCGCTCGATTTCATAAAACACCAAATCTCAAAATTCTAACGAACAACTTGAATGTAAGAAAAACACTACAAAGAGCATTGTTTAAACTATGTAGTTTCATAGATAGATATTGCAATATCGGTAGTCCTCATAGTTGTTACTATGACGACAAAAACTCTCAGAGAATAATTGCATAGTACCGTTTGTATAACACATTTTAATTGAATATATTTCATAAAACACCAAATCTCGAAACTGTATCTTACTACAACTTGAGCTAAAGAAGCCACTATAATAAAATAAGCATTGTTTTGTAAGATATTGGAATATCGGTAGTCCTCATGGTAGTTACTATGACTACCAGAATAATTCTCTTCTCCATATGATCGAGATAGAACTATCAAGGATACTCCTGAGAGGAATGCTGTTCTCATTCAAACGATACCGATATATATCGCCGGCAGCGAACAGATATCGATTATTAATATTCCAGCCGTTGCCACCGAGAGGAGAAGAAATAACGAAATAAAATAAAGATTGCCAAAAGGGGCGCGAATATCCTCGCTTTCTTATTGGAAGGGGAGAAAAAAATGGCGGAATACGAACAAGAAATAGATCAAGTTTAGTTCGAAAAGAACTAAGACTTTTTAAAAATATTATTGAATAGAAATCGTCTGGTTTTATGAAGTTGGGCTTAAAACTGGAAACTTACGTCATATGAAACAACCCAATTGAGTCAATGCGAGAAAGAATTAGTGCTTTTAATCCCTTATACAGAAGAATTAAAAAAAAAAAAAAATAGAAAAAATCGTTTGGTTTTATGAAGTTGAGCTTAAAACTGGAAACTTACGTCATCTGAAACAACCCAATTGAGTCAATGAGAGAAAGCATCAGTACTTTTAATCCCTTATACAAGAGATTAAATATGCACCAGTTCTGTAGTTGTTTTATAATGTCTACATTTTAAGATTATTAAATAAAGCCAATCTAGTCAAGAATATAAAAACTTCATAAAATAAGCTCAACTCCATCAGCTTTTGGAAAACGAAACTTTATTTTATTGCATTAATAGTTATTTAAGCAACTAGTGCCGAAAATAACACTTCATTAAGAGAGTGGCTTTTATTTCAAGAGAACCGTAAGTCGAGTGAAATAATGACAAGAGCTTAATAAAGTATTATTTGGCACGTGCTTGCTGCAATATTTTTTATAATAACGTGCAAAAGCTTGAAATTTGGGTTCTTACTTTTGTCCTATTTAATTTCCTTTAATAATTTTTGTAGAAGTTGTAAATTTTCATGGAGATATTACAAAATGCAAAAGTAATGAACCAATAGAAATAAGAGAGTTTCATGGCGATTTAGTTTCTACGGAGATATCCATTACATCATTTTGCTTTTCTACCAATCAGATACTTTTATTTACTTTACCGCACTAGTGCCGAGAGTCCCACTTTCGGCACTGTCTGTGACGTAAGCACGTAAAGTGTCATTTTCGCAACGATCTATGAATGACTATTATATAAAAAAGTAAACTTTTTTTGCACGTTGTTATAAAAATATCATGAATCGATGCATTCATACATAAGTAACCAAAAAAGCGACTTTTTCGCCAAAAAAAAAGGTCGAATTCAGTTCCATAAAAAATAAGGCAACCCTGACATTTGGAAACACTTTCTTCCTGAAATATAAATGAAGCCAAGAGAGGACTCCCGGCAAAACAGAATCCAAGAAATATGTGAGAAAAAAGAAAGAAAAAAGTTAACGAAGACTAACCCTTTTTAACCCCCGGCCGCCATCTTTTATTCTTTTTCCTTCTTCTTCGGAGCTCTATAGTTCTGCCTTAGAGAGTTAAGAAGGAGATGGAAATGCTTGGCGAGATATAAAGTGAAGCCGTCATTAAAGTCGCCATTAACCTCTTAAGACCCGAGCAAAACCCTACACGTATATTCTTAATCTAAACATACTTTTCATCAAATATATGATAAAAGTCTGTTTTGCTAAGACATTAAAAAAATAATGTTTATAGTTACGTAGGGACGAGCCTTAAACTCTAAAAATACACATTTTTTGTGCTATAAATGCAAAACAAAGGGCCCTATCACTTACTTGTAGTTTACATTTCATTTTAACATTGTTTTTAATGCAAAATGATCTTTAAAATGAACTACTAAAACAACTTTTAGAAAAGTTTGAAAAAAAAAATTTTTTTTTTTAATGTTAACGCTTTTGTAGGCTGACAAGATCTGAATTGGACACAATACGGTCGTTATCCCCTTCACAAGTAAGAAAACTTCATTGTTATATTACAGTTTTATTAAGGAGTTCAAAAGAGTCGCCAAATCTATGTGATAGGCCTATGCTAATAGCCAAATAGTTCGCCAAGAGCATTTGTTTGGGCTTACCTTAAAGCGATCACTGGCGTCACTTGCCAAACCGGGTTTTTATTGTTTTTTTGCCCGCTCATCTTCACATTCCTCTTACCTCAATATTCTTTTCTGTTCTATAGTTGTGCCTCTCCAGGCCCCAATCATAATCGCACCAAGAGAAGAAGAAGGAGGGAAGCAACTCAACTCAACTTCTGTTCTTCTTCGCGCCAATTTTCGTTCTTTTTCTTTTTATTGTTTGGTTACATTTTTTTTTAGTTTTGGTGTTGTCTTTTTAGATCATCTTTCATATAAAGTGAACAAGAATAAAAAGTTTATTTTAAAAAGAATTTAAGAAGTTCGAGGTTCGAATTCGAAAGTGAAATTAGCCGTAAAATCGTCTGGGAATATTTTTTATAGAATAATTTTTTTTTTTTGTTAAACGAGAGCAATTAAAGAGAAATGAACTGGGATCAATGAAAATTGAATTAACCCCGTTTAAAAAAATGCATTTGTTGCGACACAATGCCATGTTAAATTTAATATCGGATTTTTTTTTTGCAAGTTGTTAGAAATAATTGAAATAAGAATTTCGAAGAATCGATGCTGAAATATTAGGTTCGAAACTTTCGTTGCAAGAAAAATGTAAATAATGACTAAAAAGATTTTGAATAGAAATAATGGAAATATTTTTTAAATGGATAAATTTAGTTTCAGTGGCTTATATTTGCTCGACAGATCACTGAAATCAATAAAACTTGAATTACAATAAAAGAAAAAAAATAGTGGTTAAATTTATTTCGGAAAAAATATTGATTTTTTGTCGCCTATTTTCATACTTTATAAGATTTGTTTTTATTTATCATTATTTAATTTGAATTGGGTTAATTCATGTGACGAAATTGCATAAAGATTTCATTCTTGCACTTCTTGTGATCGGTGCTCTGATTGGTCCGCAGGTCCCACGTGACATGGATTCACCAATTGAAACTCGATAAAGAATTTATTTCGAATGAAATATCGGTTGCCACTCGTGCATGAGACGTATTCAAGGGCGCGATTGGCAAATGTGTCAATAGTTCTGGTTAGCCGTAACGTGAGTAGACACCCAACGCGACTTTAAAGAGTGAAGTTTGAATATTTTAACGTGTATCCCCTCTACCCGGGAAATTATTCATCGGATTTGGCTTCACAGACCGTTTATCTCTCCCAAGCAAAACCCTGCACACATAATTCTTAAACTAAACATACTTTTTCGCTTTAAAGAAGGTTTAACAAAGGTTTTTTAAAATTATGTTTAATAGTTACTGCCCTTTTAGAACAAACGAGCGATTTTAACTCAGTCGGAGTTAATTTTTACTCCTTTCAGTGTCGAAAATGCACTTCTCCTATTGGAGTGGATTTCACTCTTTTGTTTTGTTAAATCCCCAACAATTAATCTTAACACCAAATGAGCGATTTTAAGGCGACAAGGAGAGATTTAGGGCGATTACGAGCAATTTAAAAGTTAATTTCACTCCTTTCCAGTGTCGAAAATGCACTTCTCCTATAGGAGTAGATTTCACTTGCTTGTTTTAAGAGTGTGACGTCCCAAAGAGCTTCTGTGGCCTTAACATTGAGTAGCCGAAGGGAGTCGATTCTAAAACAGTACCTGTTGCAGCGGTACATGAAAAAAATTCAATATGAAAATGCAACTTCATATTTTTTTTTTTACCATTTTTAACTCCATATTTCTAAGTGCCCATGACAAGCCAATAAAAAAAGCCATCTAAAATCTCTAGGAAGTCAATTCAATATACCCAGTCCCGCGAGACCTAAAGGGGAAAACCCACTTTAAAATGAAGTAATTAAAAACCAAACCCCCCGTTCTTTGACAAACATAGGGGTAAGGATATAGTGGAGTTAGCAATAGGAAAAACTAGATGATTTTCTTTACTTGTTCGTTGTGATGAATAGGAATTGGTAATTCTCGAATTATTTGGGGGAAAAAAAGAGTTATTAGCTTACATATTATGTTTAATTTTTTTTTAGTTTACATGAGTTATACGCTAAGAAAGTTATTAATTTACATGTAACGTTTAAAAGGTTAAATGTAAAATAATAATGATTTATTGGTAAATCTCTCGGTTCGTTTACAAGTATATATATTTCACAGCCAGAAAGTTTAAAGTAAAGATGTAGCTAATCCTCGTGTCTGCATTACATTCCAAATTTCATTTGAATATTGAAATGGAATTATATAAAATGATCAACAAAAAAAAAAAAGATTATACCCGCTTAATAATATAAATAGAACCATTTTTGTTCTAAAAATACCTGTCTTTCAATATACTTTTTTTTATATTAGTTATAGGAAAATTCTTTGCACCCATGTCACATGATTATGTGGCATGTAAAAGATCCTTGCAATACCCATTTGGCTTGAAGGGTTTTCTCGGAAAAATTAAATCTCGGCATACTTTAACATCCAAAGAGAGCTCAGATTCATTGTAATCTGCGCGTTAAAATGGGTTGTGAGAGTCGCCAAGATAGTGCCACAAAAAAAAAAAAAAATGGCTCTCAGTTCTGGGGAATATGCCGAGTCTGCAAAAGACTTGACCGCTAATATTGCAGCCCCATTGGAAAAAAGTTTCCATCTGTTTATTTTTTTAAGGTTAAATGTATGATTATAATAATTTATTAGTACGTCCTTTTTTTTGTAACATTCGTGCAGAAATCTGTCAAAAACACCAAATTTTTACGAACACAGAATTATATTTTTTTAACGAATAATGTTCGACCCTATTGCAATACTTTATATTCCTTCTTAATGTTTTTTTTAAATAAAAAACGGTAATAACTATTACACCGTTCCTGAAAAATACTAAGAATGTCCCGCCAGAAAAACCAATCAAGCTACAAAGATGACGATACAATTTTTTTTTATTACTGGTAATATGATATCCAGGAGAGCACCGAATAATTAATAATCGTATAATATTTGCTACAAGATGATTCTGTATGAGGGTAAAGGAAAAAAAAATCCTTTATTATACTTTGGAGCGCATTCGGTGTAAGTCATAGCATTTCTATTTCTTTGTTAACGCTGGGGAGTGTTACTTTTATTTGATTGAGAGACACAAATATCGTGCTTAAATTTACGTAGTTTTTCATGTCTGCCAAAACTTTTGGAATTTTTTTTTCAATATTGAGTTGGTTGTGTTGAATTATCGTTGCACTTATAGAGCTACGACTGCATTAAGATCGTAATTTAAAGCACACTCCAATGGGACGAGACGACTCCCAAATAGGCACTGAAAGCAATTATTAAGGGCGACATCGTACACAGCATATTTGGCGTGCACTCCCTCTACACGGAGTATTATTCGTCACTTTTTAATTCGACCTTTCAGCTGGCCAAAAAGTCTATACACTTATAAAACGAAAGAGCGATTTTAACTCGGTCTGAGTTAATTTTACTCCTCCAGTCTGGAAAATGCACTTCTCCTAGAGGAGTGGATCCTTTGTATGTTGAATCTGCGACATTATCATTCCAAACGAGTGGTGTTAACTCAGTCTGAGTTAATATTCACTCCTTTCCAGTGTCGAAAATGCACTTCTCCTACTGGAGTGGATTTCACTCATTTGTTTTAAGAGTGTACGTTGGAGGTTTTGCCAATGGCAATGCCAGGATCCCGAACTTGGGACCTTACACATGTAAAATCAAGCTCCTTACCGACTGGGTTCCTCAGCCGCGGTATCGCTGTGAGGCTGTGTAGTCCTCGTGTAGCTCTAGTGCAATGTTAATTAACCCAAATTCGGATTTGTGTCACTATATCTCGGACTGCTTGTTGCTGAAGATATAGTTTCGTTGTTTGCTATACGCAGGAAATTATAATTTCATTACAGTTCGAAAAACTAATTACAGGTTCTCCGCGCCTTGAAGATACTTCATTCCGGGAATAGAGCTAAAACGTGAATCAAACAACGAAAAAATTGAAAATAAATTATTTTACGATGCAAATATGAATTTTCATTTAATAAAAAAACATCGGATTTGGTTGGATTAGCGTTAATAAGGACAGTGAATCTGTTCCGAAAGATAGGAACGAAATTTGTTCGGGACATCAAAAGTACAGCCGGACGTGCGCATATGAAGATAGAATTTCATAAACGTTTCGTACTTTTTCTTTGGAGTAGTCGACCATTCAAACAATAGCGTCTGTGACATTACAGTTGAGTAGACAATGACTATTCTATCATGTTGATCGTGGCGGAGTGCGGACGCTACGCTTACGATGCTTAGAAAAACAAGGCTTTATAAGGTATCACTATTAGGTACACTCTTAAAACAAAAGAGTGAAATCCACTCCAGTTGGAGAAGTGCATTTTCGACACCCTAAAGGCATGCATATTTACTCAGACTGAGTTAAAATCACTCGTTTGGAGTGATCCTGTCGGAGGTTTAACACACAAAGGATCCACTCCCAGAGGAGAAGTGCATTTTCCACACTGGAGGAGTGAAATTCACTCAGACTGAGTTAAATTAGAAGTCTTTGTTTTAAGAGTGTAACGTAGTCTTCATGTGGCGCTACTAGGACGTTATTCAACCGAAACGACATTTAAACTTGCGCCACTTTATCTCTGAAATATAGGCAGCTCCATTCTAAAAGATATAGTTTCTTTGTTTGCTATCTATACGCAGGAGGCAGAATTTCATTACAGTTCGAAAAAACTAATTACGTATGCGCTCCTCTGCTATTTCAGAATGATGCTTCATTATTAGGGAATAAGGAACGGTAAAATGAGAAAAAAGAATCATTTTCGGTGCATAATTACAAAGAAAAAAATGCTCTACAGATCGAACTGAAAAAGCAACAAAAAAAATCAAATTTGGCTTCAAATTTGAGAGATTTTGTTTACAACACGTTCTGGAGATTTCCTGATTCTCAAAAAAGGGTTAGTTGAAATTAACAAAAGAACAACTATTCTTCTCTAAAGAAATCAATAGAGAGAAGAATGGGTGTATTCGTTTGCTAAAAAGTTCATTTTTTTTTTTTTTAGTACAGTAGGCTCCCACTTAACCGGACTCCGTATTATCGGATTTCCTTTTAACCGGCCGCGTTTTGTAATACATAAGTAAGGAAAGAGCTACAGAAAATAATTGATTGGTTATTAAAACGGCAGCACTCGCCTGGGGTCTAATGGACCCCAGATAGATTAAATACACTCTAAGATCTGAAACTCTGATTGGATTACCATTATAAGGATTTTCTATATTGAAATTGATATAGACACTAACTCCCCCAATTGTGTCTAAGGGAACTTTATGTAATGGTTTACACAGCTGCCTTTTTCTAGCCTCCTTTCGGAGCTTTAGCACAGTTGCGGTTTAGTTTGGTATTTAACTATCTAGCAATAAAAAAATGCAAATAGTTTATGTTATATTTTTGTGTAGTTTTTTCAAGCAAAAACAACCTCCCAAAAAATGAACTATGAAGATTTAATGATGATTTCATGGTCGAAAAGTTAATCACAGAAACAATTGTCGTGTAGACAGCTTAGTTAGCGACAGTTTAGTTAGAGTTAGCGACGTTAGCGCTAAGATCGAAAATTTTAATTATCCATTAAAATCTGACGTATTATAGTAAATTTCGAAGAAACAGAGCTGCAATCGGAAAGTTTAATTATGCCAATCACAAATCAATTGTTAATAGTGTATTAGTTCCGTTCGACACTTTGGAGGCGCTATGCATCAGATTTAGTTCCCGATCTAGAAGATCCTTAGTCTAAGCGAAGTTAGCGCGAGTTCTGCCGGGTTAATTGACGCTGTTTAAAGATTTGCATATTTGCACTTCCGCTTTTCTTATTTTCCGTTTTAACCAGATAAACCCTATTTATTAGCAAAAACAATATAAATTGAACAACTTACGTAGGCTCTGTAGAAAGACAAGGGAATAGTTCTTACCTAAAAAGAAGAAAAATCAATTAGTTTTAAAATAAAGATTCACAAACTACACAATACATCAAATAATTAGTTTTAAAATAAATAAATTGTATTTTTGATAAGCAATTTCATCAAGCAAAAGATACAATTACTGTTTTATTGTTGAATACGTTTGGTACTTTCCCAAAAAGGTTGTTCCATTTCGTTGTTTTTTGTTGTTCCATTTCGTATATCTCGATAAACAGAATCTTTGACGGCAAAACACACTGTATTCAGTTAAAGGCTGCTATTGTAAAGATTTTGCTTGGCGGTATTTATAAATATTTGGCGACTTGATCGCTTGCTTCCACGAAAAAAAAAATACCACACTTTCTTTTAAATGATATAAATATATTTGATGTGTATTTGTAATAAAAAGTAGTTCCCTTTACCAAATGGTTGGCTAACTAGAAGAGTGTGGGAATAGTAGGTGCTTGTTCCGCGAGAGGGCGCCACAACACTAGACACGAGAAAAACAAGGCAATAACAGCGACAAGATAATTGATATGTTTAACGTAGTGAGTGACAACAGTTCTAGTGGCATTCTGTTTCATTCTTAGTCGAATAGAACACAACAAACGGAAAAAATGGTCATTTTTAAAGAGAAATCAAAACAACCAATGAAATCGCAGGAATAACAAAAATGAATACAGAAGAGATGCGTCACCTTGCACAATCCCATTCATTCCCGCAAGTTAGATGACTACAACTCCCCCTATGCGAAACTAACCAGTTACCCTATCAAAATATTGGCCCTGTTTCTAATTACCTCGGAGTTGAGAAAATATTGCTTTAAGATGGACACCAAAACGAAATAAAAACAGCGAAAATAATTCGGACATAAAAAAAAGTTATCTATACTTGGACAAATAGACACGTATTTTTCTTTGATATAAAAAACATTGCCTCCAAGCTATGTATAGGAGAAATATACAGTAAGAAAGAAAAATGTAACGAGAAAAAAAATAAAATTGACCTGGGAAAATAGTTAGGTAGTATTTTTTTTAGAAAATGTATTGCAAGGCGCAGATATATTTTCTTTTGAATAGGGGCTGGGTTGAGTTTAGTTGAATTATCGTCGTACTAGAGCTATTGGCCAGGGACGTCGTAATTTAGAACTGCAGTCAAGTGACGAACCGACACTTGAGTTGGCACCTAATGTAACTTTAAAGGGCGACACCCTACGTCAAAACTTGATATCGAAGTCTAGCGTCAAAGCGGCTCTAAGTGACATTTTTTAACAGTAATATTTTTAATGTCACACCGACGAGTGCTCACATTTGAGTAAGCATCCAACGCAACATCGTACGCAGCTTCGGAATATAAAAGTATTTAACGTGCACTCCCTCTACATTGCGTACTCTACACGCTTTGGAGGGTTATGACTTTAAGAAAGTCGATTCCGAACAGTAGTCCATCTGTCTGAAACCATTCTACAACTCGAACTAAAACAAAACTAACAAAATAGCAAAACTAGCAAATTTAAGGTCGGTTTTTGTCTAAGAATTCTGAGTACTTGTCGGGTGTCACAATAGAAAATCGCGCAAACGCAAATGGTAGCTGAAATATAACTTTTTTGATTTTAAAGTTATTTAATTTCATATTATTTCCCCTTATAGGTTAGTATATATTTACCTTTAGATGTATTGATTAATTGCGTGGCGAATGTCCTGTAGTTGATTTATTTTAAACGGTGTTTTTCACCTAATAAAAGGGGTTTACGCCAACACTTCTAGTAAAAAAAGTTTTTTACATTAAATTACCTGAATTTTTTTACAGATGCTATTTCAATGTGCCATGAACCTCTAACATCCGGTGTAAATATATAAGTTTTTTTAAAAAAAATGTCCAAGTGTAAGTTAATCGAAAAAAAATCCTTTTTTTGTGTAATTTATAACATTTTTATTAATAACTTCTTTTCTTGTAATTTGTATGTAACTCTAGACTCTAGAGGGTCATTGCATGCATCAGTTCAAAACGAAGAATTGAACACATAATTAATGTTTATAGAATGAAAATTCAATGTGGTAGACTTGTTAGCGTAAACCTTCTTTTTTAGTTGAAAAACACCGGTTAAAATAAATCAATTATATTTAAATAAAAAAAATTGCCCAAAAAGCATTGCTCATTATATATGAAATCACTATGCCAAATTTGGAAAAGATTAAAGCAATAGTAAAAATTTTAGAATTTTGGGTATTCGCCTACCTTAATCCAATACCAACCCCACGAACCCCTTTTTAATCCCTCAAAGTTGGCAACACCAGAGAAAGCAAAAATTCAAACAAACGATGTTTTGGCGCCGTTCTTCAAGGAGTTAGGAAGATGCAGATAATGCCAAGCCAAAACAAATACAGAAACAGGTTTTCCAAGTGAACCCAGCGATCGCGCTGTAGTAAGCCCAAACAAAAGCTTTTGGCGAACTATTTGGCGGTATTCTGAAGTGGAGTATGTTAAAGACTTATTGCATCAACTTGACGACTTTTCTCTTTAGTTTTGTTTGAATTATTGTCTCACTATAGTTAAACTCATAGTTCCCTTGCACCGAAGCCACGACCACGGGGGGAGCTATAAAACGCGCGGAGCAATCAGTTGAAGACAAAATAAAACGACTGAAATTTTCTCTTCATCTGATTGCTCCGCGCGTTTTATAGCTCCACCCGTGGTCGTGGCCTCTGTGCAAGGGAACTATGAGTTTAACTATAGCGCCGAGTTTGGCTTACTTGGCGATTTTCGAGGCTCCACCCTCATTCGCGCCAAGCCTCTCCATCTGAATCCTAAACCATTCCTTTATTTTTTTTATACCCGGGCAAAAGGAAGATGGAATGTATACATAAAACTGCACTACCCCCTTGGATGCAGGCCAATCGCTCGCCTTTTAGGAGGGGCATTTGTCTATGCCTCGGAAAAACACACGAGCGCTTTTAACGGGGCTTGTACGCTCGGAACGGAACGGTTAACTGCAAATGGATATGTATTATTGTTGTCCATAACAATTGCAGCAGTCTATAAATAGCATTCAATATTCATGTGTATTGGAGACTTGAGTGGCTCAGTTGGTCTAAATGTACCTGAAGTGATCGTAAGAAGTCTGAGTTGGAATTGGCTAACGCCCCGTGTTTAGTTAACTCTAGTTCAGAAATTCCAACAAATTCATCCGTCTCGAAACTACTATACCATGTCTATTTACTTTGCGAGCCTCGAAAACACTTTCTTCCCACATCCCCTCGCTTGGTTTTCTGGGAAACGGGCGAAGCATCGCTTTTCCAAATCTAACGCGTTTGAGCTTCTGTTGTGAGGTTAACAATCCGAACAGTTCAAACCCAAGTAGGGTGGGGGAAACACACGCTCACGGCGTTTTGAAGAAAACCACATGCGGAGATGAGGGAGGAAAATGCTTTCGAGGCTCGCATTCTGGATAGACAAGGTATATAGTGCATGTCAATTTAGTTGTTGTAATTTATTTGTTTGTTTTTTTGAAGATGTTCCATTTCCTATACTCGTTTTAGCAGTGACAGTCATACCCATTTCCATACATTTAAGGAGGCCCGGTGAGACCTGTAGGGTTAAGGCGTTATCCCACCGAGGGTCCTTTGTAGGTTTTGTCTTCACTATCCAGCACCCTATAATCGGATCGTTCACGACAAAAACACTTTTAAAAAAAATTAACTCCGTGTATATATGGAATTGGTGAATCAGTGTAGTCCAAAGTCCTGACGAGTACGATGTTGCTTTAGACGAGAATACAAAACGTCAATATTTTTGAATCATAACATTCGAAACACAAATTTCCTTCGCATGGCGTCTAGAGCGAAGTTAAGTTCACCCAAATCTAAGCTATCAACTCTTATCATGCCGATATTGGGTTTTCCAATTACCTAAGAATAATTTTTTTTTATTAAACGCTGGCGCCATGTCCAAATACCCACACGACTCTACATGTCAATTTCCCTTTTTATTTTATGATAAAAAAACATAAAAACCTTAATCTTATTTGAGGTGTTGAATTAGCGTCGCACTAGAGAAGCTACATGAAAGCTATTGAGGACGGGCGGGGCGTTATATAACTTAGAACCTCTGTTAAGTGACGAACAATACATTTTTTACATCCTATTTAAAATATATTATTGGAAGAATACAAAACGTGCCGCCAATATTCTTCGTATAGCTCTAAAGCGAAGTTAATTCAACTACCCACCAAACTGATATATCGGCATAAGTTATCCAATTACTTCCAGAAAACATTTTTTTATTAAACGCTGGCGCCATGTCGAAATACTTTAAACGACTCTACATGTCTACTATGCTTTTTATTTTACGACAAAAAAAAAAAATAAAAAAAAATCCTTAATTCATTTGCAAATTGAAACCAGTTACTTTTCCTATTCATTACCCATAATACAACAGTGACAGTGAATGTCGGTTTCTATTTAAATACGCCGAGTACTCTCGTTTTAAAAACACGCGAGTTTTGGTTTAATGGACGCCGTAAAACACGAAATGAGTGGGACGGAGGGGTTGGATGAAAAGTCAATACCACTAGCGAGCGTTAAGGTTGAGTTGTATTATCTTTGCACGAGGCTGTTGGCGGTGATTGTCGCAGTGCAAAACTGGAACAGCCTCGTTAAACGATGCCTCAAAAAAAAAAAAACCCACAAACTACCCGGCAGCTAATTAGTCTAAACTAGAACGGCTTCGCCTACAGCTAGTCACATATTGTCCCCCCCCCCCCCCAAAAAAAAAAAACCTTCCCTTCCGTTCGAGTTTGCTTTGCCTTTTAAAAAACCTATTTACATAACGAAAACGAATTTTAATTCACAAATTAAAGGGCTAATTGCTTATTTGGACAATTCTATATTCAGTATATTAATCTTTCTATCTGTTTTTATTATAATTAAATTAGATTCTTTAATTTAAAACCAAAATTGATACGAATTTTTTAAAAATATAGTTTATAGACTAGAGCGGACTGTGGTGGTAATCACACAAACTACCCGGTAGCTAATGTGTCTAGATTAGAACAGCAACGTGTACAGCAACGTTACAGCTACGTCACATATTGTTTTCTACGATCTTTCAAGGGAAAAAGACACCCTCCGTTCCGTTCGAGTATAATTTTAAAATCTTTTAAATCTTAATCTTGAATCTTTAACTTAAATAAGGCTTGAACTTAAAAACGTTTATCATAATTTTTCAAGTAAATTCACATTTGTAAAAAAATGTGTACATTGTCGTCTTTCGGATTTGGACAGCACTAATATAATTCCAATTATTAATCTAAACATCTGTTTTTTTTTAACTTAATTAAAAATAATTGTAATTAAATATTGTAATTAAAAATAATTAAGATTTTTTTATCTTAAACATTAATTAACACAAATATTTGTTTAATTGGGTTTCAAAAGGGACAGCAATTTTTTTAAAAATATAGTGCTTCAATTACTATTTTTGTGCGGACTAGTGCGGTCCCTACTTCTATTAAACCCCACAGTTGGATTGACATTTAATCTGTCCCATTCGGAACCCCCCTTCCAATTACCAATGCGTGTGTCTCCAATACATAAAAACAGAGATAAACATCTTTAAAAAAGACCAAACTCCCATTGAGATAACATTAAACATGGGCCGTTTTTCTATACTACTGAGATGTACATTTATGGCTGTCGTATCTTTGCTCGGACTTAAATGGATTGGGCTTATCGAAAGATGCGAGACATTTTGGTGAAAGGGGATTGGTCTATTTTTAAGAAAGAGAATTGGTCGAGTAGATGCAACTATGCTTTATGGTGGTAATTAAAGTAGTTGTACAATTAGCTGTTGGTGACATATCGGGGCATGGCTGCAATCAGGGCCTGCTCCTCCATAAGGCACGGGCCTAGGGCCTCCAAAATTTAGGGGCCTCTTAATTTCAGGTTCTATTATGATGCTAAATGCTGTAAATCCCCAAAATATCAGTAAACTAAAAAAAATCTGCTACTCCTATTTGTTTTTCGCTCAATTTTGGCTAAGAAATTGTCCTAACGCGATTGTTTTGATCGATGTTTATAAGGAAACCTATAAAATCGTAGCAAAAATTTTATACACTCTTAAAACAAATGAGTGAAATCCACTCCAGTAGGAGAAGTGCATTTTCGACACTGGAAAGGAGTGAATATTAAATCAGACTGAGTTAAAATCACTTGTTTGGAGTGATCCTGTCGGATGTTTAACACACAAAGGATCCACTCCTTTCTGGGAAGTGCATTTTCAAGACTGGAGGAGTGAAAATAACTCAGTCCGAGTTAAAATCGCTCGTTTGTTTTAAGAGTGTACATTGGTCTATAGCTATAGCATCATCATTACTGGAAATCGTACTCAAAATTTTTCGTAAAGGGGCCCCCAAAATAGATTGTGCCTATAGTCTGAGATATTCTAGAGCAGGCCCTGGCTGCGATGGGAATATTCTTTCAAAATGGCCGTCATGGTTGAAAAGAAGCCTTTTCTTCCTATGCAAGATCTCTTACAAATGATTTCAGCAACCAACGGCACAGCAAGAAGTTGGCATTTTTAGCAATTTAACAAGCAAAATATTCTTATAAAACTCACATTCGACTACCAAAATTAATTCCAGACACAAAATGAAAACAAGACCGCTGGAGCTGCTGAAATTCGAGACAAGAAACAACCCCACTGGTTCCGGAATTACTTCAAGTGTTATCTTGGTTTTGTTCATTGTTTGGCAAATTTTTAGGGAAGAAATTGGTTTCGTAGACACCCAAATAAGCGTTATAGTAGAATTAATGTAGTAGTACAATGGGTTGTTGGTGACAAAAACGCGGTATTAGTTCTAGAATTACTTCACGTCTAGTTTGTCACGTGTTTGATCTAGTTATCCAAATATTAAAAAAAAATTAAGAAGATTATTTTGCGGTTTAGCAGAATAAAATTTGTTTTCAATCCAAATAAAAAAATACCCATTTTTAAACTAGAATGATGGTTTGTAGAAGACAATGCTTGACGTGGGTGTGAAACTAAAAACATAAAGTAAATTTTTGTGGTCTATTATTCAGTAAAGTAGAAATTGTTACACAAATAAAAAAAGAAATATAATTGTTAAAATTTTTTAAGAGAGCTGGTGTTATAGCAATCATCATTACTTCAAAACGACTGGACACTTTTTTTCATACATAACAAAAGCCTAAACAAGTTTTTTTTTTAAAAAAGCAGAAAAATTGATTTTGCAATTTGACTTTACCAAAGTCCACTGAAGCCATTAAAAAACAAAAGTATGGAAATAAGGCATGAAATGTCACGAAAGACAAAAGACTTGGATTTAAAATCGAACATTTTAGGACGTTAGGTGGCGTATTTTAATGCTGCCCACGTGATGCCAAATACAAATGAGGAAGATTTTTTACTTGAAACTCTTCCGAACATCTTTTACGTGCCGTGCCAGTATAGATGGAAGTGGCTTTAGATGCCATTTTGCATGTATAAAAAATCTTTTTGGGGTTTGCCATTTTCAACCGGTGGCCAAGTTCTGTACGGAATGTAGTTAGGTATGTGCTTTCAGGTGGAATTTGTACATGGTGAGACAAATAAAAGTGGCCCCAACGTAGAGATAAGAATACAACAGAAATATTGTCAAGTCAAAAACCAAGAGTTGTCAAGCATTTCAACGTATTCCTATCTCTACACCAAAACCGACCTTAAGTTTGCAGTATACAAATATTCTACGAGAAAAAGGGTAAATAGTTCTTATTTTCGAGTGCGAGAATCGAATACAAAAAGGTATTTCACATTCAATAAACAAATTGATTTGTTATTTCAAGACATATATTTATTATTTTTCTTCGTTTAGCTTCAGTTAGAGTGTAATTTTAATTATTTTTTCCTTCGATTTTGACGTAACAGGGCGCACGAATATCAGGGTCAAAGGAGCAACGAATCAGAGCAGGCGAAATTTCGGCGCCAGCAGCGTTGTTTACGCAGTTTCCTCCGCGCAGTACATTTCTCTGCTGAAAACTTAAGGTCGGTTTTTGTTTAGACCCACGCCACTTTTATTTGCCTCACCCTGTATTACACTGCTCAAGTATAAAAATTGCACACGGGGCGATGAGTCGCCAAATGTGGTATAGTCCACCGAGACATATCGCCAAAGATGGATGCCAAGGCACAGGCAGCGTCATAAAAAAAGACCCCCGAATATGACGAACGTGGAAAAAAAACCACCGGGGAAATAAAGTAAGGCATTAAATCCATCTTTGGGTTATGGACTGACTTACAGGCCCCTGTCCCCTATATCTCTTTTTTTTTTGTGGGGGTTGGGTTATTTTGGGATAACTGGTGTTCCTCTTCGTGTTAAAAGTTCCGTAGCAATCAGTAATCGAGTATAATAAATAGCAACAAGACACCACGTTTTGTTTTTTAAGAGCTTGCTTTTCGTTTGAATTCTATGCAACAGCAAAATATAGTTTCCTACATAATTATTTATTATTGTACAGGGTGTCCGTAAAAGAATGTTCGAGTTTTTATGGTATATTACAGGAGTTTATTTTAGACTAAGTCTAACAAATCATACATGAAATTGAAGGAAAACTAACCTAGTTTTTCCTATAAGTGCTCAACGTATGCGCCTTTAGTGATACGGCACACATCCAAACGAAAAGGCAATTATTCCTACACTGTGTGCAGCAAGTCCGGAGTAATGGAAGCAAGTAATGATTAGATGATACTGCAACTGTGAAAACGATTTAGCGGTATAACCGCATGCGCTTATCTGAAACCTGTTGGAGTTATTCTTCATTCGTTAACTTCAACCACAACTGTCGAACGATAACAGCTGATACTATTACAATTTGAAACTCGGACATTCTTTTACTGACACCCTGTATTATTGATATATTGAGTGATACTTGAAGGTCGTCAAGTGGTACATTACGCTTAGTTTCAACAACAAAAAAAACCCTTCATTACACTCTAAAAACAAACGAGCGACCTTAACTCAGTCTGAGTTAATTTTCACTTCTCCAGTGTCGAATATGCACTTCTCCTACATGAGTGGATCCTTTGTAAGTTGAACCTGCGACAAGATCACTCCAAACGAGTGATTTTAATTCAGTCTGAGTTAATATTAACTCATTTCCAGTGTCGAAAATGCACTTCTCCAACAGAAGTGGATTTCACTCCTTTGTTTTAAGGCGGGATCATACCGAGCAGGCAACTCATTGTGGCCGAGGGCGACATCTGGTGAAGATATCGGAACTGCTATAGAGGGAGGTTCAGAGAATTCGGAAACTAGCAAATCAAAATGCTTAATTCATTGATTGACGTTTTCATCTTATTTTTCAATCCTTCTATAAATAGCTGATTGGTCAGTTTTAAACTACCTTTCCTAAGCTCCTCCCCTTGTCAACGTATCTCACACCTCCTTCGAGAAATTCCCGCCATCGCCCTGGGTGCAATTCCTCTCTATCTGTGTGCCAGTAAAAAATCTGTATGTCTGTCTTACTTGACGAGGTTTATAGGTGGGTATCTGATCAAGCACACAACCCAGAAATACATGTACCAGCCAACCATTTTCCCTATAAGAAGACGGGATGACTCACTTTGCAGGTTAATTGAACAACGTCGCACGAAAGCTACGCCTGATCTTTAAACTCACCACGTAAATTCTAGTTTCGGTCGTAATCAGCCCAATCAAATCCAAGCTATAAAGTATCGTTTGGCAAGTTGAGTTACAAGCTTTTGTAATTTTTTTTTTCAATTTATGTTAAAATTTGCAGGTTTCTTTTAGAAGTGATTGATAAATATGCAAACAGTTACTACACTATACTATACGCATTAAAAAAAAGATAATTTGCATAAATAACAGGTGACTACAAAAAGGGGAAGCAGTTACAGTTGGTACAGAAGTTTATTATGTGACACCATAAACATTTATACCTGCCTACCTATTGCTGTAATCTCTGCTGGATGTCATGCCTAGTAATTTTCTGGTTGGTACAAAAATATTATCAGGTATGACATCCAACAAATAGAAACATTACCAGGTGGGTCGGGTGCAATTTTTTTCCGACATTCGAATAATCATTCATGCTTCGGATAATTGAAGTTCGACTGCACGCGGTTTTAGAATTTATATTAGAAGTTATTTAAACATTGTGTTATATCTATCTGTGTAATTTTGTCGACGTGCCTCGTAATTTTAAAATGCCGTCAGAAAGACGATGCTTGTATCTGACTGGGAACCAATTCGTAATATTGTGCAAGACTAGGAAACATTGCACCGCAATGGATTTAATGTGCACAAACCCTCTCTATACGGTAGATATTTGATTGATATTATGATTTATAGAAGGATTATATTCGATCCTGGCATCGGATCTCTGGGTTTGCAGGTCAACTTGTTTACAGCTATACCTGCGAGAAGAATGTATTTTATACTAATCTTGGTTTATTTGATGCTTTAAGGGATCATAGGAGTCTTAAAAATGTGCAAAGAAGGTACTACAAAGCATAGTTTGATCCTTCATGTAATTTTTTAACTACTCAATATACAAGTAGAATTTTTGAATATGTAATTCTACAATATTTATTTAATATAAAACAAATTTTTAAATTTATGAAACTTTAGCCAAAACCAAAATAAATGATATTAAGCATAAAGCTATTTGAACACATTGTGATTAGGCTTGCGCGGCAAATTGTGAGGTCAAAATTGAAAAAATTACCAGGAAAATGACTTTATATTGTACAAATATGTGCAAACAAAGACTTATACCTAAATTCTCAGCTCAATTTTAATTAGAAATTATTTTAAGAACTTTTTTCTAAAAAAATTAATAAAAAATTTAAAATTTTGATTTAATATTTTATTTTTAAATAATTTCTAATTAAAATTGAGCTGAGAATTTAGGTATAAGTCTTTGTTTGCACATATTTGTACAATATAAAGTCATTTTCCTGGTAATTTTTTTCAATTTTGACCTCACAATTTGCCGCGCAAGCCTAATCCCAATGTTTTCAAATAGCTTTGTGTTTAATATCATTTATTTTAGTTTTGACTAAAGTTTCATAAATTTTAAAATTTGTTTTATATTAAATAAATCTTATAGAATTACTTATAAAAAAATTATACTTATATATTGAGTAGTTAAAAAATTACATGAAAGATCAAACTATACTTTGTAGTACCCTCTTTGCACATTTTTAAGACTCCTATGACCCCTTAATGAAATATGCACTTGCATGGCACTTCTTTTTTTTGCTACACAAAATCTTCAAAAAAATTATTATTATCATAAAAAATAACACAAATATTTTAGAATAATTTTAAACAAATTTTTTATTTATATCTGCAGTAGAACGTGAGATGTGTAGTTTTTTGTGTCATGACACCTGTGTTGGCAGTGTTGGCCAACCACGTTTATAATCTTTGCTTCCTCGTAATATTAGATAGGAATAACGTTATCGAATCCTTAGTTGTTCGGTCGGTTTGGAGCACTTCAGTAAGGAAAGGGATAAACTTCAAAGCTGTTTTTCTCCTTGATCGTGTTTTCGATGATTTTTTGACTTTAAATTGATATAACTCAAAATCTTCTGCCCTTAGAGTGTCAAAATTTTCCACTCATATTTTTCAAACATAAATCTTTAATTTGTCTTTAGGGATTAGTTGTAAATAGTTTGTTTTTTTATTTATTAGTTTTTATAAAAAAAGTGAACCTGTGAAATTATTTAAAAAAAAAACTTCAATAATTAAAAAAAAAAACTATTTCAAATAAGAAAAATCGGTAAAGACAGTTTGTTAAATACATTTTTCTGTTTATGAAAATGCTAAATATTTGTTAGCCAATAAATAAGTTTTTGACTTATAACAAAAATAAGAAACATCACTTTTTGACACATTTTATTATTTAAAAAAATAAATAATGATAATTTATTAAAACCTTTGACTATCTAAAAGTGTAAGTATAATTAGTATACATTTATGGAAAAAAATTATATTGATATCTGCAATATTAAAAAAAAAGTTGAAAGTGTCCCATACCCCCTTAATCGAAATTTTATAGTGGTGTTTGGAATCGGTTCAGTTTGATCGGTGAAATGGTTGTTTGTGGTGCTTGGAATCGAAAAACACTTTAATGCCTTATTTTTTTTTCTCAAAAATTTTCCACACAATTTTCTTTAAAAACTTACATTTTATTACGATGTATATTTACATAAATTATCATACGATTATTTTTCAGAACAAAACAAATTATATGTTTGACAAAAGTGTATTTTTTAAAATTCATTCGTATCCTTTTTTGAAAATTACAACAAATGTTATTGATAGATTAAAAAACCACATCATAAAAGTAATATTGAAAGATCATTGACAGTAAATATATTGAATATGCTTCAAAATATTAAATTTTTCGATAAGGGGACGTACATAAATTACGGCACGCTCAGGTTAGGTTAGGTTTGAATTATATTCGCACTAGAGCTACACGAGGGCTATTGGCGACGGGCGTCGTATTTTAGAGCCACAGTCAAGTGACGAGCCAACACCTGAATAGCGGCACGCTCAGAGGGGGAGGGAAGGGCATGCGCCAACATGAGGATCGAGACGTAACGATTAAAAAATTTCCAATTTTGCAAAGAAAAACTGTCTTAAATAAAATGAAGTTTTTGAAAAAAATTAAAATCTTTTTTTTATAAGAGGCACTGTTATAGTTGTGTAGTGTTTTTCTGAAGAAGACGAGCCGAAACTTGTATAATTTGTACAGCAACAAATAAACTATTTGCGCCAATAACGTGGTTTCTTTAGTGAATCCTCTCATGCTTGTTTCAAACTCAAAATGGAAGACACTTTAGATCTTTAGAATAAATTCCCATTACTAAATATCTGCGATTTTTATCGACCATTTAGAGTAAAATTGAAACAACCAATAAAATCACGATGGACAAAAATGAAAACTGGAAACTTATATAATCAAAAACAACCAAATTGCAATTTTCTTTGAAAATAATTCAGCAATCTGGATTTGAAGGATGCTACCTCGAATAATTAGCTATCTTCTAGGAGTTAGGGAAAATTTAATCTAATTGAAACTAATAAGGTTTAATGCTGTTGTTGTGATCATGGATATCCTATGGAAGAATGTTACCAGAGCGTCCGGAGAGGATGGACATCTTTTTACACAAATTAAGGGGGTATAGGACACAAAATCTTCAAAAAAATCAAAAAAAATTATTATTATCATAAAAAATAACACAAATATTTTAGAATAATTTAAAACAAAAATTTTATTTATATCTGCAGTAGAACGTGAGATGTGTAGTTTTTTGTGTCATGACATCTGTGTTGGCCAACCACGTTTGTAATCGTTGCTTCCTCGTAATATTAGATAGGAATAACGTTATCGAATCCTTACTGGTTCGGTCGGTTTGGAGCGCTTCAGTAAGGAAAGTGATAAACTTCAAAGCTGTTTTTCTCCTTGATCGTGTTTTCGATGATTTTTTGACTTTAAATTGATATAACTCAAAATCTACTGCCCATAGAGTGTCAAAAAATTTTACTCATATTTTTCAAACATATATCTTTAATTTGTCTTTAGGGATTAGTTGTAAGTAGTTTATTTTTTTATTTATTAATTTTTATAAAAAAGTGAACCTGTGAAATTATTAAAAAAAACTTCAATAATTTTTTTAAAAAAAACTATGGCAAATATGAAAAATCGGTAAAGACAGTTTGTTAAATACATTTTTCTGTTTATAAAAATGCTAAATATTTGCTTGCCAATAAATAAGTTTTTGACTTATAACAAAAATAAGAGACATCACTTTTTGACACATTTTATTTTTTAAAAAAATAAATAATGATAATTTTAAACCTCTGACAATCTAAAAGTGTAAGTATATTTAGTATGCATTTATGGAAAAAAAATTATATTGATATCTGCAATATTAAAGAAAAAAGTTGAAAGTGTCCCATACCCCCTTAAGACCAAAATGTAGACAATTAACATTGTATTGAACGCTGAGTACGATGTCGCCCTTAGCGGTTGCGTTGGGTGCCTATTCAAGTGATGGCTCGTCACCTGACTGTGGTTCCAAAATACGATGCCCGTTCTCCAATAGCCCTCGTGTAGCTCTAGTGCGACGATAATTCAAACCTTACCTATCCTAACATTGTATTGACAAGTCAATCATTGCGCTTACCAACCGGGATTCGAACGCGGAAACTACTGGTTGGGATTTATACGGGATATTCGGTATGCCGAGTATGCAGCGATAAAGGTTTAATAAATTACAGGAATTTGAAAATGATGCACATAAAGAAGACAGAACAGATCAGTCGGTTAAGGCATTTTTTTTGCCTTAAATGTGAAAGGTCCCAGGTTCGGTCCGGGCATCGCCAAATCAACCACCGACCTATAAATCGTCCGTGAAGAAAAATGTCCGACGAATAATACCCCTTGCATTGGGAATGCACGCTAAATATTCTTATTAGTCCCAACACTGCGTACGATGGCTCCTTGAACAGTTGCATTGGGTGCATACCCTGATGTCGACTCGTTACTTGACCGCGGTTGTAAACTACGACGCCCGTCGCCAATAGCCATCATATAGCTCTAGTGCGAAGATATTTCAAACTAACTTTACTAAACTATATTAGAGGGGCTGGGGAGACCAGTCGGTTGAGCACACGCTTAGCATACGGAAGGTCCCAGGTTCGGGTCCGGGCATCGCCAAAAAGTAGCTGCCGACCGATAAACGGCTCGTACAGCAAAAAATGTCCGACGAATAATACCCCGTGTAAGGGAGTGCACGTTAAATATCCTTCAAAGTCCTAACGCTGCGTACGATGTCGCCCTTAACGGTTGCGTTGGGTGCCTACTCAGGTGCTGGCTCGTCACCTGACTGTGGTTCTAAAATACGACGCCCGTCGCCAATAGCACTCGTGTAGCTTTAGTGCGACGATCATTCAAACCTAAAACTAAACTATATTAGAACACAACAAGACCTCGCATTGAGAGTGTAGCCGAATCATTAATTAAAATCGCGGAAGATCAAAAATGAAAAACTGAAAAAAGTTACCAAATATAAAACACGCCAATACTGCTACCTAATGCCAAAACAGATTTAAAACGTTATGCAAAAATCCTTTTTGAAAGAAATGGTAAATTATACAACAAAAACTTCAAGAAGTACATGTTTTTCGGATTTTAACTCAAATTAATATTTCAACAAAAATATACAAGTCAAAATTTGTGCAATTGTTCACACTTTGTAATGCCTTTTTCTGAACTTCAAGTCCCCAAAGCATATTTCAAACTCTTTCAAATAAATTATTTGGGAGAAATTAAAAAAGATTTTTTTTACTAATTATGAATTAGAATCCAATATATAGAATGAATCAATGCCACTTAATTTTTTTTAAGCTTTTAAACTGGACGCTATAGTAAAAAATCCATTTGTATTTTCGAAATCGGCGTCCAAAAACACACAATGAATTGAAACTTTAGCTTACGGAGCAGAAGTTAAAATTCGCAGACTCTTGAAATTGAACTACACGTACCTTATCTTATCTGAGTTTCAGCATCTTTAACTAAAAGGGGAGGAGCTAACTTTAGGGGGAGGAGCTTAATTTCTAATCCTAGGGGGCGCTACTTCCTGGATATTGAAAATTTCATAATTTCGCTGCCACTTTTCTACCCTAAAAATGCAAGTAATTGCGAACTTTTTTTTTTCAAAATTAATGAAATTTAAAGTTCTACGTCTCTATCTTTTCAGTTTTTCAAATTTCGACCTAGTTCATATTGTAAAATGATTTATTAATAATCAAAAAATTATTTTAACCAATTTCAAAAAAGTGAAAAGATAGAGACCGGCAAATCAACTGCATGTATCATATAAAAAAAACCGTTTGTAAAAATATTCAATACAGCCGGAGAAATGTGGCAGACTTTTTATTTTTTCCCCATGGGATTAACATTGAGAGAAGCCTTCGCTTGAGAAGCCGATTCTCGGTACTATTCCCCCTTAAGAGTGTAGAAAGCAAAAACAGTGCCAAAAACTACTAAAGGATCCGATTTCTCGAACAACAACTGCCTTACCAACATGAGTAAGGGACGAAAACTACTAATCTATACTTCGTTACTATCTTCCCCATCCGGTGTTACTATATATGTTAGTGGCTGTTCCAGAACCACAGTCAAGTGACGAGCCGACGGATGAGTAGGCACCCGATGACACATTTAAGGGCTACATACCCGACATCGGGACCAAAGACCATATTGAACGTGCACTCCCTCCACACGGGGGCAGTAATTCAACTGACTTCTTAGCAGCAGTGCACAGACTGTGTATAGTTCATCAGTAATTTTGGCAAAGAACCGGGGCCAAACATGATACCCTTCGCATGCAAAGCAAGTGCTTTACCAACTGAGCTCTCCTTGAGTAAGCGACGAAAACTAGTATTCCCCTCGTCACTTGACTTTATGACGATAGTCGTATTTTGCCATAGCGTGCAACGAAAATTCAACATTAACTTTTAATTAATATCTCCTCAGTAAGCAACGAAAAATACTAATCCGTTACCGTCTTCCCCTTCCGGTGTTATTATATATGTTCCTGACATGTACAGCAGCGATGTCTATCTTACCCCAATGGATCACTTCTCGGGCAATCAGGAGGGAGTGGATTGGCTCTTGGACGAGGAAAAAAATCGGCCATCTTTCGGTCGTAAAACGAGCGAGGGACGCGGTTGGGAGGAGTGCCTGAAGAGGCTAAGAACGACCGGGGTCCAGTTTTTACGATTTAAGTTGGTTTTTATTTATCAGGCCGAATGTGAAGGTTTGTCTTTCGGATCAGAAAGCAAGACTCAAACACTCTTTCTTCCCTCATACACACCTTCGGTTGGTTTTCGATTTTTTTTTCAGTCGACTTGGGTTTGTATTAGGTAGGGGTTAGGTTTAATTATTGTCACACTATAGTTATTGAGAACAGGTGTCGTAATATAGAACCACAGTCCAGTGACGAGCCAATACCTGCGTACGCACCCCCGACTCAACTTTTAAGGACGACATCGTACGCAGCGTCGGGTTAGGTTAGGTTTGAATTATCGTCGCACTAGAGCTACACGAGGGCTATTGGCGACGGGCGTCGTATTTTAGATCCACAGTCAGATGACGAGCCGACACCTGAATAGGCACCCAACGCAACCGTTAAGGGCGACATCGTACACCGCGTTAGGACTTTGAACGATATTTAACGTGCACTCCCTTACACGGGGTATTATTCGTCGGACGTTTTTGGCTGCACGGGCCATTTGCAGGTCGGCAGCTATTTTGGCGATGCCCGGACCCGAACCTGGGACCTTCCGCATGCTAAGCGAGTGCTTAACCGACTGGGCTCCCCAGCCCACTACGCAGCGTCGGGACTTTGAAGCCTACTTAACGTGCACTCCTTCTACACGGGGACTATAACGGCCTTCATTCGTCGGACTTATTAGCTGCCCAGGACGTTTATAGTTCAGCAGTTATTTTGACTCTACCCAATCGCGAACCCAGGACCTTTCGTATGCAAGACAACCGCCTTACCAATCAAGCTCTCTGAAGTAAGCGACGAAAACTATCAATCCGTTACTGTATTCCGCATCCGGTGTTGTTATATATGTTCCATGGGCTGTAGAGCAGCGATGTCCACCTTACCCCAATGGATCACTTCTCGGGCAATCAAGAGGGAGTGGATGGGGCTCTTGGACGAGGGAGAAATCGGCCATCTTTCGGTCGTTTAACGAGCGAGGGACGCGGTTGGGAGGAGTGTCTGAAGAGGCTATAAGAACGACCGGGGTCCAGTTTTTACGATTTTAGCTGGGTTTTTTACATGTGAAACTCCGTCTTTCTGATCACAACTCAAGTTTCGAAAACTCTTTTTCCCCCTATAAATTCGTGTAGTTTTCTGGAAAATAGGGTTTTTCGTTTGTTTTTCACACCCTACTTGGGTGTGGACTGCGTTAGGTTGAATTATCGTCGCACTGCAGCTATACGAGGGCTATTTGTCATAACTTACAACCACAGTCAAGTGACGAGCCTACATTTGAGTAGGCACCCTCAACGCAACCGTTAAGGACGACATCGTACGCAGCGTCGACATTTTGAAGCCTATTTAATGTGCACTCCTTCTACACGGAGACTATAACGGGCCTTTATTCGTCGAACTTATTAGCTGCCCAGGACGTTTATAGTTCAACAGTTATTTTGACACTACCCAATCGCGAACCCTGCACTCTTAAAACAAAAGAGTGAAATCCACTCCAGTTGGAGAAGTGCATTTTCGACACCCTAAAGGCATGCATATTTTCTCAGACTGAGTTAAAATCACTCGTTTGGAGTGATCCTGTCGGAGGTTTAACACACAAAGGATCCACTCCAAAAGGAGATGTGCATTTTCCAGTCTAGAGGAGTGAAATCCACTCAGACTGAGGTAAATTGGGAGTGTTTGTTTTAAGAGTGTAGTGCACCGAAAATTCGACATTAACTTTTAATTAGTATCTCCTTATAGTAAGCGACGAAAAATACTTTTCCGTTACTGTCTTCCCCATCCGGTGTTGTTATATATGCTCCTGGCTGTACAGCAGCGATGTCCATCTTACCCCAATGGATCACTTCTCGGGCAATCAAGAGGGAGTGGGTGGGCTCTTTGGACGGGGAGAGAAATCGACCATCCTTCGGTCGTTTAACGAGCGAGGGACGCGGTTGGGAGGAGTGCCTGAAAGAGGCTAAAAACGACCGAGGTCCAGTTGTTACGATTTTAGGTTTTTACTATCGGCAAACCGTCGCACAGTGGGGCAAAACTCGCAAAAGATGGCCAAAAGTATTTAACGGATTTTAAACGAACTATAAACTATTAGATTATGTTTTATGAAGTATTTTAAGAACAAAATTGAGTTAAAGTCAATAATATATATATTCATTAAGAAAAATTCTGCTTACATAGTTTTGCATAAATTACGACATTTTATTTTAAAAAAAGTTTTTAAAAACTAATTAGTATTAAATAAATGTATATTCATTAATTTATACCGATTTAAAAGAAATATGAAGTTTTTAAACTCTTCTTGAGTACATAACTGTTTTTTAATAACTCCTTATGAATTTAACAATATTTTAGAATTTGCTTATTTTCAATCACTTTCACATTCGGAGTCATCATCAGAAGAGGTGCTTGCAGATTTTATTACTGGACCTTCTAACATTTCCAAAGTATCTTTCGAAAAATGTCTGAGTTTTCTTTTAGGCTCTTTTTCTCTAAAGTTCGAAATGAAAGGGTCAGGTGAAATTAGCAAATAATTTAATATGTCTTAGTTCGTTTTAGCTCTTGAGCACTTGCGCGTAAAACTACTTCTGCATATTTTAAATTCTTTGTTACGGGCTTCTTGTGCCTCTTCACTCAACTGCCCTATGGGTATTAAAAAATTCTGAATTACTTCTGATCCATGGATTAGAATCTTGTGGACAGTTACTGGCATTGGATACCATGGATACAAGTTAACATAGCGTTCAGCAGTTACAAGACAAAATTTACTGAATTAATCTTTATTGATACTAAAGCCACTTGCCAGTGTTTGCATAATAATTCCAAACCATTTAATTAGTACTTCACCGATTCCAGTATTTCCAGCAGAAACACTGTGCAACTCCAGCAGAACAACTTATGCTCAACTTCATTCGAAATGATAACAACACTTTGTTGTTTTAGGTGGTGCGGTGAATCTGGAAAAACCACCTGTCCTTTTTCAAAATCAAAACAAACCATTTGTAGTTATGGGTTTATTTTGCGGGTGAAATGAATCAGTGTATACATGTTTCTTTTTTAGTTATTTAATCTTAAAGTTCAAATTTTAATGTATATTTTTCAACCAATAAAAATATTAAAAGATTCTTAAAAATGCCCAAAATATATTAATTTTGTAACACTAATTTTCTTAACACTCCTAAAACCTTACTTTAATGCTTTAAGTATATTTATTTTGGACTTAAAACTACAATTTTACAAATCTATGACTTTCCTAGAATAATAATAAATTCACTTAACTTCTCAAATAAAAAGTCACTTTCGAGTTTCGTCCATAGGCCGTCGCACTGTGCTTCGAGTTAACGTGCGCCACACTGAATTGTTTGAGAGCGAGCTCACTACAAATTAACTTTACTTTAAAAAACGCACTTTAGCGCACGAGATTTCACTTGAAACAACTTATATAGGTTCTAAACTTTATCATAAAACATATTTTAGAGGGGGGAAATGGGGGGATTTTTTTTTATTTAACCCAAACCTTTATAGTTAAACTATTGAATTATGACATGGAAATAATGAATTTAATTTCAAATGAAAATATAACAAATAGGATAAATTCTCATAATAACTAAAAATAACATACCTTCAGGTGTGTTTTGCATTTTTAATCTTTATTTTTAAAAAATTCAGAACGCGCAAAATTTTATGTGACTGTTCACAGTCAAAATCGCATTTGAAATGAGCCTCCTTTGTTTTTCTACTTTGAGCGCGTTGTACGGTTAAAATAATAATAGAGCAAAGAAAATATTAACGGTTTTCAATCTGTTGAAATATTGTCTGCAGGTGCACCAAATATCAAATGTTTATTCAAAGTTTTATTTTTTGACTTTTGGCCACGTTTTGCGACTTTTGCCCCACTGTGCGTCGGAAAGAACGCTTCGAAAACTCTTTTCCCCCTTTCTACACTCTTAAAACAAAAGAGTGAAATCCACTCTAGTTGGAGAAGTGCATTTTCGACACCGTAAAGGCATGCATATTTACTCAGACTGAGTTAAAATCACTCGTTTGGAGTGATCCTGTCGGAGGTTTAACACACAAAGGATCCACTCCAAAAGGAGAAGTGAATTTTCCAGTCTGGAGGAGTGAAATCCAGTCAGACTGAGTTAAATTAGGAGTGTTTGTTTTAAGAGTGTATGGTTTCAAAATGAAACAGCGTGAACATCGTGGTTTTTCTGCATCCTATACTTGGGTTTGGACTACGTTAGGTTGAAATATCGCGCGCTTAAGCTACACGCGGGCTATTGGCGACGGACTTCATAACTTAGAACCACAGTCACTCTTAAAACAAAAGAGTGAAATACACTCATATATATGAGAAGTGCACTTTCGACACTGGAAAGGAGCGAAAATTAACTCAGACTGAGTTAAAACCACTCGTTTGGAGTGATCCTTTCGGAGTTTTAACTAAACAAAAGAGTGAAATCCACTCATATAAGATAAGTGCAATTTCGACACTGAAAAGAGTGAAAATTAACTCAGACTGAGTTAAATTCACTCGTTTGTTTTAAGAGTGTAGTACACACCGTTGGGACTTAGGAGCATATTTAACGTGCACTCCCTCCACACGGGGCAGTAATTCATCGGACATTTTAGCTGCAGTGCACAGACCGTATATAGTTCAGCAGTAATTTCGGCAAGAACCGGGGCCAAACATGATACCCTTCGTATGCAAAGCAAGTGCTTTACCAACTGAGCTCTCCTTGAGTAAACGACGAAAAATAGTATTCAGCTCGTCACTTGACTTTATGACGAAAGTCGTATATAGCCATCGCGTGCAACGAAAATTCAACATGAACTTTTAATTAATATCTCCTTATAGTAAGCGACGAAAAATACTAACCAGTTACTATCTTCCCCATCCGGTGTTATTATATATGTTCCTGGCTGTAGAGCAGCGATGTCTATCTTACCCCAATGGATCACTTCTCGGGCAATCAAGAGGGAGTGGATGGGGCTTCTTGGATGAGGGAGAAATCGGCCATCTTCGGTCGTTTAACGAGCGAGGGACGCGGTTGGAAGGAGTGCCTGGAGAGGCTAAGGACGACCGGGGTCCAGTTTTTACGATTTTAGGTGGGTTTTTATTTATCAGGCCGCATGTGAAGGTTTGTATTTAAGATCAGAACGCAAGTTTCGAAGACTCTCTTTCCCCTATACACCCCTACGTGTGGTTTTCGTTTTTCTTCAGTCGACTTGGGTTGGGGTTAGGTTTAATTATTGTCACACTATAGTTATTGAGGAAAGGTGTCGTGATGCAGAACCACAGTCAAGTGACGAGCCGACACCTGCGCAGGCACCCAACTCAACTTTTAAGGACGACATCGTACGCAGCGTCGGCATTTTGAAGCCTACTTAACGTGCACTCCATCTACACGAGGACTATAACGGGCCTTCATTCGTCGGACTTATTAGCTGCACAAAACGTTTATAGACTCTTCCCGCAATTATTTCGACTCTACCCAATCGCGAACCCTGGACCTTTTGTATGCAAGACAACCGCCTTACCAACCAAGCTCTCTGAAGAAAGCAACGAAAACTATCAAACCGTTACTATCTCCACCATCCGGTGTTGTTATATATGTTCCTGGCTGTAGAGCAGCTATGTATATCTTACCCAATGGATCACTTCTCGTAATTTAGAACCACAGTCAAGTGACGAGCCGACACCTGCGCGTAGGCACCCAACACATTACTTAAGGGCGACATCGTACGCACGCAGCCTCGGGATTTTGAAGCCTATTTAATGTGCTCTCCTGACTAACGGACCATTATTCGTCGGACTTATTAGCTGCCCAGGACATTTATAGTTCAGCAGTCATTTTGACACTACCTAATCGCGATTCCAGGACTTTTCGTATGCAAGACAACCGCCTTACCAACCAAGCTCTCTGAAGTAATCAACGAAAAATACTAATCCGTTACTGTCTTCCCCATCCGGTGTTATTATATATGTTCCTGGCATGTAGAGCAGCGATGTCTATCTTACCCGATGGATCACTTCTCGGGCAATCAAGAGGGAGTGGATGGGGCTCTTGGACGAGGGAGAAATCGGCCATCTTTCGGTCGTTTAACGAGCGAGGGACGCGGTTGGGAGGAGTGCCTGAAGAGGCTAAGAACGACCAGTTTTTACGATTTTAGAACGAGAACCAGTTTTTACGATTTTACTTGGGTTTTACAATCGGGCCGAATGTGAAGGTTTTGTATTTAAGATCACAACGCAAGACCCAAACACTCTTGCTTTCCCCTTAACTGGAAGCAGACAAAAACCCACAGCTGCGGAATAAATATGGGCTGTACTAAAGAATCGTGGCCGGAAATTTTACGCCAAATCTGGGAATCCCGACTTATTGGTATAATTATGAAAACCTTTGGCGAAGCTAGGTTAGGTTTTGAATTATCGTCGCATTTGAGCTACACGAGGGCTATTGGCGACAGGCGACGTAATTTAAAACCACAGTCAAGTGATGAGCCGACACCTGAATAGGCACCCCCCAACGCAACCGTTAGGGGCGACATCGTACGCAGCTTTATTGGCGAATATAGCTATGGGAGTTTCTCACCATGTCACGTTCTCCATACTGTGGTGATTCATTGGTTAGTCTCGGCGCGCGCAAGGGTTTGTTGTCATTCGACCTGGCGACATTTTTGATGAAAAGACGCCAAATCCGGCCACGATTCTTCAGATTAACCAAAACATGGGCACAAGCTACGTCATCACTTGTTCATCGTTTTTGCGCAGAACTTTTGAGATCGATGACTGATTTGTTGTAATTAAGTAAATATTGCGTTGAACGGAGACATATCGTTAATTAAGTTCTCACATGTGCTATCCAACTTTGCAAAACGGTAGAAATTTACAGAACGGTAACCCTTGGCGAACATTTCAAAATCGCGCCAAAAGTCTGCCGAAAACCCAACCGAAATGATAGGATGGGTTAGGATGGGATTTGAATTATCGTCGCACTAGGGAGAGCCGAAAAACTTGTTTGTTCATTTAACACCGGCTGTTCGGAAAATGTCATCGTTGCAAAGTCAAAGAATTCGAATCATCAATCGAAGTCAGACGGTTGCCACAAAATATTACTTATCGCTAAATTCGAAGAGATCGCACCATGGGTTATTGTACAGTAAATCTGATCCTTTCACAACAATTAGATAGCACATGCGGGAATTGTTTTTAAGGATTTTTTTTTCGCATTCCGATTCGATTTCTTGAAGAAAGAAAAAAAAAAACTTTCCCTTTTGTCCCTACCCCTAATAAATACACACGTCTTTAAAAAAAAACTTGCAACAGTGTACCCTCCTACTGTTTGAATCCATTATTGCGTTGTCTTCATCCATGAAGTTTTTAACTCCCCGTGGATTCGAAGATGAATCTCTCAGAGGGGGTGGTGGAAAACGACATCAATTTTTTATGGTAGGAGGGGGTAGGGGAGAAAATAGGAAAGACAGAACAAAAGATCTCAATCACAATCAGGTAAGAGTAGGGGAGCCGGGTACAATCGAGTTTCACTGGAAGTCCTTGCTCGTCGTCGTAGTCATTCAACATACATTATTTCTATCTATGGCCGACTCAATAAAAACACAGACGTTTTCTGTGACGTCACAATATCCGTCTATTTACTATGCGAGCCTCGAAAAGACCTTCTTTCACCATCTCTTCGCTTGGTTTTCTAGGAAACGGAGGGCAGCGTCCTTTCTCTAAACCTGAAGCGTTAAAGGTTCTGTTGTGAGGTTAACAATCCGAACAGTTCAATCCCAAGTAGGGTGGGGGGTTCCGTCTGTTTCGAAGAAAACAACCGTTTTGCCGTTTCGAAGAAAGCCACAAACGGAGGAAGATGCTTTCGAGGCTCGCATTCTGGATAGACAAGGTATAGTTCGGGTTGTCAAATGTTTCGAAACAGGGGAACAAAACCTGATGTTCGGAACCTGCTAAGTTGTCGAATGGGGTTTCATTCGGAATAGCCGACGATTCGAATCGGACGGACAGCGTGGTGTCAAGATAAGAGCTTCTGTGGCCTTAAGATTGAGAAGGTTTTAAGCGACTCTTTGGCAAGGACTGGTGCTGGCGAGGCCTCTGTTCCATCTCACCTTTTCGGAGATTCGCTCCAAGATTAAAGATATAAATAGGACCACTTGGATTGTTCCCCCAGTTCACCCTTGGTATCTATGTTCCCGTCCTGGAGGCTTGATGCACTCTCAGAAATTACACTTTCATTTTTGACGATTCATGAATCCTCAAGCCTCATTTCGTTAATTTTGAGGATTGTTTCGTCACACTATCACATGACTTTTGAGTAAACGCGAATCCTCACTTTTACGATCGTGATTTGACGATTCTGTATATTGATTTTGAGGAAACTGAATCTCATTGTTGTACTCACATGCTCAAAAATGACGAAATATTTCTTTAGATTAGACGACATTCAAATCCTCATAAAAATGACGATTCAAATTTCCTCACTTTGAGGAAACGAAAACTCGGAGCATTTGCCAGTAACGGAATCGTCAAAATTAAGGAAAATTTCTTCGTTTATGAACATTTATTTTTTAGAGTGTGGCTTTAGGTTTTGATAGACGGGAAAATTTATTCTTGCCCGCTTCCGAAGTGGACACTGACTATGAAATCAACAGAGGGCTCCAGAATCTTCGAGACTTGTGCAAACTGTTCTTCGGAGCAGGCTTCGCCTGACCATATACTTGCGTGTCTGGGACTTCCCAAGCAGGATTTGTACGACGACCCTTCCATGGTTTTGGATTTTTTTTTAAAGGTGTATAACACCATGGACCAGGTCTAGCACTGCTGACCTACGGGGGGCATGCAATAACAACAGGTTTTAAGCACTACTCCTACATAGTCGTACCCGAAAAAAAACCCGTCCAAACTGCCAGAACGGCACTACAACAGTGTTCGTCCTGCTGTTTATTACGTTGTCTTCATCGACAGACGAAGATTTTTTTTTAATATAAACTCCCCGTGGATTCGAAGATGAATCTCTCGGGGGGGGGGGGGGGGGGGCGCGCCACGACATCCATTTTTTATGGTAGGAGGGGGTAGGGGAGAAAATAGGAAAGACAGAACAAAAGATCTCAATCACAATCAGGTATAAGAATAGGGGAGCCGGGTACATCGATTTTCACCTGGAAGTACTTTTTTTGTATGATTTTTATAGAGATTCGTCTTTGTAATTCGACGGGGCCTGGCTATGGTTTGTAAGGACTGAAGACGAACTTCAAGGCTCGAAAAAACGCCCTTCTCATCGATATCAGCGTCTTATCTTCGTTTGGGTGATTTGTTAGAATTCACTTCTAGCTATGTGTAATTTAGAAACCCGGTAAAAGAGACGAGTTTCTTTTTTTATGATTCCATCATTCTTTTCCCCCCTTCTTGATTAGTAAGTGTCTCGATGTTTGTTGCATTCGGTTTATTCATTCAACTACAGACCACTCAGAATAGCGAGCGTCAATCACAATCAGCCAAGGGAACCGGAAAAATAATAGAACTTCCACCTGGAAGTACTTTTGTAAGATTTTTATAGTGCTTCAACTTTGGGCAGCATTTGGACAACTGGCGGCGGGCGCCGTTACATGCTTCGAGCGTATGATTCGAGCAGCCATTTGAGCGTGACCTTGATTTTCTCAAGGTAACAATTCAACAAGCAGATACTCTACGCTTCCGTTGGCGCTCTTGGTCACGAAACCAAACGAGATGGGTTCGTTACCTTGAGCGCCAGTTTCAGTGGCATCTGCTTGTTAAATTGTTACCTTGAGAAAATCAAGGTCACGCTCAAATGGCTGCTCGAATCATACGCCCGAAGCATGTAACTGCGGTGTTAGAATTCTCTTCTAGCTATGTGTAATTTAGAAACCCGGTAAAAGAGACGAGTTTGTTTTTTAATGATTCCATTTTTTCTCCCCCCCCCCTTCTTGATTAGTAAGTGTCTGAATGTTTGTTGCATTTATATTATTCATTCAAGCTACAGACCACTCCGAATAGCGAGCGTTATTTTGTAACCACCCTGCACAATCTGGCTAGTTTCCGTTGGACGGCATCACGTAGGACTGCACTCTAGGGCATCACGTAGCTCTTCTAGCGCTAAGCAACGATCTCTACCAAAGCCAATGGACGCGACCTGAAGCAGCCCCTGCACAAAACAAGCACACCGCCACTTACTTTCAGCGTTTCTGATTGGCTGAAGCCGCGTAAGTCACATGCCTTCAAGCGTCCGGCAATTACAATTTTATATTATATAGAGAAAGAACGTCTTAACTGTAAGGACGGCTCTACAACAATGGTCCTCCCACTGTTTGAATTCGTTAAAATTACGTTGTCTTCATCGACAGATGAGGATTTTTTTTAAAACTCCCCGTGGATCGAATGAAGATGAATTTGGGGGGTTGGAACGACATCCATTTTTTATGGTGGGAGGGGAGAAGGAACAAAGTTTTTCAGGTAGTTCTTCTCACAATCAGGTAGAGAGGGACGGAGGAAGGGAACATAATTCGACTTTCACCTGCAAGTACTTTTCGTATGATTTTTATAGCGATTCTTCTTTGTAATTCAGGGGGTTTGGTTTGGTTTGAATGATCGTCGCACTAGAGCTACACGAGGGCTATTGGCGACGGGCGTCGTATTTTAGAACCCCAGTCAAGTGACGAGCCGACGACACCTGAATAGGCACATAAAGCAACCGTTAAGGGCGACATCGCACGCAGCGTTAGGACTTTGAAGGATATTTAACATGCACTCCCTTACACGGGGTATTATTCGTCGGACATTTTTGGCTGCACGGGCCGTTTATAGGTCGGCAGTAATTTTTTGGCGATGCCCGGATCCGAACCTGGGACATTTCGCATGCTAGGTTAGTGCCTAACCCACTGGGCTCCCCAGCCCCGTTATTTAGGGGGGCGGCCTGGTTGGTTAGGGCGTCATGCATCGGATGGTAACTTAGGCTCTTCTTTGGCGACCTATTTTACGAGCCTAGGTCGGTCTAGGATGCGACGATAATTCCAACTAACCAATAAAGTATGCAACTACTAATTCTCAAACTAATTGTCAAACTTAAGCTACATGTCGACAATCGCTTACACATAGAACTTATAAATTCACCGCTGCAAACAATTAAAGGTTAAAAGTATTTAAAGCTATGCACATTATTACTATTAAATGAGTTGTTAAAAAAGATGCAACACTTAAAACCATATTCTCAGCCGTTCTCCATCATATAGTATCTTAATGAAAAAAAAAAGCAAAACTAAGTCATTATTTCTCTTCTTTAAGAAGCCCTTCCCAGTTCAAATGCTATCACGAAACAAGAGAAATTAAAGATAAACTCTTCAAACTACGTCCAAGCACGAATCCTTTAGATTTAATCAATAATTCCATCACATGCCAGCTGTATCCCTTTCCGACCGAGCTATCACGATCGTGCGGGTAAAAAAAGATAATGTTCAAGCTCTTCAAAAATATCAATACCGAAGCAGCTGACTTGTACAGCTGCGGAAATAAAAAAAGTACCACTAGTGATTATTTCTGCCGTTAGTCACCCTATAGCATCGGACCTTTTTGAAATTGTAATCAATTAACATTCTGAGTTAATTGCATGACGCAAATTTTGCATAAGGGGTCATCTTCATATTAAAAATGTTACTAACTTTAAAATTTCCAATAGTAACACCCCTTTTTGAGTCCAGATTTCAAATCTATGACCTATTAGAATACGAAATGCCAAATTTTGTTAGTTTTTAAGCATTATTAGGGGAGTTAGAGACGTGCAAAGTTTAGGTCCCATAATGTTAAATGAGTTGCACATAAAAATCTATCCCAATCTATAAATAATTAAGATAATGAAACGATTTTTTTACTGAAAAGAAATTATAATAACCCAAACAAAATGCATTCAATATTGGGGTATTTAAAACAATTTTTATATTTTTTAATAATTATTATATTATTTTTTTTAAAAAATATGAATAGGAACCCCTTAATATTTTTACAGAAATAAATTCAAGACAGGAAGTTTAAGCGAAATCCCAATTTTTAAAAATTTTTATACATAATTTGCTGAGTAAATCCAAAAATATTTTTTAATTACCCTTTAGGGGACTGTGTATAAGATTACATGTGTAATTGATAAATAAAGAAGGACTTGCATGCATGCTTGCTTGTCATTTAGAGATGGTCCCCAAAAGATCCACAAGTGATTCGATTAAATAACTCATCTAATATTTATTCAAATGTAACAAAAACTTAGATTTAAGGGTTTTCGAGAGTGCTTAACATTTCTAAGTTATTAAAATTGGGTGTTGCTATTGGAAATTTCAAAGTTCGTAACATTTTTAATATGAAGACGGCCCCTTATGCAAATTTTGTGTCATGCAATTAACTCAGAACGTTAATTGTTCACAATCTCAAAAAGGTCCGATTTTATTGGGTGACTAATGGCTGAAATAATCACAAGTGGTACTTTTTTTATTTCCGCAGCTGTACCATTCGTTATTTGTATAATTTTTTTAAAGGAGTTGCTGGCATTGATGCTGTTCACCGCTTTTTTTTCTGTTCGATAAAACTCCAAATTTAGTCTCATAATTTTAAATCAGCACCATTTGTCCGCCGGTACATGTACGCACATGGCGTTGGTTTGGTTTGAATTATCGTCGCACTAGAGCTACACGAATACTATTGGCGACGGGCGTCGTATTTTAGAACCACAGTCAGGTGACGAGCCACACCTGAATAGGCACCCAACGCAACCGTTAAGGGCGACATCGTACGCAGCGTTAGGACTTTGAAGGATATTTAACGTGCACTCCCTTACACGGGGTATTATTCGTCGGACATTTTTGGCTGCACGGGCCGTTTATAGGTCGGCAGCTATTTTGGCGATGCCCGGACCCGAACCTGGGACCTTCCGCTTGCTAAGCGAGTGCTTAACCGACTGGGCTCCCCAGCCCCCACCACACATGGCGTTGGTTTTTGGCTGCTTTTAACGGTTCATTTCAATACATAAAAATGATTATTGTGTCTGAAACTATGGAAATTATTAATATGAATCGTGTTGTTAAAAAGAATTAACTCTCAAACCATTTTTAAACGGTTCTCCATCACATAGCATTAAATAAAAAGCAAAACCTAAAGGAAGAAAAAAGAAACCTCTTGCTTAAAAAAGCCCTTCCCATGTCAATTGCGCCTTTTGTTGGAATGCTCTCACGAAGAAAAAAGAAATTAAAGATAAACTCGTAAGCTATACAACATCAGCGCACGAATGCTTCAAGTTTAATCAATAATTCCATCAAAATCATGATCCACTGTACGTACAGCAATAAAGACCTCGTCTAATGTCTATCAGTTATCTATGCTTAAGGGGTCACATGAGTCTTAAAAATGTGCAAAGAAGGAACTACAAAGCATAGTTTGATCTTTCTTGTCATTTTAGAACTACTCAATGTATAAGTATAATTTTTGTATATGTAATTCTACAAGAGAGAGATTTATTTATTATAAAACAAGTTTTAAAATGTATGAAACTTTAGCCAAAACTAAAATAAATGATATTAAACATGAATCTATTTGAACACATTGTGATTAGGCTTGCGCGGCAAATTGTAAGGTCAAAATTGAAAAAATGACCTAGGAAATGACTTTATATTGTACAAATATGTGCAAACCAAGACTTATACCTAAATTCTCAGCTCAATTTTAATTAGATATTATTTTAAAAAAAATTTAAAATCAAAATTTTTAATTTTTTATTAATTTTTTTAGAAAAAAGTTATCAAATTAATTTCTAATTCAAATTGAGCTGAGAATTTAGGTATAAGTCTTTGTTTGTACATATTTGTACACTATAAAGTCATTTTCTTGGTCATTTTTTCAATTTTGACCTCACAATTTGCCGCGCAAGTCTAATCACAATGTGTTCAAATAGCTTCATGTTTAATATCAGTTATTTTAGTTTTGGGCTAAAGTTTCATAAATTTTAAAACTAGTTTTATAATAAATAAATCTTGTAGAATTACATATAAAAAAATTATACTCATTTATTGAGTAGTTAAAAAATGACATGAAAGATCGAGCTATGTTTTGTAGTACAGCTGTGGAAATAAAAAAGTACCCACTTGCGGTTATTTCATCCGTTAGTCACCCTATAGAATCGGACCTTTTTGAGATAGTGTACAATTAACATTCTGAGTTAATTGCACGATACAAAATTTGCATAAGGGGCCGTCTTCATATTGAAAATATTACGATCTTTGAAATTTCCAATAGCAACACCCAATTTTAATAACTTAGAAATGTAAAGCACTCTTGAAAACCCTTAAATCTAAGTTTTTGTTACATTTAGATGAATATTTGACGAGTTATTCAATCGAATCACTTGTGGACCTTTTGGGGACCCTCTCTAAAATGACAAGCAAGCATGCATGCAAAGCCGCCTTTATTTATCAATTACACACGTAAGCTTATACACAGTCCCCTAAAGGGTAATTAAAAAGTATTTTGTGATTTACTCAGCAAATTATGAATAAAAATTTTAAAAAATTGGGGTTTCGCTTAAACTTCCTGTCTTAAATTTATTTCTTTAAAAATATTAAGGGGTTTCTATTCATATTTAAAAAAAAAAATTAATATAATAATTATTTACAAATATAAAAATTGTTTTAAATACCCCAATAGTGAATGCATTTTGTTCGGGTTATTATAATTTCTTTTCAGTAAAAAATTCATTTCATTATCTTAATTATTTATAGATCGGGATAGTTTTTTATGTGCAACTCATTTAACATTATGGGACCTAAACTTTGCACGTCTCTAACTCCTCTAATAATGCTTAAAAACTAACAAAATTTGGCATTTCGTATTAACATAGGTCAGAGATTTGAAATATGGATTCAAAAAGGAGTGTTGCTATTGGAAATTTGAAAGTTAGTAAAATTTTTAATATGAAGATGGCCCCTTATGCAAATTTTGTGTCATGCAATTAACTCAGAATGTTAAATGTTCACAATGTCAAAAAGGTCCGATTCTATAGGATGACGAACTGCCGAAATAATCACTAGTGGGTACTTTTTTATTTCCACAGCTGTACCTTCTTTGCACATTTTTAATGCTCCTGTGACCCCTTAAGTCACGATTGTTGGTAAAAGTCAAGTTGCGAATTGTTAGTAGTAGGTAAAACCCCTTTACAAACGATGGTTTCAACTTCTGCTTGAAGGCTCCAGAGATCTGTAATACATACATGATGGCCTTGAAATTGGTCCGAATGTTTTAAAAAAATTAAATATTTAAATCCATTTCGAAAAGTGGGATTACAGAGACCTGTAAGCAAGTTACATTTATCGTATAAAAAGAACCATTTTTTAAAATATTCAATACAGCCGGAGAAAGGTGGCTCAGCAAATAAATATTTTTCCATTGGATTAACCCTTTCAGTCCCAATGACGATTTGGCATCATCATTTTAGAAAAACTTTCTGATCATCTATAGCCATTTATGATTTCAAAAAGCACATCACACGATTCTCCAAACTTTTTTGTATTAGACAATATTTTTTAATAATCCTAATAAATGCCAGCCCTATTATTATATATATATTTTAAATTATGATCAGAAACATGATGATGCCAAATGGCATCACTGGGACTGAAAGGGTTAACACAGAAGCTCTTTGGTTTGGAGACACGCGGTCCAGCGGGCCCATTCCCCCCCCTTAATGTTATCCCAATGCCTATCAACGTTACGCCTAACTCCTCTTCGAGCAAACTTGTTAAGTTCAAATCTAGCAGTTGCAACTTTCTAAAACTTCTTGTCTGTAACGTACACCTTCTCCACATTGTTATCAAAACAGCAGGTAACAACCCCTACATAATTACAAGTCCAATTAGAGAAACACAATACTTGAAACAAAACAAACTCAACAAACTTAGTCCGGCAACTGCAATTGAAGCATCTTAAACAAATTATAACGACACAATAGAAGAGCTTAGTGGAAGAACGTGTTAAGTGGCATTTTTGAAAAAATGGGGAGTTTTGTGTCAATGAACATTTTATTCAGTGTTTCAACGATAGCGAAATTCCCTGCTTTCATAAACTTTAAGTTTTGTACATTTTTGACAGTTTGCAAATACCGTTTTTTTTTTTTAAAGGATTTTAAGTGCAAACGAAGAACCAAAAAGCTCATTTTCTAGTTTTCACTTTTCTGTCGCTTAGCACGTTCTTCCACTAAGTTCTTCGATTCTCAGACAATTTCACATTAATTCCAACTTCGAATTTTTGTCTTTTGCATTAATTACCGCTTCTAATTACAACAATTAGCTGTTTCGCTGTATCTTCGGAGTTTAGGTGTGGAGGTTAAACAAGATAGAGTTGGTGCAGCGAAGAAGACAAAGAGAAAACTGGTTGGTCAAATAATGCCATTCATTGCTTAAAGGATGCGCCCAGAGAAACACTTGGCGAACTATTTCACTCTCAGAAATAACACTTTCATTTTTTTGACGATGCATGAATCCTCAAGCCTCATTTCGTTAATTTTGAGGATTGTTTCGTCAAACTATCACGTGACTTGAGTAAACGCGAATCCTCACTTTTTACGATCGTGCTTTGACGATTCTGTGTCTTGATTTTGAGGAAACTGAATCTCATTGTTGTACTCACACGCTCAAAAATAACGAAATATTTCTTTAGAGTGGACGACATTCAAATCCTTATAAAAATGACGATTCAAATTTTCTCACTTTGAGGAAACGAAAACTCAGAGCATTTGTAAGTAACGGAATCGTCAAAATTAAGGAAAATTCCGTCGTTTTTGAGCATTCATTTTTTAGAGTGTTCTGTTCGGGGGGGGGGGTCATTTTTCAAAGAAAAAGCGTAAGAAATTGATTGCAATAAAAATTGCATTATGGTAGTCTTCATATGAAATGATTAAAAAACTTTGAAAAATACAATGGCAACACCCATTTGTTTTCGTATAAAAATGCCCGATGTTAATATACATTTCATTTCTCACCAAAGACATCTTCGTCATCTTAATCTCACCACTCTGCAACAGAATTACTTCAACTCGACTCGACTACCAGCGACGCAGACGAGACAATTATTAAAGTCTCGACCCGTCTCTTAAACAAAGGGGGTGCGTAAAACGAACGCAATTTGGAGGAGGACGCGGGGGTTCGTTCGCTCATTAGTGTTCCGCATTTTCCGGCACAGGGTCACGTTTCGCAATTCGCTTCGCGCCGCGCCACGGTGAAATTAAGACGAAAAAATATAAACTGCATGACAATGATGGTGTAATTGTAAATTTCGAGAGGGGGTTCCACTGAACTGAACTGAAACTCCGGAAGGAGCATCCCATGACAAGCTGGTGAAGCTTATTTTTGAGTCACTTGGCGACAGCTTCAAGGAGAATATGTGGTGAGCGATTGGGCTTGTGCCGACAACATCCGATTCAAACTGCTGAGTCAAGTGTCAATTGTGATCGGCGAATTCATGCCAAATATGGCACATATTCTCCCTGAGCTATCGCCAAGTGACCCAAAAATAGTCTTCATCTGCTGGGATGCTCCTTTCATGTGATGCTCATTCCAGAGTTTCGGTTCAGTTTAGTGGGGCTATCCCTGTTTAAATGATTCGAAACATTCCAGCTCACATATTGTTCGCCAAATCTCCGATAGTAGAAAATTTTCAAAACCTAGTCGTATGTAGCGCTTTTCAGTGACGTGTTCACAACCTTTAATTGTGTATTTTTACCGCTAGTGCCCCGCATTTTCCGGCTCAGGATCACGTTTCGAAATTTGCTTCGCGCCGCGCCACGGTGAAATGAAGACGAAAAAATATAAACTGCATGACAATGATGGTGTAATTGTAAATTTAGGGGGGGGGGGCTGGTTAAGGAGGGGGGGGGAGGGGGTACCATGTTTTGAAAGATTCGAAACATATCCAGCTCACATACACTCTTAAAACAAACGAGAGAATTTAACTCAATCTGATTAATTTTCACTCCTCCAGTCTTGAAAATGCACCACTCCGAAAGGAGTGGATCCTTTGTGTGTTAAACCTCCAACAGGATCACTCCAAACGAGTGATTTTAAATCGGTCTGATTAATTTTCACTCCTTTCCAGTGTCGAAAATGCACTTCTCCAACTGGAGTGGATTTCACTCTTTTGATTTAAGAGTGTACACTATCAAAAATGAATGATCAAAAACGACGACATTTTCCTCAATTTTGAAGATCCGTTCACTGGCAAATGCTCCGAGTTTTCGTTTCCTCAAAGTGAGGAAATTTGAATCGTCATTTTTATGAGGATTTGAATGTCGTCTTATCTAAAGAAATATTTCGTCATTTTTGAGCATGTGAGTTCAACAATGAGATTCAGTTTCCTCAAAATCAGGATACAGAACCGTCAAATCAAGATCGTTAAAGTGAGGATTCGCGTTTACTCAAAAGTCACGTGATACTTTGACGAAACAATCCTCAAAATTAACGAAATGAGGCTTGAGGATACATGAATCGTCAAAAAATCGAAATCCATGAAATCGCACAAAACTTGATAGTGTAAAATCAACAAAACCTAGTGATATGTGGCACTATTCAGTGACGTGTTCACAGCGCTTAAGGCGGGATCATACCGAGCAGGCAACTCATTGTGGCCGAGGGCGACATCTGGTGAAGATATCGGAACTGCTATAGAGGGAGGTTCCGAGAATTCGGAGACTAGCAAATCAAAATGCCTAATTCATTGATTGACGTTTTCATCTTATTTTTCAATCCTTCTATAAGTAGCCGATTGGTCAGTTTTAAACTACCTTTCCTAAGCTCCTCCCCTTGTCAGCGTATCTCACACCTCCTTCGAGAAATTCCCGCCGTCGCCCTGGGTGCAATTCCTCTCTATCTGTGTGCCAGTAAAAAATCTGTCTATGTCTGTCTTACTTGACGAGGTTTATAGGTGGGTATCTGATCAAGCACACAACCCAGAAATACATGTACCAGCCAACCATTTTCCCTATGAGAAGACGGGATGACTCACTTTGCAGGTTAATTGAATAACGTCGCTCGAAAGCTACGCCTGATCTTTAAACTCACCACGTAAATTCTAGTTTCGGTCGTAATCAGCCCAATCAAATCCAAGCTATAAAGTATCGTTTGGCAAGTTGAGTTACAAGCTTTTGTAATTTTTTTTTCAATTTATGTTAAAATTTGTAGGGTTTTTTTAGAAGTGATTGATAAATATACCAACAGTTACTACACACTATAGGCATTAAAAAAAGATAATTTGCATAAATAACAGGTGACTACAAAAAGGGGAAGCAGTTACAGTTGGTTCTAAAGTTTATTATGTGACGCCATAAACATTTATACCTGCCTACCTATTGTTGTAATCTCTGCTGGATGTCATGCCTAGTAATTTTTTGGTTGGTACAGAAATATTATCAGGTATGACATCCAACAAAGACAAACATTACCAGGTGGGTCAGTTGCAATTTTTTTTCCGAGATTCGGATAATCATTCATGCTTCGGATAATTGAAGTTCTACTGCACGCGGTTTTAGAATTTATATTAGAAATTATTTAAACATTGTGTTATATCTATCTGTGGAATTTTGTCGACGTGCCTCGTAATTTTAAAATGCCGTCAGAAAGACGATGCTTGTATCTGACTGGGAACCAATTCGTAATATTGTGCAATACTATGAAACATTGCACCGCAATGGATTTAATGTGCACAAACCCTCTCTATACGGTAGATATTTGATTAACATTATGATTTATAGAAGGATTACATTCGATCCTGGCATCGGATCTCTGGGTTTGCAGGTCAACTTGTTTACAGCTATACCTGCGAGAAGAATGTATTTTATACTAATCTTGGTTTATTTGATGCTTTAAGGGGTCACAGGAGTCTTAAAAATGTGCAAAGAAGGCACTACAAAACATAGTTCGATCTTTCATGTCATTTTTGAACTACTCAATTTATAAGTATAATTTTTTTGTATGTAATTCTACAAGATTTATTTGTTATAAAACAAGTTTTAAAATTTATGAAACTTTAACTAAAATAAATGATATTAAACATGATGCCATTTGAACACATTGTGATTAGTCTTGCGCGGCAAATTGTGAGGTCAAAATTGAAAAAATGACCAAGAAAATGACTTTATATTGTACAAATATGTACAAACAAGGACTTATACCTAAATTCTGAGCTCAATTTTAATTAGAATTTATTTTAAGAACTTTTTTCTAAAAAAAATAATAAAAATTTAAAAATTTTGATTTTAAATTTTTTAAAAAATAATTTCTAATTAAAATTGAGCTGATAATTTAGGTATAAGTCCTTGTTTGTACATATTTGTACAATATAAAGTCATTTTCTTGGTCATTTTTTCGATTTTGACCTCACAATTTGCCGCGCAAGCCTAATCACACTGTGTTCAGAGGCTTCATGTTTAATATCATTTTTTTTTTTGGCTAAAGTTTCATTTATTTTAAAACTTGTTTTATAATAAATAAATCTTGTAGAATTACATATAAAAAATTATACTTATACATTGAGTAGTTCAAAAATGACATGAAAGATCGAACTATGTTTTGTAGTGCCTTCTTTGCACATTTTTAAGACTCATATGACCCTATGATCATAGGAGTCGTAGAATTTTTTAATATGTAATTCTACAATATTTATTTAATATAAAACAAGTTTTAAAATTTATGAAACTTTAGCCAAAACTAAAATAAATGATATTAAACAAAGCTATTTGAACACATTGTGATTAGGCTTGCGCGGCAAATTGTGAGGTCAAAATTGAAAAAATTACCAGGAAAATGACTTTATATTGTACAAATATGTGCAAACAAAGACTTATACCGAAATTCTCAGCTCAATTTTAATTAGAAATTATTTAAAAATAAAATTTTAAATCAAAATTTTAAATTTTTTATTAATTTTTTCAGAAAATGTTCTTAATATAATTTCTAATTAAAATCGAGCTGAGAATTTAGGTATACCGGTCCGGACATCGCCAAAAAGTAGCTGCCGACGGATAAACGGCCCGTGCAGCAAAAAATGTCCGACGAATAATACCCCGTGTAAGGGAGTGCACGTTAAATATCCTTCAAAGTCCTAACGCTGCGTACGATGTCGCCCTTAACGGTTGCGTTGGGTGCCTACTCAGGTGCTGGCTCGTCACCTGACTGTGGTTCTAAAATACTACGCCCGTCGCCAATAGCACTCGTGTAGCTCTAGTGCGACGATTATTCAAACCTAAAACTAAACTATATTAGAACAGAATGGACGGAACACAACAAGACCTCGCATTGAGAGTGGAACCGAATCATTAATTAAAATCGCGGAAGTTCAAAAATGAAAAAAGTTACCTAATATAAAACACGCCAATATACTGCTACCTAATGCCAAAACAGATTTAAAACGTTATGCAAAAATTCTTTTTGAAAGAAATGGTAAATTATACAACAAAAACTTCAAGAAGTACATGTTTTTCGGATTTTAACTTAAATTAATATTTCAACAAAAATATACAAGTCCAAATTGGTGCAATTGTTCACACTTTGTAATGCCTTTTTCTGAACTTCAAGTCCTCAAAGCATATTTCAAACTCTTTCAAATAAATCATTTAGAAGAAATTAAAAAACATTTTTTTTTACTAATTAAGAATTAGAATCCAATAGAATGAATCAATGCCACTTAATTTTTTTTAAGCTTTTAAACTGGACGCTATAGTAAAAAATCCATTTGTATTTTCGAAATCGGCGTCCAAAAACACACAATGAATTGAAACTTTAGCTTACGGAGCAGAAGTTAAAATTCGCAGACTCTTGAAATTGAACTACATGTACCTTATCTTATCTGAGTTTCAGCATCTTTAACTAAAAGGGGAGGAGCTAACTTTAGGAGGGGAGGAGCTTAATTTCTACTCCCAGGGGGCGCTACTTCCTGGATAAGACTGGATATTGAAAATTTCATAATTTCGCTGCCACTTTTCTACCCTAAAAATGCAAATAATTGCGAACTTTTTTTTTTCAATGCGAAGGAAATTTAAAGTTCTACGTCTCTATCTTTTCATTTTTTCAAATTTCGACCTAGTTCATATTGTAAAATGATTTATTAATAATCAAAAAATTATTTTAACCAATTTCAAAAAAGTGAAAAGTTAGAGACCGGCAAATCAACTGCATGCATCATATAAAAAAAACCGCTTGTAAAAATATTAATTAGAGCCGGAGAAATGTGGCAGACTTTTTATTTTTTTCCCATAGGATTAACACAGAGAGAAGCCTTCGCTTGAGAAGCCGATTCTCGGTACTATTCCCCCTTAAATGTGTATTTTTACCGTTAGACAACCTCAAATTCAAACTCAATTGACGTGTCACTCAGGAAGTAAGTAATTTTGAAGGGAAAAAATAGCATTTAACTAAATTACTTCATTACAAAACCATATTTCAAGAGTTATATTTATTACACATACGTATGGTTAAATATATGTAAAAAAAGTGTAATTTCAAGATGACCCAGCAAAGTTTCTGTAAGAACTATTAATCTAGGCGACTCTTTATCGCATGTGGTTGGAACTCTTAAGTACTAAATGATTTAAAGGTATGTGCAAAAGGAATTTTAAATAATTAAGTTTAATTGGGGTTAAAAATATAAGATTTGGATAAGTTATAAAAAGTCATATATAATCATTGAAAAATATGTTTATAAATAGAATATACAGGGTGGTTATAAAATAACGCTCGCTATTCGGAGTGGTCTGTAGCTTGAATGAATAATCCAAATGCAAAAAAACTTTGAGACACTTACTAATCAAGAAGAGGGGGAAAGAATGGAATCATAAAAAACAAACTTGTCTCTTGACCAGGGTTCAAAATTACGAGGCGTAATTAGCTGTGCTGCAGTAATTGGCCATAATTGACGACGCCTCGTAATTTAGATTCTGGTCAAGAGACGAGTTTGTTTTTTATGATTATTCTTTTTTATGAATATTTCTTAGGATTCTATTTTTTTATGATTCCATTCTTTTTCCCCTTTCTTGATTAGTAAGTGTCTCAATTTTTGATTAATTTGGATTATTCATTCAAGCTACAGACCACTCCGAATAGCGAGCGTTATTTTATAACCACCCTGTATGTGTAACTCTTTTTCGGGAATGAAGAGTGAACAATCCTGTATTTCTGTTGATCTAAACATAAAATACTACTTTGTTATAACTAAAAATATTAAAATAAGATGTTTCTTTCGGCCGAATAAAATACCACAACCCCTAGTTCGACAACAACAAGATTTTTTTATTTGAAGATGGAAAAAGGATTATGTAAAATGGGATGGCGTTTTCTAGTGACTTTTTTTTTGGCGTCATTACGAGTAGTATTTTGGAATGAAAAAGTTGTAAGTTGCATATAAAATCAAGCCAATTCTTCACAAATGGGTGTTTAGTGAGCTAGTGCTTAATCATACAGTGTGTCCGTTAAAGAATGTCCGAGTTTCTAATTGTAATAATATCAGCTGTAGTCGTTCGACAGTTGTGGTTGAAGGTGACGAATAACGAATAACTGCAACATTTTCAGATAAGCGCATTTGTACAGGGGGGGAGGGACCCTTCCTTTCTCTGCTGCTATTGGTCAAGGAATCATTGTTCGGGAAATAGCGTAAAAATTGAGAACTGGCAACAAAAACTGAAAAAGGGGTCGGCTACATATTAAAATGAGTACCAACTTTGAAAATTCCAATGGCAACACCCAATTTAATGATTAGCAATTTAATAATTAACAAAATAAATAAATCTTTTTTTATACATGGGGCATTTTGAAAGTGCTGAACATTTTTATGTTAAAAAAAATTGGGTGTTGCTTTGGAATTGTTGAGGGATGGAACTTTCAAAGTTGATACTCATTTTAATATGTAGACGACCCCCTCATACAGTGTTTGCTGCCAGTTCTCAATTCCTAACAATATTTCCTGAAATTTGACACCTTTATACAGAATTCCTTGACAGCCGAGGACCCTTCCATCCCTCATTTCTCGGCTGACAATGGCAGCCGAGAAATGAGGGATGAATCGTTTTTTCCCCCTCAGCTGTACCGCTACACCGCTACGTTTTCACAGTTGTAGTGTCATCTATTCATTACCTGCTTCCATTACTAAGGACTTTCTGCAGACAGTGTGGGAATAATTGTATTTTCGTTTGGATGTGTGCCGTACTACTAAAGGCGCACACATTGAGCACTTATAGGAAAAATTAAGTTAGTTTTCTTTCAATTTCATGTATGATTTGTCATATTTAGTATGAAATAAACTCCTGTAATACACCATCAAAACTCTGACATTCTCTTACGGACAGCCTGTACTAAGTGAACCGCAAACGTATTAAACGTATTTAACTACAACTTTTGTACAAGGTCAATTACGATTATTGCAAACCAAAATAGCAATCTTATGTACTCCTTTTTATAAATGTAAAATAAAAACTGAGGTTTTCAATTCTTCGCCCCATGTTATAATGCGATTAAAATGCCACGCGAGGTAGGGACATTGTTAGGGAAAATTGCGAAAGGGATTACACAGAAGCTTTTATAAGGGGAAAAAAATAAAGGCTGTGAAATTTAATGGCATTGTTGCTCTCCGAAAGAATTGTATTGTAACTACTCAGAGAAGATATGTTTTTCCGAACGCACAATTGCTCTAACTAGAAGGGATATGGTTCAGGACATGTTTTGAGTATAGCAACAGAGCACCATTCGAAAAAATGAATGAAAGCTTGAAGGAAATACGTCAGATGAAACAACCCGATGGACTTGTTTCAACACAACAAAACAACCAATGAAATCGCAGTTAGGAGCGCGTGGCCTTTTTTAAACCAATGAGCTGTTCTACCAGTGCCGTCTGAAAACTTTTCAAAGAAAACGAAACAACCAATAGCATCGCAGAACATGGAACGTGACGTCAGAAGAAATATTCCAATTCAAGAAATCTTAGGATTTATATTTTTTTTATAAAATTAAATTTCTCGAATTAAGAAAATACAAGGGAATTTTCCATTTCGCTGGCGCCAAGACTCCAAAAATATTAAAAACGCCTCGGAATATTTGTAATGGTAAGCTATAACTGTATCCCGTTTTCCTTTAACTGTATACTGTGTTTTGTCAACAAAATTCCATGATATGTTGCCGAAAATTCCGTTTGGCTAGAATTTTACTTCTCCATTATATCCGTCCATACGATGTGGAATTCTACGGTATTCTCCGTGGCATTTAGGACTTTCTTTACCCACAATGTCAGCCATGCAAAAGAGTTTGACGGACGGACAAAAGTTTTAATAAATAATACCCTCCAATATTTATTAATCTCACACAGAATTCTTTTCCCTAACGCCGTCAAAGAAACTCTAAGAAAGCCAAAAATAATTAAAAAAAAAACTCCGCCATTTTGTAATTAAGCCGTCACAACCGAACCGACAGCGGCCATCTTCAAATACAGTAGTCTTCACGGAAGCATTATCGTCGCACTAGAGCTACACGACCGTGATTGGCGACGAGTTTCGTAATTATGAAATGCGGTCAAGTGATGGGGCCAACATCTGAAAAGACACCCAAAGCAACCTTATATATCGTCACACCCTACGATGTGTTAGGAACCACCTTTATTTAGTTTCGATAAATGTAAAAAAATACTCGAATTTAATTATTATTATTATTATTTTATTTTCCAGCACTTTAGAAATCAATGGTATCCTCTGTGAAATGACGCTTTTTACCAGCAGCGTCCAGCCAACCATCTAAAACCGAATGACGTACGGACAAAAGTTTTAATAATACCTTCCAATATTTATTAATCTCACACAAAGGCCAGTCAAAGAAGCTAAAAAAAAAATCCCTGCCATTTTGTAATTAAACCGTCATAGCCAGGCCATCTTCAAATATCCCCATAATAATCATCATAATTACAAAAAAAAATCTCCTTTTGTCCTTTATGTGACATAATTAACCTTTTCTCTACCGTCTTAATCGAAGTTTATTATTAGTTTTAGTGGATGCTTTTTTTTTGTGCGTCTTCATAATTAAAAGGAGCCGGGATTTGGTAGATATAAAGGCTTATGAATTTCGCTTATTATTAATGAGTTGTTGTCTGTTGTTTTCTGTTATTTATTTAGTAAAAAGTTATTACTTCTAAAACTTTAAACCTATGAAGAGGTATACATTGGAGCATTCTTAATCGTTTAGGTGTAGTAAAAACCGCTTCCAGGTTCATGCTCTAGTAATGGCTGTAACAAATTTTAGGTCAAAATAAGACTAAAACTGCTCGAAAGTTTCCATTTTATTTAATTTCCATTATTTTTTTCACGCTGTTTTAAATTCTAGAATAACCCATTTTTTTATGTAAAGTAATCCACGAAATATCTCTCCAGTATTTTTTTTATTCATCTACGAAATTTAGTTTGCTTAATAGAAAATAAAATCGATTTTGATTTTATCATAGCGAAATGTTTACAGTATATATACATAGCTACTTTTGTTTTGGTATTCGCTGTGCTGTTGGTTGTTGAAAACATTTGTCAAAGAAAGTTTGCATAAGAAAGAACAGTTTCGTTTCATCTATATCGATCATTTTTAGAGTGAAACCGAAGCAACCAAATGAAATCGCAGTACGTCGAAAAATGAAAACAAGAACGTTGTGTCATTTGAAACGTTCCCCTCAACGTAACTTTTAAAAATATATAAACAAACGTAATCTTTTGCCAACTGCACTCCTTGCAAACCTAACTTGGGTAAATAGAAATATGCTATGGAGAAGATCCTTCCGCTGATGTAAAGAGTTCCACAAATTATTTGTGAATCCATCCAGAAGACATGTTTAAAACATTCATTTCGTTTAAGGTCTAAGAGATTTGAATGTTTTTTTAGAAAAATTGGCAATTTTATCGGAATGAAAAGTGCATTTGAGTTAAATTGTATTCAGATCATTTTGTATGCAAATATTACCTCACACAAGAGTTTTCAACTTACGGACCAACCACGCTTTTCCCTCTGCCTTTTTACTCATTGTTTTTAACCCAAATTAGGTAGGCAAGGAGTTGTAAATATAACATCAAAATAACAAGCTTATCAAAATAGCTCTAAAATAAACATTTCAAACATTGTAAACAATGGGAAAATAAATAATTAGAACAATAAAGAGGAATTACATAATGTAATTAAGGTTACGTTAGTTTAAATCCGATTTACTTTAGGAAAGTTTAATTCTAAATCCCAAAAATAACAATCTAAGCTTTGTTTGATGTGTTAGAATAAGATATTTTATTGTATCCAAGAAATATCAAAATTACGTTTGGAATTAGTAAAACTTACTTAATTTCACATTAAAACAACTGTGAGATTATTAGTAAAGCTCATAAAATGACTTAGTTTTATCTGTATTCCGTAAGGTATAGTTTAATTAGGAAAATTATAAACTTACCAGTTTTATAAATACGGCGTTGCACGGGTGTACCCTTTAAAACCCTAATTAGTAGTTTTTTTTATGTAAACTTTTATTTTATACCAATTGATCCCCTTTCCACTACTCCACTCCATCAGGTTAGGTTTGAATTATCGTAGCACTAGAGCTATACGAAGGCTATTGGCGACGTATTCCAATAAAAGTATTTTGGAAGTTGGCGACGTATTCCAATAAAAGTATTTTGGAAGTTGGCGTCGTATTATGGAACCACTGTCAAGTGACGAGCCAGCACCTGTATAGGCACCCAACGCAACTGTTAAGGGTGACATCGTACGCAGCGTTGGGACTTTGAAGAATATTTTACGTGCACTCCCTTATTACACGGGGTATTATTCGTCGGACATTTTTGGCTGCACGGGCAGTTTATAGGACGTCAGATATTTTGGCGATGTCCGGACCCGAACTTGGGACCTTCCGCATGCTTGGCGAATGCCTAACCGACTGGGCTCCCCAGCCCCTATAGATAGATTAAAAATAGCAAATAATACTACTCATTATACCACTATATCAAATACCAGGTTTTGTAGTTTTAACAAAGCAACTCGTCTCTTTAACAATAAAACAACTCTTTTGAGAAGTAGAAACAATATTTGTTAAGAGTTGTCGAATGGAACACATGCAAATGAGCTAAATGTTGTTACAATAGTTTAAATACTGGATTAAGACTTGCTCCGAGTGAATTTAACATCCGCTGTTTCTGAAATGTCGTAATTGGATACAAAGGGGGAAAGCTAATTATGTCGTCCTGTATATTGTATTTGGCGTCTGCTTTGCATAGGTAATGACGCCAAGTTGCAAATATGTTGTACTTAATATGTTACCTACTATTTTGATTTTATAGAACAGAAAGATTTCGTAGTAAAGCACTACACTCTTAAAACAAAAGAGTGAAATCCACTCCAGTTGGAGAAGTGCATTTTCGACACTTGAAAGGAATGAATATTAACTCAGACTGAGTTAAAATCACTCGTTTGGAGTGATCCTGTCGCAGTTTTAACACACAAAGAATCCACTTCTTCCGGGTATGTGCATTTTCCAGACTGGAGGAGTGAAATTAACTCAGACTCTCAGACTGAGTTAAAATCGCTCGTTCGTTTTAAGAGTGTACACTCTTAAAACGAACGAGCGACTTTAATTCAGTCTGAGTAAATTTTTACTCCTCCAGTCTAGAAAATGCACTTTTCCTAGAGCAGTGGATCCTTCGTGTGTTAAAACTCCTACAGTATCACTCCAAACGAGTGATTTTAACTCAGTCTGAGTTAATATTCACTCCTTTTCAGTGTCGTGGTGGATTTCACTCTTTTGTTTTAAGAGTGTAAGTATTTAATAAATCTTAATCTGAAAATGATTTTTTGTAAAAGTTTTTTTTCAGGTGTATATAACTGTGTCGCAGGCTGCAGGGCACGCTATTTAGATTAGAACTCCATTTCTTTCTTTTTTTTTTTGGAATGTAGGAAAATGTTTTCTTCAGATCACTTTTTTGTTTTTCAAATTTCTAATTAGTTTTTTAATTAAAAATAAAATAAGTCTATAAATATATGCAGAAAAGTGTGGGAATAGTAGGTGCCTGTTCCGAGAGAGGGAGCTACAACACTAGACACGATAAAAACAAGGCAATAACAGCGTTCTAAAAACGTATAGTTTTAAATGATTTCATAGAAACGTACTTCTCCTTTTCGGGGGCGCATGTCTCGCCAAATGGAATTTTTGGCGATAAATTCCGGGTGATCAATATTTTTATTGCCTTATCCATCTTCTTATAAAATAAGTTAAAAGTTTTATAAAAAAAAGGCAGAAAACACATAAAAAAATACAATAATAAACAAACGAAACAATAGAAAGAAATTCCCGAGTTATTTTGCAAATGGTTTTGTAATGTCCCTATACCGCCACCAGTTATAAAACGTGTCAATTGGCATAAGAATATATTTATTTAAACCAACATAAAATACAAAGTAAAATATACATTAGATTGTGAAAAAAAGTTCAAATCGCCAATTGAAATATTTATCCATCAAAAATGGAAATAAAACCACTTTATACGAGAAAAATTTACTTTAAGCACATACAAATGCATACTTGGATGTTTTACTATGCCATTACAAGTTAATTTAGTTTTTATTCCATTAAATCCGTGTTTAAACAAAGCCAAAGGCGTTTATAAGGTGCTACAAAGAAATATATTGAAACGTGCCGAGATATACGTAATTAGCTTTACATTACAGTAGTATATTTCGTTAAAGAAAGTAATGGCGTTTGATATTTATGATTGATATCCCAATTTAAACATAAAAATCTAGCCCTGCATAACGAAAGCATTTTTACATTAAAAGGTAAAAAAAAATGTCTGTAATCATAATACATGTTTACTTGACTTTCAGTTCCATAGAGTTAATAACATTAGTTTTGAATCACAATTTTTGCAGAGGAATGGCTTTGACATGCTACCCCAATTTCACCAGGTATGAGAATCATCATAACATCAATTTAAAGCAAAAATAAAAGGATAATAATTGGTAAAGTTTTAAAATAGTATTGCCATCTGCGGGGCATTTTAACTCTTGTTGAGTTGTTATCCCATATATATCCCATTCTCACCATCGGGTATGGGAATCATCATAAAATCAATTTAAAACAAAATTGAAATGAAAATAACATCCGGTTATTTTTTATTATTGATAAAGTTTTAAAATAGTGTCGCCATCTGCCGTATATTTTGGGGCATTTTAAAACTTCAAAAATATATCATTAAATAACGAGATAACAGGTTCGTTTCAAATTTGTTTCATTTTGATGTTTTGTTGATTCCAATACCTGTGGAAAAAGGGATAACATGGCAAAGCAATATTTCTGTGGAAGTTGTGATTTCAAAACTAATGCAATTAGCTTTATTTAACTGACAGTCCCTCTTGAGCAATTATAATATGTTTGTAAATATATTATGTAATTCTTTAAAACGAATTTTAATAAGCGTTTAACAGGTTAAATTTTTGAATTTAAAATGAATTTGAACATACCGTATTTTAGGAATAAACTGTCAGACAACTGGAAAAAATGTCTTACCTAAAAAAAGAAAAGAAAAAGTTATTAACTATAACATTTAAAATACAGTAGTTCAAACTATAAGTACAGGCAGTTAAACGTATATAATTTGTTTTGTCTGAACATGAAACTATTCCAGTACAATTTTGGAGCAATTTTTTTTTATCGATAATCTTAACAATACAAATAATCACACAAAGCAAACGTCACCCAAACACACACAAAAATATTAAATATATAATTTATAAAAGAGTGGATAACATATGCATATCATAAGGAGTTCAAAACAAAATTCCATAATATTTTTCGATTCTTTCTCACCTAAAAAAACCAACCAAAGTTATTTCAACCGAAAGCCATTCCAAAGTATTTTAAATACAAGCTCAAACTCCGCAGAAAACTTATCCTAATACAGAAAACAAAAGAATTTAAAATTATAAATTGTCTTCTCTAAAAACCGGTAACCAGTCTTTTACCCATGAAATCCGAAAGTTTAGAATAAACTGAGCGAAAAAACATTTCATTATCAAAATTAGGGGTCATTGTTTCAAATTCTTTGTTCAATTGCCTTAGGGTCGATGCCTTTGCATTATACAATAGGGACAAGTAGAATTTTTTCAGATTTAAGATTTTTTTTAAAGTTTAGTTAGGGTAGACAAACCAGTGAATGAACGTTTAAGGCGCTGCGTTCTCCAGTTAATAAACAAAAGGACATAATGACCAGGACAACCAACCATATGTCAGATAGCTTCCTACTAGATGAGAAGTCAGTGTTGCCAATCCATCTAGTGAAATGATTTTCAATCCTAATTTTCTATAATAATAAAAGAAAGAGTCTGTGTGTGTCTGTGCGTGTGTATGTCTGCGGATCGCAAAAGACCAACTTTGACTGCTCTAAAAAATTCGAAATTTTTAATATAGATTCCTTTTAATACCTACGTGTGCACCTGAGGCTTAGTTTTTTCATATTTGATTGTGATTTTTAATTAATATAATTAGTTTAAAAAACGTCATCCACGTGGTATTGCGGGACCATAACAGGGCTTGGAAATACATGGACCGGGCCGAAACTGGGGCTTGACGCCATCCTCTATTAGATTGATTGATTGAGTTTGGTTGAGATATGCGCTCGCCCTAAGGCTGCTTCATTTTCTGTTAGTGTTTGCTTTTTTAAGTGCGCATGCGCCAACACAAATTTAATTTTGTTTTGATTTTGAGTGTATTTTCACAAGTAAGCATGCCTCTAAAAGGAAGCAATGTGAAGTTAACGGGTTCCCAGTAAGGCGGGACCATACTGCTAGTTTAATTATATTTACCAAATGTTCATTCACTGGTCAGTCTACCCTACAAAGTGAAAACTGAAATCAACCTGCAAAATTCGACACGATAAAATTATCGAACTAAAACACAAGCATCATACCCATCTCATATTGCGTCGAGTTCAGTTGAATTAATGTTGCACTAGAGCTACACAATGGCTATTGACGACGTGCATCATAATTTAGTCAAGTGACGAGCCGAGTAGGCACCCAACGCAAGTTTTCAGAGCAGCATCGGAGCGTATATATTTCACGTGGCTGCATACACCGTTTATAGATCTGCTGTTGTTTTGGTTTAGTTTAGTTTGAATTATCGTCGCACTAGAGCTACACGAGGGCTATTGGCGACGGGCGTCGTATTTTAGAACCACAGTCAGGTGACGAGCCGACACATGAGTAGGCACCCAACGCGCAACCGTTAAGGGCGACATCGTACGACGCAGTGTTAGGACTTTGAAGGATATTTAACGTGCACTCCCGCCTCACAAAGTATTATTTGACGGACATTTTTGGCTGCACGGGCCGTTTACCGTAAATTTTCACAGACCTTCGGCACTAAAATTTGAATAGGAAAATACAAGAACCAAACGCATATGTTATTGCATTCGTGAACAAAACACACCTTAAGTGTGCAGCATTAAAATGTTCTACGTGGAGGAAACGTGCGCAAACAAACGGAATTTTGCCTTTCAGATTGGTCGCACCTACGCGATAAGTCCGTCCTGATATTCGTTCGCCCTGTTACGTCAAAATCGAAGGAAAAAATAATTAATATTACACTCTAACTGAGGCTAAAAGAAATAAAAATATGTCTTGAAATAATGAATAAAATGATTTATTGAATGTGAAAAACCTTTTTTAATCGATTGTTTTTCCCGTAGAACATTTGTATACTGCATACTTAAACTGTGGTGATGCATACACCAAAACCGACCTTAAGTTTGCAGTATACAAATGTTCTACGAGAAAAAGGGTAAATAGTTATTCGCTGGTTGAAGTGAGAAGTGTTGAGTAGAGGGCGCTGTTAATCGGAAATTCGGTCTGTACCCCAGTGTACTTCCTGTCGTAGCGTTGTTGTTGTTATACAGCGTGCGTATGATCGGTTTCGGTTAAAGAAATTACAGCTTCTCACCATTTAAAACGAGTAATTTATACAATTAAAAAAAGAGGAGAAGTTGATGTTTTGTTCCACAATGTTCCATGCGATCTGGACGAATGATTTATCTAAAACTTATGGTATTTAGATTTCCCAAGATATGTTAAATCGAGTTGCATGGATTTCAGCGATTCGTAGGGAAAACTGGACTCAATTGTAGTTTGTAGTCGTGTTGGGCAGATTTTAATTGCTAAAAGAACTAATGATTAACAATGAATTGATTGTTACTTGTTACTACTGCAATTAATCGATTGTAATTGTGGAAAACTGTAATTAACAGTTAATCAATTGTAATTGCAGAAAACTGCACTTAAGGGGGTATGGGACACAAAATCTTCAAAAAAAATCAAAAATTTATTATTATCATAAAAAATAACACAAATATTTTAGAATAATTTAAAACAAAAATTTTATTTATATCTGTTGCAGAACGTGAGATGTGTAGTTTTTTGTGTCATGACATTTGTGTTGGCCAACCACGTTTATAATCGTTGCTTCCTCGTAATATTAGATAGGAATAACGTTATCGAATCCTTAGTTGTTCGGTCGGTTTGGAGCGCTTCAGTTAGGAAAGGGATAAACTTCAAAGCTGTTTTTCTCCTTGATCGTGTTTTCGATGATTTTTTGACTTTAAATTGATATAACTCCAAATCTACTGCCCATAGAGTGTCAAAATTTTCCACTCATATTTTTCAAACATATATCTTTAATTTGTCTTTAGGGATTAGTTGTAAATAGTTTATTTTTTTATTTATTAATTTTTATTAAAAAAGTGAACCTGTGAAATTATTAAAAAAAACTTCAATAATTTTTTAAAAAAAAACTATGGCAAATAAGAAAAATCGGTAAAGACAGTTTGTCAAATACATTTTTCTGTTTATAAAAATGCTAAATATTTGTTTGCCAATAAATAAGTTTTTGACTTATAACAAAAATAAGAGACATCACTTTTTGACATATTTTATTTTTTTAAAAAATAAATAATGATAATTTAAAACCTTTGACTATCTAAAAGTGTAAGTATATTTAGTATACATTTATCAAAAAAAAATTATATTGATATCTGCAATATTAAAAAAAAAGTTAAAAGTGTCCCATACCCCCTTAACAATTAATTCATTGTTTATTACAGGAGTAACAATAACAATGTACCCGATCTAGACCAACGACCCTCGATCGACCAAGCAAATCAACCCAACCAATACAACCAAGTTATTTTGTTTTTAAAAGTCAATAGTTAGTTTAAATTTTTTCATAAAGCAACTAAAAAAGTTATTTGCAATTAATTTAATTACAAGGTGCAATTAAAAGTTCAATTGCAATTAAATTGCAATTACTTTTACAATTGACAATTGATTAATTAAATACCCAACACTGTTTGTAGTAAACACTTTATAGCAGGTAAGCATTATCTTTTTATTGTAATTGGCTAGATTAAATACATAATTATTTAACATCAATATTGATCATCAATCTGATCATGAAAAGTTGGGGCGGGGCACAAGACTAAAAAAATGCTGTAGTTTAGAGTGAATTCTGGGTAATTTATAACGGCTCAAGTAACTCGAAATATTTTTCTGCACAATTAACAATTTTTCATATTGCCCACTAATATAAATTTACTCAAAGTTGTTTTGAGAGGCCTTTAAAATCATGGTCCAAAAAATAATCTCTCGTCATCTTCGATAGTCAAACGCCAACAACATAACAACAAACCACCAAAAACAGCATCGAAAGTGATACACCGGAAGCTGGATGGGGTCATCCAATCAGGAGCGAGTTCGTATTTGTTTGCAAACTTCAACCACCGAATAATTTCCGAATGCGAGAATCAAATAAAAAAGGGTTTTTCATACACAATAAACCACTTTATTCGCTATTTCAAGACATTTTTCTTATTTTGGTTTGTTTCAGTTTGAGTGTAATATTAATTATTTTTTCCTTCGATTTTGACGTAACGGGGCGAACAAATATCAGGGCGGACGTATCGCGAAGGAGCGACCAATCAGAGAGGCAAAATTCCGCTTGTTTACGCGCGTTTCCTCCGCGTAGAACATTTTAATGTTGCACACTTAAGGTGTGTTTGGTGTAGTTCACGAGTGGCAAAAGATTGACGTAAAAAACAACAATTCTTTACTTTCCAAATGGCAGTTCAAAAAAAAAAATCGAATGAAAGGAATTTAAACAACAAACCAGTAACCTCATCCTTGAATTCCAAAATAACAACAACAAAAAATCAGCAAAACATTGACCGAGACAAAAAACACAACAAAAAAGTAGCCGCAGATTTTATTATCAAAAAGTCACAAAAGGGGATCTGGCAACGCCATCGATCACGACCAGAAAGAAGAAAGTCGGTGGGGGCGACGATAGCGATCGTTTGAAGGCACCTAATTGGACGGTGAAAGTTAGAAGCCCTCTCCAGACGTGACCGCGAGTCGTGATATCAGATTTGAAGCCCTGATTAGCGGTCACCATTTTCTGAACCCAAGAATACTTTTCTTAAAAAGGAACTCAGGCTGGTGTAATAGGAACTGTGCTACATATTTTACGATTTTTAGGGGAGCCCAGTCGGTTAGGCATTCGCCTAGCATGCGAAAGGTCCCAGGTTCGGGTCCGGGCATCGCCAAAATGGCTGACGACCCATAAATGGCCGCGCAGCCAAAAATGTCCGACGAATAATTTCCAGTGAGGTAGTAGAGGAAGTGCACGTTAAATATCCTCCAAAGTTGTAACGCTGCGTAAGATGCCGTCCTTAACGGTTGCGTTGGGTGCCTGCCTACGTCGGTCTAGAATACGACGCCGGGATGGGGAGCCCAGTCGGTAAGCCGTATCGTATGAAAGCTAGAGGTATTTTCTTAAAAAGGAACTGACATTCAGAACAGTTTCCATTGTTGCTTACTGTTTTTTGATAAGCGAATGGGAAATTATGCTCATTGCCAACGAAAACTGCTGTTGTGTGCCTCCCCTACTAAAAATAGTCCGTAGAGAGCCATAAAAAAGCTGTACGGGGATTTGGCCAACAGACATCCATAGAGATCAGCTCTACTGATATCCGTAGGCCAAATCCCTGTGCAAACTCTACGGATGGCCATTGGCCAATTCCCCGTCTACAGATACGGCCCGTGCAGCCAAAAATGTCCAACGAATAATACCGCGTGTGGCGGAAGTGCATGTTAAATATCCTTCAGAGTCCTAACGCTGAGTACGATGTCGCCCTTAGCGGTTACGTTGGGTGCCTACTCGGGTGTCGGCTCGTCACTTGACTGTAGTTCTAAATTACGACGCCCGTCGCCAATAGATGTCGTGTAGCTTTAGTGTGACGACATTCAAACTAAACTAAATTTAAAAAGGAACTGACAAGTAGAACAGCTTCTACTGCAAGATTCGGGATGGGGAGCCCAGTCGATAATGCGTTTAACTTGCATGCAAAAGCAGCCAAGTTTGGTGGCCCCGGGCAAAAATAACTGTGGTCTGTGGAGCCAAAAAAATGCTGCAGATTAACCCTTTCAGTCCCAATGGCAATTTGGCATCATCCTTTTAGAAATTTGTTTCTGATCTTCCATTATCCATTTATGATATTAAAAAGCACATCATTCGATTTTTCAAACTTTTTTTCTATTCGAAAATATTTTTTATTAATCCCAAGATGCCAGCCCTATCCCGAGCTATCACGATTGTGCCGGTATAAAAGAGAATGTTCAAGCTCTTCAAAAATATCGATACCGAAGCAGCTGACTTCTACCATTCGTTATTTGAAAAAAAAAATGTGATTTTTTGGAGTTGCTGGCATTGGTGCTGTTTAAAGCATTTTTTTCGATAAAGCTCCTCCTTTAGTCTCATAATTTTAAATCAGCGCCATCTGACCACCGGTCTTAAAGGGTTAAATGGTGGTTTAAAATTATGACGCCCGTTGCCATCGGCATTCACATAGCTCTAGTGCGACGTTAATTCAACCCATAACGATACAGAAACCTTTACCATAATTTCCAAGTCAACATCCCTAATTGGATGGCGAAAAATTGAACCAGACCCTGACAAAGCGTGATAGATCGTCGTGTAGTCGTGATTTCACGTAATCGTGGACAAGCTAGTTAGCAGAAAGCAATCCGTGTTTAAGAATAGAATTGAACACTCTCGCTGCGGATGATGCCTTAAGGCAGCACGAGCCAAGTTGAGTATTGTCGCACTCGGGCTACGAGGGCCATTATTTATTATTATTATGACACACAGCCTAACAGATTTACACCCAAGTACAAGACTGAGATGAGTATAATTTACAACCACGCCTTATCCGGGAATCGAACCCAGACCCCCAGCTCTGCAGTCCAGAGCTATATCGTTACACTACGAGGGCGTTACATTAGAGACGGGCATCGACATTTAGAACCCTAGTCGAGTGACGGGGACAGGCCGACACCTGAGTGGGCACCCAACGCACTACTTAAGGACGACATAGTAAACAGCGTTGGGACTTTGGGGCATATTTCACGTGCACTCACCCTACAGGGACGTTATTCGACCGACTCTTTGGATGCACGTCAAAAATTTAAAAAAAAATATATGAATAAAAAATTACTAAATCACAATTTCTACAAGGAAATTTTACACCATTTAAATTTCTGGATTTATCAAATATTTACAGCAAAAAAAAAACATTTCCCCACAAATGGTTATTTTCTCTCAATATTTTTAGTCAAAAATCAAAAAACAGTGTATAAAAATATTGAAGAAAACTTTTCATGTTTTATTTTATAGAAAATGTTTCATCAAAACACATGCATCCAAAAAATATTATTATAATTTTAGATATACAGGTAGGAAAAAAGTTTCCCCCCTTCTCACTTTGAAGTGGGTTTTCCAATTTCCGTTTCTAATTTCACACCGTGGAATTTTTAATCTATTTCTACGGGGGTTGTGGCAGAGGGGGAATTTTTAAAGTTTTTTTTGTTCCACCTGGGTTGGTAAAAGGAAAAGGTATATACGAAGTGAAACCATACTTTCTGAAAGAATTGAAATGTACCACTTCCTGTTAGTTCTTTTAAGTGTCGGCTCGTCACTTGACTGTGGTTCTAATTTACGACGCCTGCAAAAAATAGCTCTCGCCTTACGATAAGTCAAACTACCTAAACCTACCAAACTACCATTAATTTACTGCACACAGACTACCTTTCAAAAAAGACAAAAAAGTTAAGCAAGTTTGAATCATTGTCGCACTAGAGCTACACGAGGGCAATTGGTGACCGGACGTCGTAATTTAGGACCACGTTCAAGTGACGAGTTGACACTGGAGTAGGCACCCAACGCAACTGTTAATGTCAACATCGTACGCAGCATTGGGACTTCCAACTTAACAACGTCCATAATGCGAACGCCTTAACCGACTGGGTTCCCCAGTACAAATAACAAAAAAAGAATTTTTTTTAATGTGATGGTTGGAACATAAGCCAAGCAGCGCGTGAGGGCAGGTTCGAAAAGAATATCGACGATGTCAGCACCCTAATTTTACTTGTAACATTCTAAGGTATACTGCTGAAATTCGGCAACATAAAGTTTATTCTACTTTATAACCAATATATTTGTTGATGTTTAGCAAATTTAGCTAAACTATTGAAAACTATGGAAATTAATCCTCCTTTATATCATCGGTTGGAAACTAATATTGAAGTTTTAGAATAAAAAAGTTAACTATTTAAGGAAAAAGTTATTAATGTTGCATGAAATTAAAAATGATACAATTTCACCAAATTTAAGGCGTCCTATGCAATGTTAGGTCAAATAAGATCAGCAATGTTTTAAAATGTGAAATAATTAAAATACTGTTCAAATGTATTTTTAAAAATAATTTTCTCTTATTGTATGACCATCAAATCTTAAAATAATTTTTTAGAGTAAAAAAAAAATTCATGCATGAGAGGGTTATCATTTTTTTCGAATTTTAAAAAAGGAAAATTGGCTTTAAAAAAAACCTTCTATGTTTTATTTTCAAATTCTTTCGAAAATATTTCATCACAACATATATTCAGCCAAAGAAATATTATAATTTCCGACACAAGAACTCAAAAAAGTTTTCCCCTTTCGCTTTGAAGTGAGGTTTTCCAATTCCAGCTCTAATTTCACAAACGGAATTTTTAATCTATTTCCACGCGGATTGTGGCAAAGGGGGATTTTTTTTCCACCTCCGATGGAGGAAAGGTGTGAGAATTAAAGTTATAAGTTTGATCTATAAGAGTTGAATTTTTCGTGGAAACACCAAGACGCTGTTGTTATAGTTGAATAAGTAGGAGATGTGTTTTGGAATTTGGCGTGATTCGCTATTTTGGCACTTTTTTTAGTTTCTATCACTAAATACAGCTATTTGAACTGTACGATGAAATATTACAACATTGGTAAAGATTTCAAGTAGATTTTTTCCTGTCGATTTATGTGCAGGTTTTTTTTTAGATTTTCAAAAAAATTGTTGTAGCTAATAGAAGATTCAAACTTTAAAAAAATCCAACATCAAATAAAAAAAATATATACTGTATAAAAATTTGACAGTTGCATGTGTAATATTTTGCAAAGATTAAAAAACCGACTTTAAAAAGTTGCAAAGATATGTGCCATTCTTTTCTCGCAGTGTTGAAATGCAGCGCAAGTTTAAAAGTTTTAAAAGTATCTCCAGATTTTGGTACTTTTCCATTTGGCGGGCACAAAATCAAGCCAAACGGAATCTTTGGCGACAAAACGCAGTATACACAGTTAAAGGTTACCATCGGAAATATACCGTTTGTCAGGCAGAATGGTCAGCGAAGGTTAAATACTGTAAACGTCGCCAAGTTAACGCAAGAAGAACCACAGTATACACAGTTAAAGGTTACCATCGGAAACATTCCGTTCTGCAGGAGAATGGTCAACTACGGGACAAAGTATTGAAGGGTTAAATACTGTAAATGTCGCCAAATTGGCGATGTGCCGTAAATTGAGCCCGGCAGCCTTTTGAAATCAGAATGACACGAAAATATCAAAGGGACACAATTTAAGCGAAATCTGGCCTCACCGCCGTACACTGTTAAAAAAATCACAGTAAAATTACGGGCTTGGGACGGCAACAAAGTTTCCAACCATGCACCGTTAAAATACACTCATGCCCATTATTTCCCTCAGACCGTAATTTAACGAGGCAAAATAATACAGTATCAACTGTGAAATTACGGTCCATGAACGTAAGGTTACAGTCTGCCTAATTACTTTTAAAGCGTAATTAAACGAGCATGGACCGTAAATTGACAGACATAATAACAGTATCAAGCGTATAACTACGGTCATTGATTGTAAGAATACAGACTATCTGATTACGGTTCAACCGCAAATTGACAGTGTGTGGTATTTTTAACCGTTTTCTAACGGTCTTGGCAAATTAATGTGTTCTTAGCATAAAAAATTGAAAGACAAATTAGCAATTTCAAGAAATATTTAATTTTATCTATTGAAATTACAAGTCAAACATTTTTGAATAATAATATAAATAGTACGATAAAATAATAGTACTTAAAAACATAGTAATTTAAACACATAGGAAGAGTACAGGAGAAAAAACCCTTCATACCATAGGAACTGTCTGTATCAGGCCTCTTTGGCGGCATTATAAAATCATCGTCTAACCTGGTGTAAGGTAACCTGTTTCTTACTTGGTTCCTCTCTCCCCCCCCCCAGTGACCCTAATTCTTGCAAGACATGAGTCCCATGTTTGTACCAAAAGAGAAACTGGTTTCCTGACGCCAATGTCTGCCGAACAGACCAGACTGTGGGAAGATTCCTAATCAATCAAGGTATTCTTCTCCTCGACTCTTCACATATTAAAGTATAAAATAACTTTAACTAAAAAAACAAATATCAAAGTCTTACCCTCGCAAGAGGTATAGCATGGACATAAATTTCTAGATTTTAAAAAAATCCACAGACGTTTATAAAATATTATTTTAATTAGTTAAATAAATATTTTAACTATAAATGTAATTAATACAAAATCTGAAGAGTTATAAGAACTAGAAATCTTATTAACTGCATTTAAAGTAAACCCTCATTTATATTTTAGTAGCATTCATAAAGGTAGAATTATGTTTTGTTTTTCAATTATTAAAATTTTGAAATATTTCTTAATGAAATTATAACCTCATGCGAGTTAATCAGATGGTGCTTAACGTGCGAGTTGGAACCCGCGTAAAGATCAAAATAAATTAAGACAAAAAAATTTAAAACCAAAGGAAATTTATTGCGGTAAAAACTAGAATTAAATTAAGCGACAAAAATTTAAAACGATGCAAAAATAATGTGTCGTATGGGCCAAAGAGTAACGTCTACGCGTAGCCAGAATATGAGCAGCATGCCTAATGCATCAACGCACTAGTGTATATACAATTGATCAATTCAAAAATTTGCAAAAGTAGAAAAGTTTGCGTGAATGGCACGATAGGTGGCTCCAGTCAGAACAAGAACTATAGTTGATTTGAGAACAGAAGATCGGGCTAGTTGAAAGACTTCCAAGTGGAGTGCATCAACCATACCATCCACCTTGAAATCATTGGATTTCAATACTAAATAGCAAAAATTTAAATGCAATAAAATGACATTTCAGCAATAACATTGAAGAAGTTCTTGAACAACTTCTTGTTGTACAAGTTTTAAGGTTATAGTAGTTAATAGGTTGTAACAGTTTGTTGCTGTGCCGCTGTAGCTCATCACTTGCAGTTTTGATGGTAACTACAGCTACTCTAACCAGACTGTCAGCTCTTGAGTGCAGATCGATGATTTGACCCATCTTCCTTATCAAAGAGGGAAGCCGCCCGTCTTAGACAAGACCAAGCCTCTCCGTTAGAGGTTGTCAGAGATCTTGTTCCACTTGGGCTGTTGCTGAAGGTTAGCCAAGTACTCCTTGTTTCAACGGTTCCAGAAGTGCTGCACTGGACGCTGCGTCAGCTGCCATCTGGTCCATCACTGTCCAGTTCTGGAAGGAGCTTGGTTGAGGAGGTGACCAGGAGTAAGTGCTGTAAAATCATGGGATCATTAGACAAAGAACATAAAGGTCGCAAATTAAGGCAGGCTTCTACTTGCACTATGATTGTATCTAATTCTTCGTAAGTTAAGGATATACCAGTCAGTATGCGATACAAGTGAGATTTGACCAACTTGACAGCCACCCACAGGCCACCCATATGTGAAGCGGAAGCTGGATTGAAGTTCCAATTAATTCTTTCATCTGGCAAAAATTGTCCTACAAGTTCATTGTTGATTAACCCTTTAGTGCATACTGTTGCCATATGGCAGCAAGTAACATAACCCACTTTGTTCTATTAAAGTAGTGCTCCCTCTCGACAAATCTGCATTTTTTCATCTATTACATTCCATTTTGAAGTTTTAATTACTAATAACCCTCATAGATGACAGTAGTAAAGTTTATTCAAAATTAAAGAGTAAAGTTATTAACTGTTATGAAATTACGTCTTTGGCAGTATTCAAAGTAATAATATTAGTACTGAATACAAATAAATTGTTTTGAAAAATTATTATAGTTTAAGAAGGTTATTTTAAAATATATTTAGTAGTTCTCTAACCAAATTTGGAATTTTGAAGTTGGTTTTTACATATGTTGCCGTTTAGCAATATCATGCAGTAAGGACTGACAGAGTTGATCACTGGTCAGACCATCTTCAGTCAAAGCAAATATGAAAAAATTTTGGCTGCAAAGGATTAAAAACAGTTCAGTGTTTAATATAAAATGCTTGGTACCACTTTGTTTTAACATAACAATAACTTTTTTATGTTGTATCATACTTCTTTTTAAAATTCTGTTTAAAAATGATTTTTTGTATATTTTCATTCATAACTACCTAGTTCTGGTATAAATACATTAAGTTAGTTACAATATTAACTACTATTCAGAATTATTTTCATAACTAATTTTTCGTTAATGACAAAATATTATTGTACTATATATTAATACTCTTTTTTTTTAATATAAACCTTTTTATTAAAGATGTTTATACTTTAAAATTATGTGTCTATGCCTCTGCAACTTATTATATAATAATAAAATTATCAATAAACTTTATTTTTAGGTATAATTTATTAGAAATATATATAACAAAAAGTTCATTAGGTTAAGTGAAAAAGGTAATAATTTGTTTAAAAATAAATATTAATACCCCAAATTTTAGGCATTTATTCAGTGCTAAATGCATGGTGTTGCCATATGGCAACAATTTTAAAAATTTAAATTATTTAAAATCCATTGCAGTTATTTTTTTTTCAGTATTTTTCCCATAATGTACCCTGTACGAGTATTAAAGATACAAAAATATTTTTTCGGAATAAAAAAAATCATGCATTACAGGGTTAAATCCTTTAGTAAATTGTCTGCCCCCACAAAGTTAGTTCACAACCACTTCAAATATAATTAGGCAACGTAACAGAACAGATTTTTTAAACTAAACAAAAGGACATATCGGTAAACGGAAAATCCTAATTTTAAAAACAGATGTTTCAAGAGCGCCAAAAGATGCATCCATAACAAAGAATAAAAAAAAAACTGTGTCTACAATTGTAACAATAAAATAGTGTGTAACAAATATTGCTTACACCAGGTGTTTTGGCAACCACATTAGAAGAAAACACAGAAGGATTTGGCAAAAATAGAACTGGTTAGCAAGAATCTTTTGTATAATGATGAAGTGCTATATGTGTCATTTAGTGCCAACTTGGCACTGTTTTAAAAAATGACTCCTTGAAATTTGAATGTCGGGAACGAAGAAGTCAAGGACTTTTCAACATTTGTCAAAATTAAGGTGTACTAAGGGGAACTTGAAATCTATAATCAAAAACAGAGACTTTTTAATGATTTTTGATAAAAATCAAGGAGTATAAAAGGGTCCTTGAAATTGAAAATAAAAATCAAGGACTTTCAAGGAACTGTGTGAACCCTGGTATATATATATTTTTTTGCTGCAGCAAGAATCCTTTTGAAAAAAAAAAGGTTCAAAACTCCTCAAACGTTTATCACCAACATGATTGCCTTGCATCAGTTCTAACAATCACTACATATGTTTACATTAAAAACTACCATAAAACTTACTTTATCCAACGCCCATTCTTAGCCTCCCAGCCATTGACGGCAAGACTCCCAATAGCGACAGACCAGACTGTGTCATCAGTCAGATGTTGTCAAAGTGCAGTAGGCGGCAAAGTATAGATGCTCTATTCTAACATGGCCGCAGAGTGGGCAAGTCTTATCATCAGCCAGTCCAAGTCGATAGAGGTAGACCACCAAGAAGTAACTAACTGAAACAGTAAACACTGTATTTGTATTGCCATATGCCTCAAAAACCGCAAACTTAAATGAACGCCAAGCACATTTCGATTTTTGATTAATATTTCCTCTTCCACACTTAAAGTTTAAAAGCAAAACAAAGCATAATTATTGTGTGTAATCTCTCTATATATAATTCATTTGTACGGCTCACAAATTTCCTTATATTTCTAAATTTGCAATGTCAACAATGGAGTTTGTTTACTTTTTGCATCATATAACATTCAAGACAACAACTTTAGAATAGAATCAGTACGTACGACTTTAAACATGCATACTAAGAGGGTTGTGTAATGTATGAAAATTTAAATTATAATTTCGATCAACTGAACTACCAAACGTTATTGTTACTAAAAAAAGGAAAAATCACATTGTGTTTAGTATGTGTACAAGTATGTTGTCATTTTGAAATGGCAACAAATACTTACTTAAAATGCTGCTCAAAACTGAAAATGTCTCCTTGAGAGAACATGAAAGATTTCCTTATTAAAAATCATCGCGTCTTATGCGATCCTAGATCGCAGTTATATATTAAAATAAGAACACAACAGTTTGCTGCAAGTTCAAAACAATGTACACACAAAATAATTTAAGAAATGAGTTCAAGAAATAATTAATGATTAATATTATTTTAAATATATGAATACGGATTTAAGAATTCTCAACAATGAAGGAAAATTGCCATGATCAACTTAGAAACAAAGTAGCAAAAAAAATTCAATTTCGTCACAACAATAATTTCTTATTTATAATAAATTTTAAAATTAATTTTTACAATCCCTGAAACATTGCAAAATTGTTCATGCGATATTTGTAAAAAAAAAGTTACACAAAAGTCGCAATAAAATAAGTTGTAACGTATTCGAATATGTAAAATTCTAAAATACTTTCGCTTTGATGATTCTTTTTTGCTTTCGTCTGTTGATTACTTTGGACTGCTTTAAATATACAAAACAAAAAGTAGATATTTATACACAATCGTTAAGATTTAAAATGATAATACATTCAATTAAAGAAACAATAAAATTTTACTTACTTTTAACAAAGCTTTCCTAACCACATGGGCAAGCAGTGCAGTTTCGTCTTTTCTTCTGTTTGTTTTGTTTAGCATGGTTCTACGGGGTTGAAAAAGTTACAGTTCCAATTTAGGTGTGTGACGTCATTCTAAAAACCGAAAATGAAGGGATTTTCCCTTGCCGGGTGTAAATTTACGGCGATGTGCAGTAATTTTGCTAATAGATGGGCTGAAACTGTAAAAACACGGGGATCGCCCTTATTTTCTAACAGTTTAAGGGATATGACCGTTTATTTAATGGATCAGACCGTATTCCATCGAATACGGCCCTTGACCGTAAAAATTGAAGGGCAAATGACCGTAAATTTACAGTTTTTTTTTACAGTGTATGCAAAAGCGAGAATTTGCACAAGCAGATTCAACGACATTTGCATAGCGCTTTTTCGAAGAGAACCAGAGAGACATGACACACGAACAAATATTTTCAATGCCATTTGAATGGAGTCACGACATATTGTGATTCTGCAAAACGATTCTTTAAAAAACGAGTGAAATTCATTCATAAAGGAGAATTGCAATTTAGACACTGGAAAGGAGTGAAAATTAACTCAGACTGGGTTAAAATCATTCATTTGGAGTGATCCTGTCGGAGTTTTAACTAAACAAAAGAGTGAAATCCACTCCAATAGGATAAGTGTATTTTCGACACTGAAAATAGTGAAAATTAACTGAGACTGAGTTAAATTCACTCGTTTGTTTGCACAAAAACCCACCTTAAGTTTGCAGTATACAAATGTTCTACGAGAAAAAGGGGGTAAATAGTTCTCATTTTTGAGTGCGAGAATCGAATACAAAAAGGTATTTCACATTCAATAAACAAATTTATTTGTTATTTCAAGACATAAATTTATTATTTTTGTTAGTTTAGCTTCAGTTTAGAGTGCTATTTTAATTATTTTTCTTCGATTTTGACGTAACAGGGCGCACGAATATCAGGGTCGAAGGAGCAGCCAATAGGAGCAGGCGAAATTTCGGCGCCAGCAGCGTTGTGTACGCAGATTCCTCCGCCTAGTACATTTCTCTGCTGAAAACTTAAGCTCGGTTTTGGTGTAGCAAAATAACCATTCGTCCGAGAAAACCCTAACATTACCGACCCCACCGATCCAAAATAAACATTGGTGTAATATACGAAGAAGGCTTATTTTCAATTTCGTAAAACAGTCGGAACAGCGCTTGCCTAGTGTAAAAACACTAGGCAAGTAGTACACAAAGGAAACAATTATGCCACGTGTTGAGGCAGTGCACATCGAATATGCGCTGGGTACGATATTGCCCTTAAAACTTGCGTTGAGTGCCTACTCAGCTGTCTGCTCGTCACTTAATTGTGGTTCTGAATTATGATTCCTACAACCCTCTTGTAGCTCTTGTGCGACAATAATTCAACTCAAAGGTTTATGTATAAGAAAAACAAGTATTTTTTGTATCCTGCACTCTTAAAAATGAATGTTCAAAAACGACGAAATATTACTTAATTTTGGCGATTCGTTTACTGGCAAATGCTCCGAGTTTCCGTTTCCCCAAAGTAAGGAAATTTGAATCGTCATTTTAATGAGGATTTGAATGTCGTTTAATCTAAAGAATTATTTCGTCATTTTTGAGCATGTGAGTACAACAATGAGATTCAGTTCCCTCAAAATCAAGATACAGAATCGTCAAATCACGATCGTAAAAGTGAGGATTCGCGTTTACTCAAAAGTCACGTGATAGTTGGGCGAAACAATCCTCAAAATTAACGAAATGGGGCTTGAGGATTCATGAATCGTCAAAAATGAAATTGTTATTTCTGAGAGTGTGTACATCCAATACCGCCAAAGAAAAAAAAATAAGGCCACCATTCGTCCGAGAAAACCCTAACATTACCGACCTCCACCTGGACCCAAAAATAAACATTGGTGTAATATACGAAGGACGTATATAACGACAAAAGCAACAATGCCTTTCCATTTCAGCAAGGAAAACAACAATACAGGGGGAAGCCGGTCGGAAAAACCCTGGCTACAGGCGAAAAGAGAAAAAATGAAATCTTATTTCCAATTTCGTAGAACAATCGGAACAGCGCTTGCTTTGTTTAAAGTCTTTCCGTAATTGTGTCTGCTTGGCGGACATTGGCGACCGAAAACCGGTTTTTCTGTCGGTTCTTCATATGCGGTACAAACGTGTGTGTCGTATCCACTTATCTCTGGCGTGAATCAGGATTGCTGCGAAAGAAAAACAAAGCGAGTAACCGGTTTCTTTACGCCAACTTAGGCTATTTCTCGCTATCATCCCCAAAGAGGCTATAAAGGAAACCCTTCTGCGAAATAAAGCGGTTCTTCCCGTGTACTCTTCAAATATGCTCCCGACGCTGGGTACGATATTGCCCTTAAAAGTTGCGTCGAGTGTCTACTCAGCTGTCGGCTAATCACTTAATTGTGGTTCTGAATTTATGATTCCCATCACCAATTGCCCTCGTGTAGTTCTAGTGCGACAATAATTCAACTCAACAAAGGTTTACGTATAAGAAAAACTGAAGTATTTTTTGGATCCTGTACATCCAATATCGCCAAAGAAAAAATAAGGCCAAAAAACCCTAACATTACCGACCTCCACCTGACCCCAAATAAACATTGGTGTAATATACGAAGGACATATCTAACGACAAAAGCAACAATGCCTTTCCATTTCAGCAAGGAAAACAACAATACAGGGGGAAGCCGGTCGGAAAAACCCTGGCTACAGGCGAAAAGAGAGAAGAAGAAAATCTTATTTTCAATTTCGTACACTCTTAAAACAAAAGAGTGAAATCCACTCCAGTAGGAGAAGTGCATTTTCGACACTGGAAAGGAGTGAATATTTACTCAGACTGAGTTAAAATCACTCGTTTGGAGTGATCCTGTCGGAGGTTTAACACACAAAGGATCCACTCCTTTCGGGGAAGTGCATTTTCAAGACTGGAGGAGTGAAAATTAATCAGACTGAGTTAAAATCGCTCGTTTGTTTTAAGAGTGTAGAACAGTCGGGCAGGGGTTGCCTTATGTGCGAAATGTCCGAGATACGAGACCGGGTATTGCCGAAATAAACAGTCTTGTGCATACAAAAAAGGAAACAATTATGACCCGTGTTGAGGAAGTGCGCATCAAATATGCTGGGTATGATATTGGTATTGCCCTTAAAAGTTGCGTTGAGTGCCTACTCAGCTGTCGTCTCTTCACTTAATTGTGGTTAACGGTTGCGTTGAGTGCCTATTCAGGTGTCGGCTCGTCACTTGACTGTGGTTTTAAAATACAACGCCCGTCGCCAATAGCCCTCGTGTAGCTCTAGTGCGACGATAATTCCAAACCTAACCTTAATTGTGGTTCGGAATTATAATTCCCACCGCCAATTGCCCTCGTGTAGTTCTAGTGCGACAATAATTCAACTCAACAAAGGTTTATGTATAAGAAAAACTGAAGTATTTTTTGTATCATGTGTATCCAATAATGTCAAAGAAACTAAAAAGGTTATTCGTCCGAGAAAACCCTAACATTACCGACCTCCACCTGACCCAAAATAAACATTGGTGTAATATACGAAGGGACATATATAACGACAAAAGCAACAATGCGCTTTCCATTTCAGCAAGGAAAAACAACAATACAGGGGGAAGCCGGTCGGAAAAACCCTGGCTACAGGCGAAAAGAAAGAGAAAAAAGAAATCTTATTTTCAATTTCGGATGCAGCTAAGGAAGAAAAAAAATATCTGGCTGGACAAATAAAATGTCGAACAAAAAAAAAGGGATTCGATCAAAGATTTCGTAAAAGGATGCTGGTCAACTACAAGAGGGTGCAACATGAATGTCGATGTCACGTGGGTTGGGGTAGCAAGGATTCGATAATGCTATCTTGTAACAATCAACGCGGTAACAAAAATCTTGCGTAGCGAAAGTGTTAGCAGCGAAATAATATATTTCCAACCAAATATTTGAACCAATTAAAATAAAAGTGGGAATTTGAACTATGAAGTCTGCTACATTTATCATGTAAAAAAGAAGTTTAAAAAATATCCAATGCTGTCGGATAAATGTGGCTTAGAAAATCATGGTTTTTTTTCAATGGATTAACACGGAGGGATTTTTTCGTTTGGAGACCCGCGGTAACTCGAGCTCATTCGGCCAGCCGATTCATCCGTTCCCCCCCCCCCCCACACTTATTGCAATTTGCCGTTGCCAAGAAATGGTAAATTTGCAAAGAAAGTGGCAAATTAAATTTCGCCACATGAAAATTATAGTCAAATAGATGCACTCTAAAAAATGAATGCTCAAAAATGACGAAATTTTCCTTAATTTTGACGATTCGTTTACTGGCAAATGCTCCGAGTTTTCGTTTCCTCAAAGTGAGGAAATTTGAATCGTCGTTATTTTTCGGACTTGCTTACTCGTCTAATCTAAAGAAATATTTCGTCATTTTTGAGCATGTGAGTACAGCAATGAGATTCAGTTTCCTCAAAATCAAGATACAGAATCGTCAAATCGCAATCGTAAAAGTGAGGATTCGCGTTTACTCAAAAGCCAGTGATAGTTTGACGAAACAATCCTCAAAATTAACGAAATGAGGCTTGAGGATTCATGAATCGTCAAAAATGAAAGTGTTATTTTTGAGAGTGCGTACATCCAATATCGCCAAAGAAAAAAAATAAGGCCACCATTCGTCCGAGAAAACCCTAACATAACCGACCCCACCTGACCCAAAATAAACATTGGTGTAATATACGAAGGGACATATATAACGACAACAGCAACAATGCCTTTCCATTTCAGCAAGGAAAGCAACAATACAGGGGAAAGCCGGTCGGAAAAACCCTGGCTACAGGCGAAAAGAGAGAGAGAAATCTTATTTTCTATTTCGGATGCAGCTAAGGAAGAAAAAAATACCTGGCTGGACAAATAAAATGACGAAAAAAAAAAAAGGATTCGATCAAAGATTTCGTAAAAGGATGCTGGTCAACCTTAAGAGGGTGAAACATGAATGTCGATGTCACGTGGGTTGGGGAAGTAAGAATTCGATAATGCTATCTTGTAACAAGTAATGCGGCAACAAAGATCTTACGTAGCGAAAGTGTTAACGGCGAAAAAATATATTGCCAACGAAATACCGGGTGGTTATTAATTAACCCTTTCAGTCCCAGTGATGCCATTTGGCATCACCACTTTCAATATTTTTTTCAAAATTTTTATGTCCCGTTATGACATCCAAACACACATCATTCGATTCTTCATACTTTGTTCTATCAGACAATATTTTACATTAATCTCAATAGTCTAACAATTTTTTAATAATATGGTCAGATACCTTAAAATATATAACTCGAAGTGTTTTTAGGTAATATATATATTTTTATTTTGTTGTTTTCCACAGCTAAAAAATTTTGGCATTGTTTCAAAAACCATATAAAAAATTTAAATGAATTCTTTTTTCTTATGGAATTCGTATATTTGACCTAAAATAAGCTTATTTTGTGAATATCAGATGTTTCTGTTGTGTAGTAAATTTTTGGGACTGAAAGGGTTAACGTGAGCTGTTCAGAGCCCTCTAGTGAGTGAAGTATTGGACGAAACCACTGATCTGAACTTAGAAATGGATCAAGCTTAGACACCCCTCTCTGACGCTTCGCGGAGGGATGACCTTGTTTTTAGAAGTGCCAGATTGGCGCTATTTATCGCTCCGTATTTCGCTTCAAGTTACAGTGTCAACATATTTTTTTTCCTTCTGCAGAGTGTGCGGAAGTCGTAAATCCTTATCTGCCTACATGAGGCCGAAGAATGTGTCAACCCTAGAGATCAGTGGGGGTCAACGCTAGCTCATTAGGCAACTCTATTTACTAAGTTTTACAACCTTTTGAATGGGAGGGGGATTGGCAGATGTCAGTGGGAGATGGATGGATGAATGTCTGGGGTGGAAAAAAGTATTTTTTGTGTAAGTGGTTAACTTTAAACGTATTTATTTAGTACTGTATATGTGGATTTACTTTATTTTGCAATATTTTTAAGAAATAGTATTATTTGTAATCGTTGATAATACTAACGGGACATTCATTTGATAATTATTATCTAAATATAGAATACCAAACTGATATATATTGTAAAAAATAATAATTATAACATTTACCCCGATCATATACCTATGATAAGGGTTTGAAGTTTCGGTAGTTTTAATTAATATTCATTCATGTGATATATTTTAATTAAATTTAATTCATCCATTTCAAGTTTATAATAAATTACACCAATTTAAACATGTTTAATTACTTAAATTATGTTTAAGTCATCAAAATGATATTAAATCTATTAGCGCCGATTTGCGAAAAAATTACCACACGAAAATGATATTTATGCTTAAGTTTATCTAAATAATTAAGATAAAAAGATGATTATAGACCTGAACAATTTATGTAGAGAAAATTAAGTTAGCCAAAAAAAATGAAACATTTAAGTTAGAATTGAAATTTAGAAATGAAGGTTCTCATGGTATTAACACAGTCAGTGGTGAAGTATTATATATTTAATTAATTTAAATTATACATAATAAATTCAAAATAATTTGTTTTCCATAAATATTTAATTGTTACAATTTATAATACAAAAGTAAACAAATCTTAAAACACAATTTCTTTATAATTTTATGAAGAAAATCATCACAAAATTTTAAACATTTAATTTCCTTTTGTAAAAAAAGTTACAAAAAGATATAAAGTAATGTATTAAAAAATTGCATTTTTAATAACAGTCAATTAAATTGCATTTTTAATAACAGTCAATTATGAAGTAACAATATGTCATTATTGCAATACATTTAAATTTCTCCCAAAGTATCAAAACAAATCATTAATACTAATTTAAATGCATATATTTATTATTTTTATACTTTTAATAATAAGAACTTAATGTTTAAAAAAAATCATTAATTATAGCTTATTTCAAATTTTAAATACCACATTTCGTCAGTTCCTTCAGATCGTAACAAAAAAAAATCATCTTTACAATTAAACATATACCTTAAATATAAAGCTTTCAACCATATCTTCGAAACAAAGATTTTTCTCTGATTAATAAAATTTTTAAGAAAATAAAAATCCCCTTACATGTACACAAGCACCATAGCGCAAAATCGAAAACGCAATTGAAGAGCTTAGTGGAAGAACGTGCTAAGTGACAAAAAGGTGAAAACAAGAAAATGGGGTATAAAGTTTTTCGTTTGCACTAAGATCTGTTGGAAACGGAACTTGTAAAGCATAAAAAATATAATAAACTTTAAGTTGATGATAAAGGAAAAATTTGTTATCGTTAAAAAAATTAGTAATATATGTTCATTTACATAAACTTTTCCATTTTTTCAAAAATGTCACTTAGTACGTTCTTCCACTAAGCTCTTCAATTGTCAAAAGTCTTATCTGGGGTCAACCCCTGAGGTCAACCCACCCATCTGCCACCAACCGAGCGACGGCGACTTTTGGGGAAGACCGAAACGAGAAATTCGCCAAATTTGGCGAAAATTAGAACTGCAATGAGTGGTGAAAAACACCTATTTTAAAATAAATAAGAACCCAGACATATTTTTTCCTACAATCTACAACAAAAATATGATTGTTTGAACTTTACAGCAGATCTCTACACCAAAAACTCAATGCGCAGTATTTTTTTAAAAATGAGAAATTTCCCATAGAGTCCCATTGTAAAACGAAAATCTGGGGTGCACCTGAGAGAAAAAGATGACTTCGAACTCTCCCGTAGCCGGGGGAGAGCTTTCCGCGTTCCATTAACCCTAGAGTTCAGTGGACGAAACCTAACCAAATTTGATGAGCATGCATAGTAGACTATTAAATTTGATTCCCTAAAAAAAATTGCACCATAAAAAAGAAACTCGTCTCTTGACCAGGGTTTTAAATTACGAGGCCTAATTGGCTGTGTTGGACGTAAATGGCCATAATTGGCTACGCCTCGTAATTAAGAACCCTGGTCAATGGCGAGTATATTTTTTTATGGGTCCAATTTTTTAAAAAAAGTTTTAGGAAATAAAAGTATCATTGCCTACTATGCATGCTCATCAAATTTGGTTAGGTTTCGTCCAATACTTTAACGTGAGTTTTTCAGGAGCCCTCTAGCGAGTAATTAACCACCCTGTATTTGAACCAATAAAAATAATAGTGGGAATTTGAACTATGAAGTCTGCTACATTTATCATGTAAAAAAAAAAACAGTTTGAAAAAATAGATCCAATGCTGCCGGATGAATGTGGCTTAGAAAATTATGTTTTTCCCCCATAGGATTAACACAGGCATTTTGGTTTGGAGACACGCAGTAACTCGAGCTCATTCGGCCGGACGATTCATGCGTTTCCCCCACTTACTGCATCGCCAAATAATGGTGAATTTTTAACGAAAATAAAATTTCGCCACATGAAAATTATAGTCAAATAGATGTCGAAAGTGCAAAAAACTGAAAATTTAATTTTTTGTCGTGTTGCTGCAGTTTACCTGTCATCTCTTTACTACTAGATGCTACACAACGTGCCAACCTAACTTGGGTAAAAACAAAGAGTAAAAAGGGAGAGGGAAAAGCGCGATTGGTCCGTTAGTTGGAAACTCTTGTAAGGTAATATTTACATACAAAATGATCTGAATACAATGTTACAAAAATACACTTTTCATTCTGATAAGATTGCCAAATTTTCTCAAGTAATATTCAAATCTGTTAGACCTTAAACGAAATTAATGTTTTCTGGATGGATTCACAAATAATTCATGGAACTCTTTACATCCGCGGAAGGATCTTCTCCTTAGCATATTTCTATTTACCCAACTTAGGTTGCCGAGAAGTGTAGATGCTCTGCCAATTCCGTTCAAGTCTTTGATCCATGTCGAGTATAAACAAAATACACCGACCGGACAAATACCAACCGGTCAAGAAAAAGGGAACTCGACAGAAACACCCATAAGCAAAAGGAAAGACCTCCCATAAAAACGGACAGAAAAAATTGGACGCCTGTTTATATCTCCTTTTTTTTTATTTGTCCTTTTTGAGGGGACTGGCTACATATTGAGTTTGGTTAGGTTAGGTTTGAACTATCGTCGCACTAGAGCTATACGGGGGTTATTGGCGACGGGCGTCGTATTTTAGAGCCACAGTCAACTGACGAGCCGACACCTGAATAGGCACCCAATGCAACAGTTAAGGGCGACATCGTACGCAGCGTTACACTCTAAAAACGAACGAGCGATTTTAACTCAGTCTGAGTTATTTTCACACCTCCAGTCTAGAAAATGCACTTCTCCTTTTGGAGTGGATCCTTTGTGTGTTAAACCACCGACAGGATCACTCCAAACGAGTGATTTTAACTCTGTCTAAGTTAATATTCACTCCTTTCCAGTGTCGAAAATTCACTTCTCCTACTGGAGTGGATTTCACTCTTTTGTTTTAAGAGTGTAGGACTTTGAAGGATATTTAACGTGCACTCCCTTAATTAATTAATTAATAATTAATTATTCGTCGGTCATTTTTGGCTGCAAGGGCCGTTTATAGGTCAGCAGTTATTTTAGCGATGTCCGCACCCGAACCTGGGACCTTTCACATGCTAGGCGAGTGCCTAACCGACTGGGCTCCCCAACCCCCCTCATATTGATATTGGGTTTGGTGTGATTGGGATTTAGTTGAATCATCACCGCTCTAGAACCACTCACTAGAGCTACACGAGAGAAATTGTCCAGAACCTTTTTAAAGCCTTTTCTTCAAATTAAGTAAAAATCTCGTCACTAATCTTGTGTATAGTGATTAAATATCAAATAACTTAACATTATCTCTAACCGCTCCCGAAATATTTACAATTTGATAAATAAGCACTAAAAACTCAAATAAACAATCTCATCTACGTTACAACACATCACTAGCGGCAACTACATTATTATAATTTTCTACAATTCTTTTGCAAATAAATATCAATATTAACTTCACTGATTGAGAAAAATAGCCCGGTAAATCCCTTTTCACGCAAAAAAATCCCTAATCATCGTAACGCGAGGGAATTTTTTTCCCTCCGGATATACGTCATTTGAGGAGCTTAGTGGAAGAACGTGCTAAGTGACAAAAAAGAGCTTTTTCGAGAAAATGAGCTTTAAAGTTTTCAGTTTTTACTCAAAATCTGTTATAAATGGCACTTGCAAACCGTAAAAAAGATAACCAAACTTAACCCTTTAATGGCCGGCCCGTCGGTGCAGTGGTTAGTGTACTACCCTTTGGAGCTGCTGGGCTCGGGTTCGAATCCCGGTGAAGGCATGGATGTTTGTGCTTGTCAATAAATGTTGTTATTCGTCTATGTGTTTGTGTCGTTCTTCTTAGTGTGTCTCCTGTGACTGTCTCTTCTGGCGAGCTGGGTAATAGGCCATAAAGCCTACACTCTCCCTTCTAGAGGGCGCAATCACTGTCATTTGTCAACCCTTTCATGAATATTGTTGCCTTATGGCAACAAGCAACGTAATCCACTTTATTCTATTAAAGTAGAGCTCCCCCTCGACAAATCTGTGAGTTTTTGTTTTTCATCTATAACATTCCATTTTGAAGTTTTAGCTACTAATAACCCACATAGATGACAGTAGTAAAAGTATATTCAAACTTAAAGAGTGAAGTTATTAACTGTTGTGAAATGACGTCTTTGGCAGTATTCAAATATAATAATATTAGTACTAAATACAAGTAAATTGTTTTGAAAAATTAGTTATAGTTCAAGAGGGTTATTTGAAATTATTTAAATTCCAATGCAGTTAATTTTTTTCCCAGTATTTTTCAAATAATGTATATGAGTATTAAAGATACAAATATAATTTTTCGGGATGAAAAAAAAATCATGCATTACAGGGTTAAAGTTTATGAAAAAAGATAATCTTGTTGTCGTTACAGATGTTAAACCAAAACAAACCTTAAGTTTGCAGCATTAAAACGTTCTACGCGGAGGAATCGCGCTTAAACAAACGGAATCCTGCCCCTCTGATTGGTCGCTCCTACGCGATACGTCCGCCCTGTTACGTCAAAATCGAGGAAAAAATAATTAATATTACACTAACTGAAGCAAAAACAAATAAAAATAATACAATTATGTCTTGAAATAACGAATGAAGTTATTTATTGAATGTGAAAAACCTTTTTTTTTATTCGATTCTCGCTCTCGGAAGTTAGAACTATTTACCCTTTTTCCCGTAGAACATTTCTATACTGCATACTTAAACTGTGGTGAGGTGTAGTGATATGCTCATAGACACAAAAATCTCGATTTTTTCCAAAAATTTCACTTAGCACGTTCTTCCACTAAGCGCTTCATTTATTTTCTCATTACTGCGCAAATTTTATTTTTCCGGTTTTTTTTTTGTTGCCTCGAAATTTGCCTTTATTGCTATTTTTTTCATATTTTTAGTGATTAATTATTCATAACTTTTTTTTTCTAAGAAATAATTGAGGAAGTTTTTTTCTTCCGTTTCTTTAGTTATTGTTAATGACGTTAATTATAATTTATTCCCTACTTCAGGGAATAAAGCGGTTTACGTAAGTGATATTTTATGAAAAATTTTTCTTATTTGTTTGGACATTATCTCAAAAATATACTTGATGTGTTTTTTGTTTTGTTTAATTGACAAGGCTGAAAAGCTTAACTTGCGGAAATGTGGTGGTTTTATTTAAAAGTAAATATTTATTTATTGTTAAGAACCAGGACGGAATGAGAAAAAGTGATACTTAAGTCATTGAAAGTAAAAAAACCCAATATGAAATACCAGTTCTTCGCACGGACTAAAAAAAATTCAAATCGATCCCATACTAAAACCGACGTTAAGTTTGCAACAGAGAAATGTACTGCGCGGAGGAAACTTGGTAAACAACGCAGCTGGCGCCGAAATTTCGCCTACTCTGATTGGCTGCTCTTTTGACCCTGATATTCGTGCGCCCTGTTACGTCAAAATGGAAGGAAAAAATAATTACAATTACACTCTAACTGAAGCTAAACTAATAAAAATAATAAATTTATGTCTTGAAATAACAAATAAAATTGTTTATTGAATGTGAAATACCTTTTTGTATTCGATTCTCGCCCTCAAATATGAGAACTATTTACTCTACTTCTCGTAGAACATTTGTATACTGCAAACTTAAGGTCGGTTTTACTGTAGTATATGTATCATTTAATCCATTATAGGACTATAAGCTTATGTTCATTGCTTCCGCTCGAGTGTAGAATCCTGTTACTAATATTACCTTGAAAATCAAAATTAAAAATACGCTATAAAATTCACGGATATATACCACCGTAATTTCACGCACAAAATCCTTTCAGCTCATTTGGCGCGTTTTTACTAATTTGGCGAGAAAAAAAGATATTGCTAGAAACAAACATTCAGCTCTAATGCGATCACCTTCGCACAACCAACCAGTTTATAAATTATTTTTAAAAAATTGTTCTCTTTTGGCTCTTTTTTTTTTATAACTTGGCGAGTTTGGAAAAGTATTTGGCAAAAAATGAAGACATAAAACCCTTATATGCAGCTCTAGTGCGATGACGAACAAACGTCATAATTTAGTAATACCTTAACTATGCATTTATTGCTAAAATACTAATAAACATACATGAAGTCAAAAGAACAATCAATGAAGAAATTATCAAATAAACAAATAATAAAATCCTAGAATGAAAACTGGTCGGAATTTTAAATATTTTCGTAAAAGTTTATTTTAATTTTTTCAGCCAATGGCGACATGAGAGGAAAAAAATTGTCCAAATCTCCTAAACTGGTGTAAAAAAACCGCTTACTCGCTTTGTTTATTTTTCGCGGCAACCCTGATTCACACCAGAGATCAGTGGATGCGAGTCACACGTTTGTACCGCGAATGAAGAACAGTAAGAAAAACCGGTTTCCGGTCGCCAATGTCCGCCAAGCAGACACAATTACGAAAAGACTCTAAAGAAATCAAGCGGTTCTTCCCCTGTACTCTTCGTATACAATATTATTGTAAAAATATTATGTCACCTGAGAATAAACACAATGGCGTTTGTGAATTTAACTCAAAATGTCAACATTTAACAGAAAACAAATCTTCAAGTCAGGAAAATCTTCATTTCTCTATTTTTCCACAAGCTTTAAAAGGGAAAAAAACGGTCGAAATATTATTCCTCAAATGTCGTTGTTTGTGTGATTTGGCGAGCACCAAAAAAAGAATGCGAATTTGCCATAAAAGCTAACGATTGGAGGCATCTGGGGACAATTGGGGCTTGGAAGGCGATCCCACTTTTGAAATACAGGGTGAGGCAAACAAAACCGGCCCCGATCTAGAGAAGGGAATACGTTGAAAAATTTTGTGTCTCGCAATCAACTTAGAATGTTTTACCAAAAACAAAAAGGTCCGATTCTCTTGGATAAATAACAACCGAAACAATCAAATAATCACTAAATCTTGATCAGCTCTACTAACATTGTTTATATTCCATTTCAACAAGCTTCTAAAAGCGTAGCGTAGTTGCTGGCAAATAGGTCGCCAAGCGTTTGTTTGGGCTTAATATTGAAGCGATCAACAGCTTCAGTAAGCAAACCTGTTTTTGTATTGGTTTTAGACTTGGCAACATTTCTGTCGTACTCTTATCTCCACCTCGGGGCCGGTTTTGTTTGCCTCACCCTGTATATGGGGCGTGAGGCTAGTAAGAATTTCGTCACTTAAGTTCCCACATATGCTATCTAATTGTTGTGAAAGGATCAGATTTTCTGTATGGTAACCCTTGGCGGATCTTTATCGGATTTGGCGATAAATAATTTTTTGTGGCAACTGTATGACTTCGACTGATGATTCGAATACTTTGACTGCGCAACGATGAAGTTTTCCGGCAACCCTATCTGGGCTGACACCCGAATAGGCACCCAACGCAACCGTTGAGGCCGACATCGTACGCGGCGTTAAGACAGATTGCACGGGACGTCTATAGGTGGGCAGTTCTTTTAACGATGCCCGGACCCGAACAAGTGACCTTTCGCATGCTAGGCGAGTGCTTAACCGACTGGGCTCCCAAGCTCCACTTTGTTATGGCGTTCGACAAGTACTAGGAACTCGTGCAAGAAAATTTAAAGACTGTAGCCCTTTTAGTTCGAGCTGTAGAAGGGTTTCAGACGGACAGTTTCAAAATCCACTTTCCAGAATCAGAACCCTAAAAAAAATTAAAAAAGTGCAAAATGTCCATTCCCGATGTTTGACTCTATCGCAATAATTTCGTTAACTTGTACCTCAAATTAGGTATTCCAAAATAAAAAGTTTGGTTTTGAATTATCGTCGCATTAGAGCTACACGTAACACGAGGGCTATTAGCGACGGGCTTAGGCGAGTGCTTTCGCACGCTTAGGCGAGTGCTTAACCGACTGGGCTCCCCAGCCCACACTCGATCACGGGACCTTTCCTTTCGATATGGAGATCGAGACTCTGACCACAGGGCTCCCCACAGCATTTAGAAGTTGGAAAATTATGTCTCGGTATTTCTTTTCGCTCCCAAGCCCCACTTTATTATGGCGTCCTACAAGTACTAGAAACTCGTGTAAGAAAATGTAAAGATTGCAGCCCTTTTAATTACAGCTGTATGGTTTTCGACGGACAGATTCAACATCCACTTTTCAGAATCCAGAACCCTTAAAAACATTTCAGATGTTTGACTCCATCGCAATAATTTTGTTAACTTGTACCTCAAATTAGGTAATCCAAAATAAAAAGTAAATTTTAAATAAATCTTGCATTTTAAATAATTACAAATAGTGGGACTCGCATTTCAACTCCACCACCGAAATCAATAGAGTGGCTGGTTTTCGTCACACGACTAGAGAGTGACACCTCGAAAAAATCGAAACCGGAACTAAAAAAATCGTTTACAGAAGCAAAAAAAAGATATAGAAGACTTTACCGCTGGAGGATCCGATATTTTCTTTAATCTAATAACATTTTTCGAGAAAAAAATAGCCTTTGGTAGTTTTTATAAAGTGAAAAGGTTGTATCGGATTTATTTGAACTTAACACGGCATTTAGTTGTGTAATTTAAACTTTTAAGAGCCAAAAGTCGGCTGTTTTTCATAGTTTTCTTTCGAATATTCAGTTAATATTCTTGATCGTTTGGTAAATTTATTTGCAGTTCGAAGAATAATTTTGTGAAATTGCTCGAGTAAAATCCTTGCATCCGGTCCGGAGACATTTGGCGTTATTGGCAATGTCGTCAGCGCTTTAAAAACGCTTCATTTATGAAGCGTTTTTATTAAACGATAAAGGATGATCGACAATGATGTTGTAATGTGAAAAAGGTTGCAACTTTCATTAGATTTATTTAAGTGGACTTGGGCCACTTATTTCATTAAAATGAAATTTATTTAAAATGAATATTTGAATGAAATTTTATTTTTGAAAACTTTAATCCAAAATTGGCGACATTTGGTGTTTCAAGTTTGAATTGTGTAGTTATTTCGTATTTTTTTATTATTGCTAAATGCTTCGAAAATATTGAATTTTTAAGATTTGTATGTTAATACTTATTTAAGAATCATGAAAATGCAAATCAGAAAATCGAAACTCTCGCCACTCAGACGTTGACGACATTTTCGAAACAATCGAAATAAAATTTCTGTCAATTTATGATCGTGGGGAAATATTATAGTACACATTTTATGTAAATAGTTCAGTTTTTAGGGTTACATCTATGTTTTCTATCTAACTATTCGTGTTTAGTTCTGTCTGCCGAGAAAAATCTAAAATTTGAGGAAATATAAATAGGTTTAAAACTGACAGAAATTGCTTGATATATTCTATAGTGGTCACACGTTAGTTTATTTCAGTAAACGAAATATTCTATAAAATGGGAAAAATAATTCCAAATCATAGAAACCGGACTTTTTTTCATTCGCAGTTCTAAGCTTTTCCTTACCGGCAAATCCCCCAAAAATAAATAATAATAAAAAAAGAAACTTCTACTAATAATACTGCACCTGTTTATCCTTTAGGGTTAAGAATAAGGATGCTTGGCGCGAAATTAATTGAAGCCGCCAAGAAAGTCGCCAAGTAACCCTACGGTCCAGTAACCAGGTAGTCAAAAAGGGATGTTTCTCAGGGAAAAAATATAGAATTTGTTGTCTCGGCAGTTTTATATGTTTTCGAGGGTGCTGAATCCGAATATCAAATTGAAGAGTACAATTGAAGAACCGCTTGATTTATTAGGAGTCTTTCCGTAATTGTGTCTGCTAGGCGGACATTGGCGACCGGAAACCGATTTTTCTTTAGGTTCTTCATTCGCAGTACAAACGTGTGACTCGTGTCCACTGACCTCTGGCGTGAATCAGGGTTGCCGCGAAAGAAAAACAAAGCGAGTAAGCGGTTTCTTTACACCAGTTTAGGCGATTTCTCGCTATCATCGCCAAAGAGGCCTATTGAGGAGAGCCTTCTACAAAATCAAGCGGTTTTTCCCCTGTACTCTTCATTTGTGCACAAATTGGGGCATGGGTAATTAGTTCACAGATAAGAAAAATACGTCGCAATTATAATTTTATTAGAGAGTTAAAAAAAAAGTCTATGCAAATAAAAGCAAACTCCACATCACAAAAGCGCCAAATAGTTCGCCAAGACCGTTTCCTTGGGCTTACTACAAAGGGATCAGTGGCTTCACTTGGCGAATCCGATTTTGCATTAGTTTTCTCCCACTCTTAACTCTGAGCCTTTTCCCGATTATTTCTTCCGTTCGAATTGAAAACGGCTTTGGGGAGAAAATTCTAAATTAATATCAACTTTTTTCAATTCGGACGCAATTCTTTCTTCCCTTTTTTCGCCTGCGCAACAAGAATACGCGAAAAATACTAACGCGGAATTTTCGACTCCTGCGAAATTCAATTCCTGGATAATCCCGCCAAAAAAAAGTCAAGAAAAAAGAAATTGTATATCCAGAATATTACAAGAATACGAACTACAACTGTGTAAAAATATTCTTTTTTCTCCTTGCTTTCGTATTAATATAACGCCTTTTTTGCTTTAAAAAATCTTATTTCATTTCCACTGTAGCACAAGCCACGTTAAAAAAAAAACCCATAAGATATCGTTTGCAGTTTTTTTTTTTGTTTCTCTATTTTATAATATATTCTTTTATTGTATTATATTCTTTATATAAATATTATTTTTCAACTTGCTATTAATATAACTCCCCTTTTTTACTTAAAAAAATTCGTTCAATTTCTCTGTAGCACAAGCCACGTTACTGAAAAAGATATCGTTTGCAGTTATTTTTTATATTTTAAAAGTTAAGCTTCTATATTTTGGCAGCGGTTCTAAAAAAAAAAGATGATAATGATTTATTTTCCCGTTCTTAAAGGGCAAAAAATAAACTTCGAAAATTCTAAAAAATGTAATGCCAAAAAGGTTTTTTTGGTTATCGTAACCTTACCTCTATTATCGTAACTTGAAATGTCATTAATTTTAAAAGTATTTCTAGATTTGTTTTAGCTTTTCTGCTAAGTTTTAATAAAAAATATTTGTAGAGCCAATAACATTTTGAATATTCTATTATGTCTAATGCAGATTCTCTGCATCTATGATTTTGTCAGCTTATATACGTATACCATAACTTTTTCGTTTATTTATAGAATTTTGAGCTTCAACAAACATATTTTTTATTAAAATTAAATTATTTATTTATAAAAGCTACGTTACTTTTCATATTCGGCAAACTGTATATAATATATTTATCTTTTCATGTATATTTTTTGATTTGCAACCAACACATTTTTATTATTCAAACTTTTTTGAAAATTCCCAAATTGTTTTAAAATAACAAAATTTTCGCATAGAATCAAGTTTGGTTGCCTTATAAGGGTGTGTATTGATTCATTGAACGGTGATTTAAATTCTTGTAGCCATACACAGCCCTATAGTTAAACTCATAGTTTCCCTGCACAGATACCCTTGACCATGGGCGGAGCTACAAAACGCGCGGAGCAATCAGAGATGAAGAGAAAATTTCAGCCGTTTCATTTTCTCTTCATCTGATTGTTCCGCCCAAGGTCGTGGCTTCTGTGCAGGGAAACAATGAGTTTAACTATAGTTTTCCGTAAAACATCCTGTCGTATTTTACAAACATATGCTTCGAAAATTATGAAAAAAACCTACAGAGGCGATCCGATTATACTTGTATTATTTGGCCGTAGTAAACACGTCAAATCACTCAAAGTAGTACAAATGCCGACAAACAAGACATCATTTTAGAAAATCCCCTTTCTTTAAAAACAATTTAAAAAAAAAGAAAAGGAAGTCAGATAAGGTCTTTGATTGATTGCAAGTACAGCTGTGGAAATAAAAAAGTACCCACTAGTGATTATTTTGGCCGTTAGTCATCCGAAAGAATCGCACCTTTTTGACATTTTGAACAATTAACATTCTGAGTTAATTGCATGAAACAAAATTTGCATAAGGGGACATCTTCATATTAAAAATGTTACTAACTTTAAAAATTACAATAGCAACACCCCTTTTTGAATCCATATTTCAAATCTCTGACCTATGTTAATACGAAATGCCAAATTGTGTTAGTTTCTAAGCATAGGAGTTAGAGACGTGCAAAGTTTAGGTCCCATAATGTTAAATGAGTTGCACATAAAAAACCATCCTGATCTATACATAATTAAGATAATGAAACGAATTTTTTACTGAAAAGAAATTCTAATAACCCAAAAAAAATGCATTCAATATTCGGGTATTTAAATTTTTTTATATTTTTAAATAATTATTATATTAATTTTTTAAAATAATATGAATGGAAACTTCCCTTAATATTTTTTAAGAAATAAATTTAAGACAAGAAGCTTAAGCGAAATCCCAATTTTTAAAAAAAAATTATTCATAATTTGCTGATTAAATCGCAAAATACTTTTTAATTACCCTTTAGGGGACTGTTTATAAGATAACGTGTGTAATTGATAAATAAAGACGGCTTTGCATGCATGCATGCTTGTCATTTTAGAGATGGTCCCCAAAAGGTCCACAAGTGATTCGATTGAATAACTCGTCAAATATTCATCCAAATGTAACAAAAACTTAGATTTGAGGGTTTTCCAGAGTGCTTAACATTTCTAAGTTATTAAAATTAGGTGTGGCTATTGGAAATTTCAAAGATCGTAATATTTTTAATATGAAGACGGCCCCTTATGCAAATTTAGTATCGTGCAATTAACTCAGAATGTTAATTGTACACAATCTCAAAAAGGTCCGATTCTATAGGGTGACTAACGGTTGAAATAACCTCAAGTGGGTACTTTTTTATTTCCACAGCTGTACCTACGCAAAAACAGAACAGCGCAATCTGAAGACAAAACGACAGACAAGAAAATGGCAGATAATAAAGTGTTCTTGGAATTTTTTCGAGGCCCGACCTATAGCGTCCCTAATTTAAGACATTTTTTAAAACCTCCCCATAAACAATCATCACGTTAATTAGTTCCGAAATGGACCTGATCCGATAGAAGAAGATCCAAATATCAGTTTGCAGCCTTTGATTACAGGTATCAGTCATTCATTTCTATATAAAAATGAAGTTGAACGAAGATTAATACACTATTAGAGTTCGTAAAAAAAATTCAAACTTTTCAAAAAGCTCTTAGTTAATTTTAAAGGCAATCTGCATTAAAGACAATGATAAAATAATTTGTTAACTACAAATAAGTGACACGGCCTTTTTGTAGAAAATATAGCACAAAAGGTAATGGGACAAAATATCGCGGCCGAAATATCGCGGGCCAAAATATCGCGGCCGAAATATCGTGCGCCCAAAATATGCACGATATTTCGGCCGGCGATATTTTGGCCGCGATATTTTGGCCCGCGATATTTCGGCCGCGATATTTTGGCCCCAAACCAGCACAAAAATGTGTATTTTTAGAGTTTAAGGCGTGTGTTTCAGTAACTATTAAATATAATTTCGTGAAAAACTTCTTTGCAAAACATACTATTTAGCACATATTTGTATGAAAAGTATGTTTAGATTAAGAATATACTTTTATGATTTTGTTTAGGTCTTAAGAATTTAAAGTAGTAGAAATGCCGACAAACAAGGCAGCATTTCAGAAAATCCCACTTTTCTTTGAACACAATTTTTTTAAAAGAAAAAGGAAGATAAAGTTGGATAAGTCCAATGATTGATTGCAAAAAAAAAACACCTCAATATAAAGACAAAAAGGCAGACAAATAAAAGAATAAAATGGCAGATAATAAAGTGTTCTTATAGGAATTTCTTCGAAGCCCCCCTGACGTGATGTGTTCTATCTAATAAGCCGTGACAGGACATTTTGAGAAAGAGTTGATTGAATCATTTTCCCCATCAAAGGGAAAAAAGAAGGAGTGAAGAAGGAAAGAAAGGATATTTTTGTGAGGTACGCTTGAATTATCGTCGCACTAGAGCTATACGAAGGCTATAGGACGTTTCAGTAATTGACATACTTGGTTCTAGTACAGAGTTTCGCTGCATTCGGTTTAAAAATTGGCCTAGAGGGCACTAAATAGTATCCGGTGGTGAAAGGAAGCTTTCGCCAACTCACCGAATATGACTAGTTCAAATGGAGTGACATATGATATGGAGTGTAAAACAAAACAGCGAAATATAGAAATTGGCCTAGAGGGCACTAAATAGTCTCGAGTGGTGAAAGGAAGCTTTCGCCAACTCACCAAATATAACTATTTGATAAGTAGTGGTAATATAACTAGATATGGAGTGTGAAAACAAAACGGCATAATATATTATAAAGACAAAAAGGCAGACAAATAAAAGAAGAAAATGGCAGATAATAAAGTGTTCTTATAGGAATTTCTTCGAAGCCCCCCTGACGTGATGTGTTCTATCTAATAAGCCGTGACAGGACATTTTGAGAAAGAGTTGATTGAATCATTTTCCCCATCAAAGGGAAAAAAGAAGGAGTGAAGAAGGAAAGAAAGGATATTTTTGTGAGGTACGCTTGAATTATCGTCGCACTAGAGCTATACGAAGGCTATAGGACGTTTCAGTAATTGACATACTTGGTTCTAGTACAGAGTTTCGCTGCATTCGGTTTAAAAATTGGCCTAGAGGGCACTAAATAGTATCCGGTGGTGAAAGGAAGCTTTCGCCAACTCACCGAATATGACTAGTTCAAATGGAGTGACATATGATATGGAGTGTAAAACAAAACAGCGAAATATAGAAATTGGCCTAGAGGGCACTAAATAGTCTCGAGTGGTGAAAGGAAGCTTTCGCCAACTCACCAAATATAACTATTTGATAAGTAGTGGTAATATAACTAGATGATATGGAGTGTGAAAACAAAACGGCATAATATATTATAAAGACAAAAAGGCAGACAAATAAAAGAAGAAAATGGCAGATAATAAAGTGTTCTTATAGGAATTTCTTCGAAGCCCCCCTGACGTGATGTGTTCTATCTAATAAGCCGTGACAGGACATTTTGAGAAAGAGTTGATTGAATCATTTTCCCCATCAAAGGGAAAAAAGAAGGAGTGAAGAAGGAAAGAAAGGATATTTTTGTGAGGTACGCTTGAATTATCGTCGCACTAGAGCTATACGAAGGCTATAGGACGTTTCAGTAATTGACATACTTGGTTCTAGTACAGAGTTTCGCTGCATTCGGTTTAAAAATTGGCCTAGAGGGCACTAAATAGTATCCGGTGGTGAAAGGAAGCTTTCGCCAACTCACCGAATATGACTAGTTCAAATGGAGTGACATATGATATGGAGTGTAAAACAAAACAGCGAAATATAGAAATTGGCCTAGAGGGCACTAAATAGTCTCGAGTGGTGAAAGGAAGCTTTCGCCAACTCACCAAATATAACTATTTGATAAGTAGTGGTAATATAACTAGATGATATGGAGTGTGAAAACAAAACGGCATAATATATTATAAAGACAAAAAGGCAGACAAATAAAAGAAGAAAATGGCAGATAATAAAGTGTTCTTATAGGAATTTCTTCGAAGCCCCCCTGACGTGATGTGTTCTATCTAATAAGCCGTGACAGGACATTTTGAGAAAGAGTTGATTGAATCATTTTCCCCATCAAAGGGAAAAAAGAAGGAGTGAAGAAGGAAAGAAAGGATATTTTTGTGAGGTACGCTTGAATTATCGTCGCACTAGAGCTATACGAAGGCTATAGGACGTTTCAGTAATTGACATACTTGGTTCTAGTACAGAGTTTCGCTGCATTCGGTTTAAAAATTGGCCTAGAGGGCACTAAATAGTATCCGGTGGTGAAAGGAAGCTTTCGCCAACTCACCGAATATGACTAGTTCAAATGGAGTGACATATGATATGGAGTGTAAAACAAAACAGCGAAATATAGAAATTGGCCTAGAGGGCACTAAATAGTCTCGAGTGGTGAAAGGAAGCTTTCGCCAACTCACCAAATATAACTATTTGATAAGTAGTGGTAATATAACTAGATGATATGGAGTGTGAAAACAAAACGGCATAATATATTATAAAGACAAAAAGGCAGACAAATAAAAGAAGAAAATGGCAGATAATAAAGTGTTCTTATAGGAATTTCTTCGAAGCCCCCCTGACGTGATGTGTTCTATCTAATAAGCCGTGACAGGACATTTTGAGAAAGAGTTGATTGAATCATTTTCCCCATCAAAGGGAGAAAAGAAGGAGTGAAGAAGTGAAAAAATGATATTTTTGTGAGGTACGTTTGAGTTATCGTCGCACTAGAGCTACACGAGAGCTATAGGATATTTTGGTACTGGTACAGAGTCAACAAATATATTTTCTGTATTCACTTTGAAATCGGCCTAGAGGGCACTAAATAGTCACCGGTGGTGAAAGGAAGCATACATTAACTAACCAAATATGACTAGTTCAAAGTGAGTGATAATATAACTAGCTGACATGGAGTGTAAAAACAAAACAGCGAAATATAGAAATTGGCCTAGAGGGCACTAAATAGTCTCGAGTGGTGAAAGGAAGCTTTCGCCAACTCACCAAACATAACTATTTGATAAGTAGTGGTAATATAATTAGATGATTTGTAGTGTGAAAAAAAAACGGAGTAATAAAAGGCCAAATGGCAAAAAAATAAAATGGTAAATAATAAAGTGTTATAGGAATTTCTTCGAAGCCCCCCTGACGTGATGTGTTCTATCTAATAAGCCGTGACAAGACATTTTGAGAAAGTTGATTGAATCATTTTCCCCATAAAAGGGAAAAAGAAGGTGTGAAGAAGGAAAGAAAGGATATTTTTTGTGATGGTAGTTTGAGTTATCGTCGCACTAGAGCTATACGAAGGCTATAGGACGTTTCAGTAATTGACATACTTGGTACTGATACAGAGTCCTTATTAAATATTCGCTTTGAAATTGGCTTAAGGGGGTCTGGCACCCCAAAATCATTAAAAAATTAAAAAAAAAAAAAATAGTGGCTTAAAATACTATTTCAACCTTTATTAATAATGTCACAAAGTTTTAAGACGATTGGAAAAATATTTTTGACATTAAAGGCAATTTTATTTTACCCTTTCTTTAGTGAAACTGCCCAGATCGGCCGAACGACTAAGGATCCGATAATGTTATTCCAATCAAATATTACGAGGAAGCAAAAATCCTTCGTAAGGAAATGAGTTAACAATAAAAACTTTAAATTGGTTTTTCTCGGTTTTACAATTTTTGAATCATGTGAATGTTTGGGGGCACATAACTAAAAATGTTATTCATTTAAATACTTGAATTTTTTTATGTGTAATTCACAAGTATATTTAAACATTTTAACGCAGGGAATAGTCTGTAAAGTTTTTACTTTAAAAAAAAATCTTTTAGGTTAAAAATATTGACATTCTTCAACGATATTTAAAAAAATTCATATTTAATCTAGTTTTTAGTTTTTCAAAATAATCTTGTGTTAAAATACTTAAAAATGTCTATAGATGAAACTGTGAAAAATTGAAATGGATATATTAATTAGCTAATTCTTGAGATGCCCCCAAAGTTGGACAATTTAACATGGGCTTCTATGGAGGTGCCAGACCCCCTTAAAAAGCACTAAATAGTATCTGGCGGTGAAAGAAGCAAACATTAACTCACCAAGTTTGCCTTGTTCAAATGGAGTGATGATATAACTAGATGATAATGCAGTGTAAAACAAAACAGCGAAATATAGAAATTGGCCTAGAGGGCACTAAATAGACTCGGGTGGTGAAAGGAAGCTTTCACCAACTCACCAAATATGACTTTTTGATAAGTACTGGTAATATAACTAGATGATATGGAGTGTGAAAACAAAACGGCATAATATATTATAACGACAAAAAGGCAGACAAATAAAAGAAGAAAATGGCAGTTAATAAAGTTTTCTTTTAGGAATTTCTTCGTGATGATGTGTTCTCTCTACTAAGATGTGACAAGACATTTTGAGAAAGTTGATTGAATCGTTTTCCCCATAAAGGGGGAAAAAGGATATTTCAGAAATGCCTAGTGGGATAGAGTCCCATTTGGATATTCGCTCTTATTCACAACCTTAGCGAAAGCAAGGTGGATTGCTGTTGACCCAGAGGGTATAACCTCTTGCACTCTAATATCGTATTGACCCTCGTTCAACTTCAATTTTTTTAAATAAAAATAAGTGACAGATACCTGTAATCTAAGGCTGAAAACTGATATATGGATCTTCTTCTATCGGACCAGATCCATTTCAAAAATAATTAACGTGTTAACTGTTTGTGGGGAGGTTTTAAAAAATGTCTTAAATAGGAATAAAAAGTTCTTATAGTAGTTAATTTTAAAGCCATTTTGCATTAAAAACAATGTTAAAATAATCCGTTAACTACAAATAAGTGATACGGCCTTTTTTGTTGCATTTATAGCACAAAAAAAAATTGCCTTTCTAGAAATTAAGGCGTATCTCGAAGTGACTATAAAACAATGTTTTTTAATTTCTTTGCAAAACATACTTTTTAGCATATATTTGTATGAAAAGTATGTTTAGATTAAGAATATACGTGTGGGATTTGGCTCGGATCTTAAAGGGGTTAAATTTGAACCTTCAAGTATCGGGGTTAGAAATCTCAAATCTGTCATTTCCACGAACAACAAACTAAAAGATATTGGCATGTCCCTCCAAATAAAAATCCAATTCAAACCATGACTCGGATATCTAAATATTCACATGGAAAAACCACAATGGTAATACTCAACCCCACTCACTCCGAAACTATCGATACCCAGATTCCTCCCCAGAATACAAGCACAAGGCATTCCAGATTTACCGTGGGGGGGGATATTTCAGATATTAATCCGGAGGATGACATAAACCCGGATAGAAGAAAGAATGTGGGTAAAATCGATTTTTGTTTGGTCTGGTATATTGGTTCGCGATGGAAGAGGAAGGGTTGGGATTGAATTATTGTCTCACTAGAGCTGAACGGAACTTTTATTCATTATGCTTACATTAATTATTGAAATAAAACAACTGCACAGTAACTCAAATGTATTGACTACACTCTCAAAAATGAATGCTCAAAAAGCGACGAAATTTTCCTTATTTTTGACGATCCGTTTACTGGCAAATGCTCCGAGTTTTCGTTTCCTCAAAGTGAGGAAATTTGAATCGTCATTTTTATAAGGATTTGAATGTCGACGAATCTAACGAAATATTTCGTCATTTTTGAGCATGTGAGTACAACCAATGAGATTCAGTTTCCTCAAAATCAAGATGCAGAATCGTCAAATCACGATCGTAAAAGTGAGGATTCGCGTTTACTCAAAAGTCACGTGATAGTTTGACGAAACAATCCTCAAAATTAACGAAATGAGGCTTGAGGATTCATGAATCGTCAAAAATGAAAGTGTTATTTCTGAGAGTGTAACCATCCTGAATATACCCCCTACTCTTCTGCTGCCATAATAATATTTTTACTTGTGATTTAAGGTTAAGTTTGAATTATCGTCGCACTGGAGCGTTACACGAGGGCTATTGGCGACGGGCGTCGTATGTTAGAACCACAGTCGAGTGACGAGCTGACACCTAAGTAGGCACCCAACGCACCAGTTAAAAGCGACATCGTACTCAGCGTTGGGACTGTGGAACGTATTTAACGCGCACTCCCTCTGCACGGGGTATTATTCGCCGGATATTTTTGGCTGCACGGGCCGTTTATAGGTCCGCAGTTATTTTGGCGATGCCCGGACCCGAACCTGAGACCTTCCGAACCGACTAGGCTCCTCAGCCCAAATGTTTTTGCTTTCGTTTTAAAACAGAATAAAATAAATGAACGTTCGAAAAAGCCATGCTGCAAGTTATAACTGATAAATTATAAAATAGGCACCTAAGTTATAACTGAAGTTACAACTGAGAAATTACAAAATACCTGATAAATTTCAACTGCGGTCGTTTCATTCCACAACAATCAAACGTTGAAATGAATTAAGTTTGGTCGCGCTAGAGCTACGAGGGTTATTAGAGACGGACGCCGTAATAGGAACCACAGCCAAGTGACAAGCTGACACCCGAGTTGTTTTTCTAGTGTATATTTGTGGATGTTATCCTATACCAAAACCGACCTTAAGTTTGCAGCAGAGAAATGTACTACGCGGAGGAATTTGCGTAAACAACGCGGCAGGCGCCGAGGCTTCGCCTGCTCCGATTGCTTGATAATTTTACCCTGATATTCGTGCGCCCTGTTACGTCAAAATCGAAGGAAATTTTTTTTTAATAACACTCTAATTGAAGCTAAACTAATAAAAATAATAAATTTATGTCTTGAAATAACAAATAAATTTGTTTATTGAATGGGAAATACCTTTTTGTATTCGATTCTCGCCCTCAAATATGAGAACTATTTACCCTACTTCTCGTAGAACATTTGTATACTGCAAACTTAAGGTCGGGAGAGGTATAGATGATAGTTACTGTGGTAACTATCATCCATAACACTTGCTTTTCGATAAAATTTCAGCGAGAATTGCAGCACCAAAAAAGGCTATTGCAGTTATTTCAGTTTTTGTTAATTAGGTTTTCTACTGCTCGGTCAGGTTATAGGATGACACAATAAAAAAAAAACTATTCGATAGAAATATATATCTGTATCTCCTGTACGCATAACCGAATTCGACATTTCGCAAATAAATTTGTGAGTGCTTCGCATTGCCGTGCCACAGGTCCGGGGATCGAATCCCGGACTGGGCGGGGTTGACCTATCCTTTCATCCCTTGAGTGGGTCGATAAAATGGGTACCAAGCATGCTTGGGAACTAAACACTGGGGGTTCCGCGTGAGGTTACTTACCGGGACATATGCCTAGCACCCCAGAGCCCTAGGTCACGGAAGCTGAAATGGGCACGGCAGGCCTTGGCCCAGTAATGGGCTGTAGCGCCGGGGAGTTTAGTTAGTTATATACAGTAGTATGTACAGGAGGAAAATATCATAGAGGTATATATATCATCAAATATCATCTTGTAGAATCATCAAATATCATAGAGGTATATGTATCATCAAATATCATCTTGTTTTCCAAATAAATTTGGAAAACAAGATTTTATCCAGTTATCCGACGAAACTTTACAAAATCGAATCACGGCCAGGGTTTCGCAAAATAACGGGGACAAATTCAATTGGAAAAATATCCACCGTCGCAAATTCACTTTCTGCTAAAGAGATTCGAATAAAAATTGATTGTTCCTGCGTGAAATACGTAACTAAATTGGAAATATAAAGTTATAAGAGAGAAATTGGAGATACAAGTTATAATAGCTGGGTTTGGTTTGAATTATCGTCGCACTAGAGCTACACGAGGGCTATTGGCGACGGGCGTCGTATTTTAGAACCACAGTCAGGTGACGAGCCAACACCTGAATAGGCACCCAACGCAACCGTTAAGGGCGACATCGTACGCAGCGTAAGGACTTTGAAGGATATTTAACGTGCATTCCCTTACACGGGGTATTATTAGTCGGACATTTTTGGCTGCACAGGCCGTTTATAGGTCGGCAGCTATTTTGGCGATGCCCGGACCCGAACCTGGGACCTTCCGCATGCTAAGCTTAACCGACTGGTGCTTACCGATTACGTACCGACTAGTGCTTAACCGACTGGGCTCCCCAGCCCCCTATAATAGCTAGGGGTGTAGGTTCGATTCCAGGGTAAGACGTGGCTGTAAGTTGCACTTATTTCAAGTCTTGTAGCACGGTGAAAACCTCTTAGGGTGCGTGTCATAATAAAATTATGATTTAAAAAAAATGATACAGAGAGGAAGAAAATAGTTTAGCTAAGGAAAAAGGATTTCATTAATATTAGACGAGGGTTGTGCAAGTTAAATTCGCAAATTGGCATTCCTTTTCCCTGCCTTCTGCATGACATAACAGTACGAGAGAGTTGTAAAGCGGTGTTGGTTTGGAAAGATGCTAATGGACAACTTGAACGGCCACGCCTACCGCGACGTCACATTCAAGCGTCATTTTATACCTAAGTTAAAAAATACCCAAAACAAAATTATAAATTCTAAAACTGCTGCACTTACTCATTAAAAGAGAGGAAATTACACACTTTTTCAAGTGTTGAATTAACTGCCCATGAATTTATTATCTATACTTGTCTATTTACTATGAGAGTCTCGAAAAGACTTTCCTCTCCCATTCCTTCGCTTGGTTTTCCAGGAAACGGGGGGAGCTTCGCTTTTCTAAAACAAACGCGTTTGAGGTTCTGTTGTGACGTTAACAATCCGAATCGTTCAAACCCAAGTAGGGTGACGAAAAAGCACGCTCACGCCGTTTCGAAGAAACAACATGCGGGGTGGGGGAGAAAAATGCTTTCGAGGCTCGCATCTATAATAATAAAAGAAAGTGTCTGTCTGTGGATCGCAAAAGACCTACTTAGACTGCTCTAAAAAATTCGAAATTTTTAATATAGATGCCTTTTAATACCTACGTGTGCACCCGAGTCTTAGTTTTTTCATATTTGATTGTTATTTTTAATTAATATAATTAGTATTAAAAAAAACGTCATCCACGTGGGATTGCGGGACCATAACAGGGCTTGAAAATACATGGACCGGGCCGAAACGGGGGCTTGACGCCATCCTCTATTAGTGTTTGCTTTTTTAAGTGCGCATGCGCCAACACGAATTTAATTTTGTTTTGATTTTGAGTGTATTTTCAAAAGTAAGCATGCCTCTAAAAGGAAGCAATGCGAAGTTAACGGGTTCCCAGTAAGGCGGGACCATACTGCTAGTTTAAGATATACAAGGTATAATCTAGTCATACTTTCAAACAATCGTTTTACCCTTACTATCATTTAAACTATTTTCAAACCAAAACACGCCCACCTTTGGGATGAGGAACTGCAGCCAACACAAATGGGTTTTATCTGCGGAAAATTAAATTTTCTTTTCTCTCTTCCCCTTCTCAAAGAATTTCCACTGTTACGGGGTTTCACCGTAATTCTACAACAATCACCCCTTCTCAATCTTTAGGTAGGAAAGAGAAGAAAAATAGATAGCAGAAAACCTTCCTACACCCCCCTCCCCACCATTGGGTTATGGATTAGACGTTTGTCGCAGAAAGCAGGTAATATTTGCTTCAGTTATTGCAGCACTCTCACTAACCCTTTCAGTCCCAAAAATTTACTACACTACAGAAACATCTGATATTCACAAAATAAGCTTATTTTAGGTCAAATATACGAGTTCCATAAGAAAAAAAAATCCATTTAAATTTTTTATATGGTTTTTGAAACAATGCCAATATTCTTTAACTGTGGAAAACAACAAAATAAAAAATATATATTACCTAAAAACACTTCGAGTTATATATTTTAAGGTATCTGACCATATTATTAAAAAAAAAATTAGTAATTATTTTAACCGAAATAGTTTAAATTTTGTTTTAAATATGTGGAACTGAAGTGAACTTATCAAAAATCAGGAGAAACGCATGTTGACTATTTTCTAAATAAAAAAATAGTAGTTCTGACTTCTATTGAGATAAAAGTAAAATTTTGTCTGATAGAACAAAGTGTGAAGAATCGAATGATGTGTGTTTGGATGTCATAGCGGGACATAAACATTTTGAAAAAAATATTGAAAGTGATGATGCCAAATGGCATCACTGGGACTGAAAGGGTTAAAACGAAGTACATAATTATTAACATTTAAAAAGAGTTGGCGAGATTTTCCAAATGCGCTAAATGTCGCCGGCCCGGATACTAGGATTTGACTTAAGCAAAGTTAACAATGATTCATCGAACTACCAATAACTTTAGAAAACAATAAAGAATATTAATGGAGTATGTAGTCCTTTACTTTTTTTTTTAAGCCACCAGTATTTATTTGTCGTACTTTTCGGCCTTCGTAGGATGACATTTATTTTGGCAATACTACAACCACACTCTAAAGAATGAATGCTCAAAAACAACGAAATTTCCCTTAATTTTGACGATTCCGTTTACTGGCAAATACTCCGAATTTTCGTTTCCTCAAAGTGAGGAAATTTGAATCGTCATTTTATGAGGATTTGAATGTCGTCTTATCTAAAGAAATATTTCGTCATTTTTGAGCATGTGAGTACAACCAATGAGATTCAGTTTCCCCAAAATCAAGATACAGAATCGTCAAATCAAGATCGTAAAAGTGAGGATTCGCATTTACTCAAAAGTCACGTGATAGTTTGACGAAACAATCCCCAAAATTAACGAAATGAGGCTTGAGGATTCCTGAATCGTCAAAAATGAAAGTGTTATTTCTGAGAGTGCAGGGACCTATCACATGCTAGCCAAGCGCCCTACCATTTTGGCTCCCCATCCCCAGGTGAATAAAAACAAATCGTTCTTTTATTTTTTCTCCACCCAGGTACCAGTCAACTGGAAATCCTCATCGAAAAAATACCTGAGAAGTCCCTTCCCCCCTCTCTCTATATACAATATACACCCCCTGGTGTTTTTTTTTTTTTAAAGGGATGGGGGGTTGTTCCTTTCACCCCCTGACATGTCTCATACTGAACGGTTGCGATATTTTCCATAGAGTTAGTTTTTGTTTGGTTTGAATTACCTTCGCACTAGAGCTACACGAGGGCTATTGGCGACGGGCGTCGTATTTTAGAAACACAGTCAGGTGACGAGCCAACACCTGAATAGGCACCCAACGCAACCGTTAAGGGCGACATCGTACGCAGCGTTAAGACTTAGAAGGATATTTAACGTGCACTCCCTTACACGGGGTATTATTCGTCGGACATTTTTGGCTGCACGGGCCGTTCATAGGTCGACAACTATTTTGGCGATGCCCGGACCCGAACCTGGGACCTTCCGCATGCTAAGCGAGTGCTTAACCGACTGGGCTCCCCAGCCCCCTCCATAGAGTTAGGAAAGAGAATAGAGCGGTCTATGTATGTGCGCAGTAACGCACAAAAGAAGCAGGCTAGAGCGGCGCATCTTGGGATACCTCCATAGTGACAGTTTCCATAGTTCGGCTACTATGTTATGCGCAGCAGCTGGAAAAACTGCTAAAGCGGTGCATCTTGGGACACCTCAGTGCCGGTTTGTTATGAGCAGTAGCTCGAAAAACCTGACAGCCCTGCTTCAGGCCATTTGAACTGATAGACCCATCTGATCCTCCTTCCTAACTCTATGATATTTTCCTCCTGTACATACTACCCATAGAGATCTTAATAAAAGTATTAGAGTGGAAGTCACGTGACTTATCTATGCTAACAACGGGACGAGCATGGGGGCCGCCATCTCAGAGTTCGGGACCAACTTTTTTAAGGGGAAAGTGCTTAGAAAAAAATGAATTTAATTCTAAAATATTAAAATAATACCATAAAATTACTAGCTGCATTTTGGAATATTTTTAGTGACTTTAAAAGAACTTGAAACGCTTTTCTAGTATTTTTATAATATTTATTTTGTAATTTTAGAATTAAATTTTATTTTTCGAGTATTCTTCTTCTTAATGTGGCGGCGGTGGCGCCAAGTTAGACAGTGTTGTCATCACATAAAGAGAAGAATGCTACGCAAAAAATAAAATTTAATTCTAAAATTACAAAATAAATATTATAAATATACTAGAAAAGCGTTTCAAATTGTTTTAAAGTTACTAAAAATATTCCGAAATGCATCTAGTATTTTTATGGTATTACTTTAATATTTTAGAATTAAATTTATTTTTTTCTAAGAACTTTCCCCTTAAAAAAGTTGGTCCCTATCTCTAAGATGGCGGCCCCCAGGCTCGTCCCGTCGTTAGCATAGATGGGTCATGCACTCTTAAAACAAAAGAGTGGAATCCACTCCAGTTGGAGAAGTGCATTTTCGACACCCTAAAGGCATGCACATTTTCTCAGACTGAGTTAAAATCACTCGTTTGGAGTGATCCTGTCGGAGGTTTAACACACAAATGATCCGCTCCAAAAGGAGAAGTGCATTTTCCAGTCTGGAGGAGTGAAATCCACTCAGACGCCTCCCCAGAGTTGAAAAAATTTGATCCCCGAGGAACAATTAAATTGAACAAAAGTGTGTACTTTATACTTGTAAACCCTAGAGGTTTTTGTAACATCACAAAAGAGGGTGCATTTTAAGTTAATTACACTCCTTGCCAACCTAAGTTGGGTAAATAGAAATATGTTATGGAGAAGATCCTTCCGCGCATGTAAAGAGTTCTATAAATTATTTGTGAATCCATCCAGACAACATGTTTAAAGCATTGATTTCGTTTTTAGGTCTAACATAATTGAATATAATTTTAGAAAATTTGGCAATTTTAGATGAATGAAAAGTGTATTTCGGTTAAATTGTATTAAGATCAATTTGTGTGTAAATATTACCTTACACAAGAGTTTCCAACTAACGGACCAATCGCGCTTTTCCCTCTGCTTTTTTTACTCTTTGTTTTTACCAAGGTTGGCACGTAACTTACATATCGTCTTTTACATTGTGATGAAACGGTTCAAAGCTTTTTCACATAAAGCAGCCTCCCCAGAGTTGAAAAAGTTTTGCTCCCCGAGGAACAATTAAAATGAACAAAAGGGTGTACTTTACTTGTAAACCCCGGAGGTTTTTGTAACATCACAAAAGAGGGTGCATTTTAAGTTAATTAGCATTCTGATTGAAAAAAGAAGAGAATCGTGAATTTAAATTATGCAAATTACAAGATCAGAACATCGTAGTGTTTTTTTGGGGGGGGGGAGGGGGGGGGGGGGTTAAATTTACATACGCAATTAAATCAGTTTGCGTACAACTAAAATAGTCTCCAGGGTAAAATACAAAAGGACATGAATGCTCAGTTGGTAAGGTGTTTGACTTACAGATGTTCAGATCTTTGAATAAGGCTTTCAACACTGAAAACAAACACGTAACTAAGAAAAGGGTGAAATGTACAATGTAGAAAAGGTCTTGTTTTGGCATAAAAAAGCTGTTGGATGGTGTGCTAGAAAAATACCGCACAATTTACGGGGAAATTTTTTTTTCAATAAAAACAATGCAATTTTAACCGAAAAAGGCTGCTTTTTAACACACAAATGGTAAGAAGGACACAATTCTACTTTTCACAGTGGAAAATCGAACACATGATCTCCCAAGTATCAGGAGGAGATACTGACGATTACGGAGAAATAATAAACCGCCTAACCCAGGTTAGAACCACGGACTATATCTCAGTCCATCTCCCAATGTCGGGTCCGGGCATCGATAAAATAACTGCCGACCTATAAACGACCCGTGCAGCCAAAAATGTCCACACAAAAAAATAATACCCTGTGCAGAGGGAGTGTACGTTAAATAAGTCCCGACGCTGAGTAAAGACGTCGCCCTTAACGGTTGTGTCGGGTGCCTACTAAGTTGTCAGCTCGTCACTTGACTGAGGTTTTAATACGACGCCCGTCGCTCTAATCTCTAATGCGACGATAATTTAAACCAAACTGAACTTAAAAAAAATACAGTCGAACCCCGCTATAGTGAACCCGGGATATAGTGAACCCTCGCTTATAATGAACCTTTTTAGTGGTCCCTTCCGAACTCCTATTTAACTAATGTTATTTTATATGGATATAGTGAACTACTTAGAAAATGGGAGTTCGCTTATAGTGAACTTAAATTTCCTTTCCTTACTATTTCTTTTGGTTCAGTTCTGCATATTTTAAGATACACTATATATGGCGAGTGGCGGCGAGATAGCAATCTTTAACAATGTGTCATATTTCAACCTGTCCTTCTCATCTTATTGTACTCAAACTGGACCTGTTTAAAAGTAAACATTCCTTTTCTTCCCTCACCCCTCTAAGTTCCAGGAACCACCCTTTCTTTTCGAACCATTATTCATATTCCACATCCCACTCATACACACTTTCTTGGAAGACGAAGGCTTGTCTCCATAATGTGACAATACCCTTTCCTTGACGATTTGTCACGGCTTGTACGACAATACGCACTGGTGTTGCAACTTCTCCCCCTCCGAAGTTAAATGAAGCCATTCGTCTTCCCAGCTACACATTATTTTCAACTACCCCTTGAAAACTAGGGGCAAGTGGAGGAACTGTCCAATTGTCCAATCCACATGCATCTTTTCTGTTTACTCTTATTTCCTTATGAACTCTAATCGTAAACAATCCATAATTACCAACTTCTTTCACAGAATGTAGGCATATAGAGGTAACAAATTAAATTCATTATTATTTAATTATATGTATTTACACTACTTTTGTTCCAATAATTATTTTGAGATAATTTCGAAAATTAATTAATATTTTTTTGAAAATTTATTAAATAATTAAATTATTTATTCCATTAATTCAAGGTATCCAAAACCATTATTATTCTTATAAAAGCGAATAAAAATATAGCGATATATAATAATGTATCGTATAATACTTTATTCCAGAAAAATTGGATATAGTGAACCCTCGGATATAGTGAACCAATTGTTGGTTCCGTAGAGGGTTCACTATAGCGGGGTTCGACTGTATCGTATTATGTCTTGGACTGTTATATCTAACACATAATGCTTTCCGTTTTTGTGACTGGTTAGATCACGCTACTTCATGTGTTGGATTGCGTCTGATTAGCGATTTGTCGCCAAACTTGGCCTCCTTTTCCCGAGATGAGAGTGAACAGGGGGTTACAAAATTCTAGAAAAAAAGTTCCCTGATATTTCCATGATTTCCCTGATACCATCACAAAAATTTCCCTGATTTTACAATTGCACACAATTTAATTCAGATATCGTGGGGATTAAGACTTTCCGGATTATGGGTTAGCCTACCTAAGTTTTCTACATTACCGAAAATCTGAATAAGTTTAGAGGAATCATGTGATCACAAAATCATTACATGATTCCGTGAGAGAGATTGATCCTTCCTCCAAGATAGGTTCTTCAGGCAAATCGGAACAACAAGTTTTTTTAATCAAGTGCCCGTTAGTATAGTGATCACAAGAACATAAACCTATACTGTTTAAGAAATCCGAAATAGGAAAAATTCCCTGATATTTTGCAAAATTTGTAAAATTCCATGAGAATTCCCTGATATTTCCAGAATTAAAAAGTTCCCTGAGAATTCCCTGATTTCCAGGTTCTGTTACCACCCTGTGAAAACACATTTCGCCAGATTTAATGGCCATCATCTTCCCTCGCACTTTCGATCACCAGAGTACAGAAGTTGGAGGAGAAAGGAAATTAAATGTGGAGTGGATTCGAAATGGAATTCGATATTTCATGAGAGATATAAATCCAATTTAGAAAACGGACTCTCGTTACATAAATAAAACTAGGGATATTCATCGCAATACGTTACTTTATATTGAATATTAGAAGAAGCGTTATATATATGAAGAGTACACGGGAAGGACTGCTTTATTTCGTAGAAGGGTTTCCTTAATAGCCTCTTTGGGGATGATAGCGAGAAATAGCCTTAACTGGTGTAAAGAAACCGGTTACTCGCTTTGTTTATCTATCGCGGCAAACCTGATTCACGCCAGAGATAAGTGGATACGACACACACGTTTGTACCGCAAATGAAAAACCGAAAGAGAAACCGGTTTTCGGTCACCAATGTCCGCCAAGCAGACACAATTACGGAAAGACTAAAGAAATCAAGCGGTTCTTCCCGTGTACTCTTCATACAAGATAACCTTATATTTTAGATTAGAAGGCACTCAATTGCCTCATTCGATTAACAGTTTAGCAAAGGTAAAAAAAAGTCACAGAAGTATTTGTAATTATAATCCCCCCTCCTTCCCGCAAAAAAAAAAACAATTTCTCCTTTCTTCTTATCAATATTACAGAAGTAAGCCTTGATGAAAAAAAAATATAGGAACCAAAGACCCGTAGTCAACATTCCATCGCGGAAGGAGAACCCATTTCTTTTGTTAAAGATAGCCAATCCCCCTGAGTATACACCCCCAATATAACCAACCCCTCATACATAAGTCAGCAAGCGCCGTAGCCCCCCCCCCCTCCCCCCCTTCTTACACCTGGAATACCAGATGCTATTGCCAAGGCCAAACTAAATATAGTAGTCAGGCCAATATTACACATTTATCCGTCAAAATACAAATAAATTTAGGAACAAATACAATTAGGAATTTAAGTAGCAATAATTATTAACTTTTCGATGAAAAATAGTGTGACGTTTAAAAGTTTAATGTAGAACTAAATATTTTCGGCTTTTTATTTTAATAGATGCAATGGATTTTGTGTGGAAGTCGTTCTATGTTGCTATATCAAACCAACTTCGAAAAAAATTTTGAAGTTAAATTGTCTCTCACAGTCCACAGATGATGCTTAGATTTGAAGTCAAACTAAACGTCCGCCCTAAATAAAAAAAAATGAATTCAAAATAACATAAAAAAGACACCCCGGTACAATTTTACCCCCGATAATCCTAAACAAGGACAATCGAAATACATTTTTTTTATTCGCTCTCACGTACTATATCGCACCACTCCATTGAAAAAAGCAAATCTTGTCTGCGTTACGCATTTATAAAAATCCCCCCTATGCAACATACAAATCCCCAACTTATACCCGCAGTCACATATACTTGAGCTTGTACTACAATAACGAAAGCCCTATAGGAAAAAGAAAAAAAATCATAGGACATTTTATCGTTGCAAACAACATAATAAAGACCGCCGCGATCGCTATTTGGGACAGGGTTGCTAGTATGGCTGCTTTATGATTCTTTTAAATGGCTGGTTTGGCGAAAAAAATTATTACAAATGAAAAATTTAATAAAGTTATTCGAAAAACGCGGCGTTAAGATCTTTGGGCCACGACTATCATTTAGAAATCTATGCCCTCTTGCGACTTAGCGTTCCCATTTGGGGACATCTTTTAAAACCTCCCCACAAACAATTAACACTTTAATTAGTTCCGAAATGGACCTGGTTCAATAGAAGAAAACCCAAATATCAGTTTCCAGCCTTTGATTACAGGTATCAGTCATTTATTTCTATTAAAAAAATGAAGTTGAACAAGGGTCAATACGATATTTAAGTTCTAAAAAAATCAATTTGATTTTTTCCCAAACTTTTCAAAAAAGATTTTGTTAGTTTTAAAGGCATTTTGTATTAAAAAAAAGATAAAATAAACTTTTAGCTGCAAATAAGTGATACGGCATTTCTTTTTGCATTTATAGCACACAAAAAATGAACCATAAATTAACCACTGAAAAACAAAATATAATTCGACTGAGCTCCAATCCGGAGCGAAGAGACGCCGAATCTTTCTTGCAAAATAAAGCACATTTCAAACATTTTAACTAAACAACCTTAGGGGCTGGGGAGCCCAGTCGGTTAGGCACTCGCCTAGCATGCGAAAAGTCCCAGGTTCGGGTCCGGGCATTGCCAAAATAACTGCCGACCTATAAACAGCCCGTGCAGCTAAAAATGTCCGACAAATAATACCCCGTGTAAGGGAGTGCACGTTAAATATCCTTCAAAGTCCTAACGCTGCCTACGATGTTGCCCTTAACGGCTGCGTTGGGTGCCTACTCAGGTGTCGGCTCGTCACCTCACTGTGGTTCTAAAATATGACACCCGTCGCCAATAGCCGGCGCGTAGCTCTAGTGCGACGATAATTCAAACCTAACCTAAATAACGTTTCATTTTAAAGAGCTTTCTATTTATTATTAGTTGAAATAACAATACCGACGTCAATTTGCATGAAAAACCCGGGTTTATGAATGGAAATCTCTGAAATGGAGGTTTTGCGTCATCTACACGTTGCGGAGGATGCCGATTCTAAAAAAGAGTGATTTTTCAATATTTTGCTATTTGCGACGATAATTCTATTCAACTCAAGACAACGACGCCACAACATAGTTAAACTCATATTTTCCTTGCGCAGGAGCCACGACCATGGACGGATCTATACAACCCGCGGAGCAATCAGACAAAGAGAAATTTCAGCCTTTTCATTTTGTCTTCACCTGAAATCAAAATATAAGTATCTGAGCATCGGCACGAAGCGCCCTTTCTCATTCATCGATAACTTGTATCCGGAATCGTTTTGGACTCAGGGAAGAGTCAGTGCTCTAAGGCTCAAAGAGATAGAGTAGAGCCGACATCTTGTCAGCCTTGGTGGTTGTTGTAGCAAGGGCAGCTACTGTCCTTCTAAAGACCGCAAGGTCACCGAATTGCTCCGCGCGTTTTATAGCTCTGCCCATGGCCGTGGATCCAGTGCAAGGAAACTACGAGTTTAACTATGCCAATGACATTTTTTCATCAATACATTCGTTCTTATTTCACAATCAATTCCAGCAACCCCGTCTGCACCCCCTCTAAAGAATGCCGCCCCCCTCCCCCACAGTAAAATGTCGATGAAAAGGAGACTTTTGTCCGATCGGATAGCCGGGTGTGCGGATCATCGGAGTGCGGATTAGCGAGAGGGACGCGTGAAGAGCAGGGGGGGATCACCGACACCTTTGCTGCACAATGGGTATATGGATGTGTGAGCTGTAAGCTCCTCCTTGAATGCGTGGCTATAGTTACAAGGGGGATGGAAAAGAAAGATCTTGATGTTACATCTTATTATAACGACAATTTTTTTAAAAAAAACTTCTGCGTTCTGTATAACTAGATATTGGATACCTAAAATAGTCAAAATTAAATAAATTGCAACGTTTAAAAACTATCTTAAATACATTGAACATAAATTCATTGTTTTGAGTGTTTTATTCAATTTTAATGCTTGTATTTAATTTATTAATGTTTCTATTTTATTCGAATCTAATGGTATCTTGTGATAGGGGGAGGGGATAAAAAAGAAATAACCGCATGGTATTGGTTTGCTTTAGGTGACGACATTTCCACCGGGATTTTAGCTTCCACGCTACGTTTGTAACGTAAAAAGTGGAAGGTTAGGCCAGGTTTTGAATTATCGTCGCACTTGAGCTACACGAGGGCTATTAGCGACGGGTGTAGTATTTTAGAACCACAGTAGAGTGACCAGCCGACACCTGAATAGGCACCCAACGCAACCGTTTTAGGGCGACATCGTACTTTGCAGCGTTAGGACTTGAGGATATTTAACGGGCATTCCCTTACTCGGAGAATTATTCGTCGACTGGGCTCCCCAGCCCCTTAAAAAGTGGTAGGTGTTATAATCGCTCAGTCCGTCTGTCTGTCACTCACTTTTATAGCCCAAACTACAAACGCTACATGCAAGTGTGACGAGTAAAAAAAAATTCAGCACATCGAAAATAGAAGACATTGAAAATTTCAGAAAAGAATTCGAATTCGAAGTACTTCAATTATTTTAAAAAAACTGCAAAGTTTAATGCTCATTTAAAAAGCATACAAATCCATTTCTATTAGAATTAAATCACCATTGCCATAACAACATTCGCTCGTGAAACTAATTCTTTTAGACAATAAATTAAAATACTAAATTTATTTTTGCGACATCGATCAGTTTGAAAAGACGTCAAATATATTTCACGACGAGATTCTATGTATGTTGATATGAAAAATAAATGCTGTGATTTGCGCCTTTTGGCCTGTAAAACAAAACTGCTGTGTGGAAGCGGGCTAAGTGACATATTCTGTTGCACACCTACTTGTTTGTGAATGATAAATGTAGCTGACGTACAGTATAGGGCTGTGTAAATCTGTAAAACCACTTTTTGAATGAGTTCCAGTTTGTAAAAATATTCAATACAGCCGGAGAAATGCGGCTTGTATTTTTTTTTTCTTGACATTAGGTTTGGTAGAAGATTGAACGGTCAACAAACCAACAACTTCTTTGGAGAAGGCCTTTGCACTCAAACAAAAGCGTGGTTAAAGTAGTTCGATACAACCAATATCGAAAACGACAAATGCTAAGTCTTGCAGAAGGGGGCAAATATTAAGAACTAAAAAGAACAATTCTATAAAAATAACCGCTCATAATATTGTCCGTTCAGTGTACAGAGCATGGTTATCAATGTATATCGGGGATAAACCGGAGCATTTTCTATTTATTGTAAAGCATTGGGGCTATTGTCAATGACCCCCACGAAACGTGTTAAAAGCACAAAGAAAGGTTTAAGGATTCAGACTGTGATGTGTCAATTTGTATCGAGACTCTCTTTTCAAAGGTTTATATAGGTAGTGAGGAAAAGGAATCGACGATTTTTAGCAATTTTTTTTGTACCGCTTTGGTTTAATTTACTTCGCATCAGAGCTACAAGAATTCCATTGGCGACAGGCTGTCACTTTGAAAGAGGACTTTAATGTAATAACCCTTTTCAGTCCCAGTGATGCCATTTGGAATCATCACTTTCAATATTTTTTTCCAAATGTTTATGTCCCGTTACGACATCCAAACACACATCATTCGATTCTTCACACTTTGTTCGATTGGACAATATTTTACATTAATCTCAATAGAAGTCAGAACTACTATATTTTTTATTTAGAAAATAGCTAACAAGCGTTTCACATGATTTTTGAAAAGTTCACTTCAGTTCCACATATTTAAAACACATAATTTGCACTATTTCGGTTTAAATAATTACTAAAATTTTTTTAATAATATGGTCAGATAACTTAAAATGTATAACCCGAAGAGTTTTTAGGTAATATATATATTTTTATTTTGTTATTTTCCACAGTTAAAATTTTTTGGCATTATTTCAAAAACCATATAAAAATTTAAAATGAATTTTTTTTCATGGAACTCTTATTTTTGACGTAAAATAAACTTATTTTGTGAATATCAGATGTTTCGGTAGTGTAGTAAATTTTTGGGACTGAAAGGGTTAAAATTGCAGAATTTGGTCGCATTTTACGAATAGTCGCCGTGAATTTCGACCCCTGATAACAAGAACTAAAATGAACACTTATACTAAAAGAGCATGCATATCTTTTTCTGTGTACTGAACAACGTGGCTATCGCTGTACACTGTACAGGGTGGTTATTAATTAAAGTGAAGTGTTCAGAGCCCTCTAGCGAGTAAAGTATTGGACGAAACCTAACCAAATTTGATGAGCATGCATACGCATAGTAGACCATGGGATTTTGATTTTCTAAAAAAAAATGCACCATAAAAAAGAAACTCGTCTCTTGACCAGGGTTTTAAATTACGAGGCGTATCCAAAAATAGCCAATAACGGCCAACACAGCCAATTTCGCTTCGTAATTTAGAACCTTGGTCAAGAGACGAGTTTCTTTTTTATGGTGCATTTTTTTTAGGAAATCAAAATACCATGATCTACTATGCATGCTCATCAAATTTGTTTTTTTTTCGTCCAATACTTTACTTGCTAGAGAACCCTGAACACCTCACGTTAATTAACCCTCCAATGCATACTGTTACCGTTTGGTAACAAGTGACATAATCCACTTTATTCTATTAAATTAGAGCTCCTCCAAGACAAATCTGTGTTTTTTTCATCTATTACATCTCATTTTCAAGTTTTAGTTACTAATAATCCTCATGGATGACAGTAGTAAAAGTGTTTTTAAAAATTGAAATTATTTAAATTCTAATGCAGTTAAAAAAATTTTAGTATTTTCCCATAATGTGTGAGTATTAAAGATACATATATATATATTTGGGATGAAAACAAAAATTCATGCATTGGAGGGTTAATAATAGAATTTGGTCGCATTTTACGAATAGTCGCCGTGAATTTCGAGCCCTGATAACAAGAACTAAAATGAACACTTATACTAAAAGAGCATACATATCTTTCTCCGTGTACTGAACATGGCTATCGCTGGATATCGGGGATAAAGCAGGGGGGCATTTTCGATTTGTCGCAAGCAATGATATTGTCAACGACCCCAAAATGTATTGAAAACGGCGGGGTTGACAGTTAAATGTCTCAATTTGTATCGAGGTTTGTATCGGGAACAAGAGTAAAAGGGAAGCCAGCAGCGTTGCCAGATGTAGTATTTTTGATACTACGGTAGTATTTTTTGCCCAAAAATCGGTGATGTAGTATTTTTGTGGTATTTCACGTAAAAGTAGTATTTTTGTGGTATTTTTTGTAAAATTAAAAAATAGACTCAAAACAATTCAAATTGAAAAAAAAATAGTTACATTTTTATATATGTATCACATTCAAGAATACATATCATATCGGTTGCGTTGGGTGACTATTCAGGTTTTGGAGCGTCACTTGACTGTGGTTGATGTAAAAGGAATAATGAATAAGCGGTGTCGTCTCTATATAGCGAATATCTCATTTTTATGCATACTAGTAGCAAATAAAAGAACTCTTCTTAAATTAAAAATATATATATTTAAATATATAAACAAAGGAAAAGAGATTTTATTAATTTTTTGATAAATCTCTTCACTCCAGTTTTTTTTAGTTTTTTCCATCCATAATATTTTAAGTTTTAAGATGTTTAAATTTCAATAAAACGGGATGAATTGGGAAATTTGTAAACAATTTTTTTTGATAGGATATTCAATGTTCACTAATTTTTTTAGATAAATACCTGGTTATTTTACTTTGCTATTTAAGACACATAGTTGGTTTAGATGTTGATAGATATTCGTTGTTATTAACACTAAATGCAAGAAATTATTTAAAAATACCAGCACGAATGAATGAGATAGGTAGGCAAAGATTTTTTTTCTTTCAGGCAAGTTTTACGAAGAAATAAAGAAGTTAGATGCAACCAATTTTTTTTAACAGATATTCAAGAAAAAAGTCAAAAGGAATTGCCAAACAATTCAAGGAAAACACAGTTCAAGAAAAATTAACACATTTCATTATTTGCATGAAGTATTTATTTTAGAACAGATTTTTTTTCAGGGAAATAAGATTTTTCTCTTCAGGTACAAAGAATTCCAAAAGGAGAAAAAAAAATTGTAGATATGGTGTAGATTTTTTTAATACAAAATATTTTTCAGTCCCAAATGCCTGCAAATTTCTGCCGAAAATTTGAACGAAAAATCTTCAAATTTTCAGTAGAAAATATCTGCAGAAATTTGCAGGTATTTGGGACTGAAGAAAATAATCTGTAGATTTTTGAAGAAAAAATCTTCAAATTTTCTGTAGAAAATATCTGCAGAAATTTGCAGGTATTTGGGACTGAAGAAAATAATCTGTAGATTTTTAAAGAAAAAATCTTCAGATTTTCTGTAGAATTTATTCTGCAGATTTTTTCTTCAGTCCCAAATACCTGCAAATTTCTGCAGATTTTTTTTTGTAGAATTTTTGAAGAAAATTTTTAGCTGGGTATCTGGTGAAAAGTTAACACTGTTTTTTTTCTAACCCTTCTTTTGACATGGCGCCTTCATCTGAAACTCATCGTAGTTAGGTTAGGTTTGAATTATCGTCGCACTAGAGCTACACGAGGGTTATAAACTCATCGTAGTATTTTGTAGTATTTTTTCAGAGGATATGTAGTATTTTTCAAGTTCAAAAATCTGGTAACGCTGGAAGCCAGCCTTTTATGTGGGTTTGGTTTATACCGAAAATGTATCTGGTGAACCATCATTGACAGAATTTTTAACAAATTAACCCTTTCAGTCCCAAAAAATTACTACACTACAGAAACATCTGATATTCACAAAATAAGCTTATTTTAGATCAAAAATAAGAGTTCCATAAGAAGAAAAAAATCATTTAAATTTTTTATATGGTTTTTGAGATAATGCCGATTTTCTTTAAGTGTGGAAAACAGCAAAATAAAAATATATGCATCACCTAAAAACACTTCGAGATATATATTTTAAGGTATCTCACCGCCTTATTAAAAAAAATTTAGTACATATTTTAACCGAAATAGTTTAAATTGTGTTTTAAATATGTGGAACTGAAGTGAACTTTTCAAAAATCAGGTGAAACGCTTGTTAGTTATTTTCTAAGTAAAAAAAAATAGTAGTTCTGACTTCTATTGAGATTAATGTAAAATATTGTCGAATAAAATTAAGTGTGAAGAATCGAATGGTGTGTGTTTGGATGTCGTACCGGGACATAAACATTTGGAAAAAAATATTGAAAGTGATGATGCCAAATGGCATCACTGGGACTGAAAGGGTTAAAGTCAAAGTGAACCCAAAACAACTTTTTTACGTAACTTGTGGTGTCAGTATCTAAAAATAGATTACAGGAATAGGATTTTGATTGGTACTTGCATCCTCAAAACAACCTAAATTCCAACTTCAAAATTTTTCATTGAAAGCTATTTTAAAATAGGAAACATTATTAGAAGTAGAAATTATCGATTTTACTGTCGATCGGGAGATAGAGCAAATAATTTTATTTATATCGAAATAAAGTATATTTGTTTAAATTATGATAAATTTCTATTTATGACGCTCGACCCAATACCGTGTATAAAACAATAATTCCACATTTATGATCCTTCCCTCGTTAGAATTAAAAAAAAAAACTACTCGCATTAACATAAATCGAATACCTATACAATATACCTTCTAAGCCTCTATGCACGCTTGCCAGACTTGGCAAAAAATTAGCCATTTTGGCGACTTTCTTTTAATAAGGCTGGTTTAAAAATTTTTTAAACGGAACCCAAAATTGTTTTGACTAGTTATTTTGCATAGCATTAGATGATGCAGAGTGCCGAAGATGAAGAAACATGTTCAAAATAGTCATCCGTGAATGAGTGGATCCGAACAGGTTTCCAGATACTCTTCGGAACAACGGCACTCGGAACAGTGACGTCAAACTTTCCATCCACGCACGTATGTGCGAGAGCTTCTCTGGCCATGTACTTCAGTAAGCCGCGACTCTACAGTAAAACCGACATTAAGTTTGCAGTATACAAATGTTCTACGAGAAAAAGGGTAATTAGTTCTCATTTTCGAGTGCGAGAATCGAATAAAAAAGGTGTTTCACATTCAATAAACAATTTTATTTGTTATTTCAAGACATACATTTATTATTTTTATTAGTTAAGCTTCAGTTAGAGTGTTATTTTAATTATTTTTTCCTTCGATTTTGGCGCGACAGGGCACACGAATATCAGGGTAAAAGGAGCAACGAATCAGAGCAGGCGAAATTTCGGCGCCAGCTGCATTGTTTACCCAGTTTCCTCCGCGCAGTACATTTCTCTGCTGCAAACTTAAGGTCGGTTTTAGTGTACTTGGCTTGTTTTTTTAATTAATCTGGCAACCCTGAATCGAATACCTATCACCCCCGTAAAGCCTCTTACTGTTAAACAATACCTGTACCCAGCCATTCCATTATCATTACGGTTACAGAACATAAACAATCGGTGCGTAAACAATTCGGGAGAGAGAGGGGATTAAATTAGCCCTACAAATCAAAAATCCGATTTCGAGAAAACAGGGAAAGCGTATAAGGGGGGATTTTGGGAGGGGGGGGGGGTAGTAGGGGTTCATCCCCCTCCCCATAGAGGGGATGAAAGAATTTGTTGTTAGGGGCTCCATCTTACTGAAGGAAAGAAAAAGGGAACCATTCTTGTAGAGAAAATCTGCCTTCGAAGAAAGAAAAAAAACTCATTTAGGAGTTGTTTATAAGAAGCTTTATTTTGTAATTTGAATGGGGCTCCCAAAAATCTCGGAACTTCCGTTTCGTGGATTTTTTGTAACCAGTACAGTAATATATAACGTACTACTAAAGTTTATTTCGAATTAAAAAAAAAAGGAAAGTTGGTTAAAAATATTTGGCCCAAATATTCAGAAGAAAGAAAAAGGAACCCATTCTTAAATAGAGAAAATCTAACTTCGAAGAAAGAAAAAAAACTTAATTAGGTGTTATTTTTATTAAGATGCTTTATTTTGTCATGAAAAGTGGATCTGCTAAAAAAAAAACGATATATTCCTAATACATGAAGCGTATTATAATATAAACACAGTCAGGTTAATAGAAAAAAAAAATATATTTTTTAATTTATCAAACTGTCGATTATCCACAGTCAAAAATTACAAACGTGTACTGTAGTTAAAACATTCTGAATGTACAAAAAGGTCTAAAAACTGAATCCCCACTATATTTCAGGGACTTTATAATAATTGGAGTTTTAAAATCTAAGAAATAACAATGCACTATAACCAGCGTTTTTAGATATACGTCCAATAAGTTTCTTCAGCTATTGGATCATCATTTCTAGATTTGGCAATCGCATCTTTTGTCGGATTTTAACCCTTTCGCTACGAAAGATTTTTTTTTGTTTCCTCGTAATATTTTATAGGAATAACATTATCGATTCCTCAGTTGTTCGGGCGTTTTGGGGCGCTTCAGTAACGAAAGGGTTAAAATAGCCTCAAATTTGTGTATTTTGAGAAGGTCGCGATACACTTTCGCAATCTATTGACTGTAAGAGTTGTGCTATTTTATGATCACAGATGCCGAATTTTCCTGAAATTACAAGACAGTACATGACAAGAAATATAAAATTCCAAGGAATTCCACTTACCTGGTGCGACTCTGTGATCGGGATGCGAGACGAAGAAGAAATCCGACGGCACGGCGACCACACAACCGGCTAGGACCACGGCGCACACCACGGCGAAAAACCCCCGCGAACACATCTTCAGCCAAGACACTGGCGAAAAGTATTGTGGAAGAACTTCACCAAAGTTCTTTACTAGCTAAAGATCTTAACTTGATTCTTTTTTTTATCCACAAGCCGGTAAATTACGATGACGGTAGTCCGAATCCTCTCACCAAACTATCAACCAACAACACCCGTGAAGACTGTAAGTTCACTTAAGTTCTGTTTTTCTTCTTCAAGCCGGTAAATCACAAAGAACTGCCCATATAAATTCGCAACACCTCCAAGATCGAACAAGTATAAATCCGCTCACCAAGATTTCGAGAAAGTGAGTTGAACAACTTCGGCTAAGTTTCTTCTTTTTTGCACAACTTGGGGTAAATCACAAAAAAACTAACACACAAATTCCCCAAAAACCTCCAAGAAGGCAGTATGAATCCTCTCACCAAAGCATCAACCACAACACTGCCGAGAAAGTTTGTCGAACAAGCTTCACCAGAAGTTCTTTTTTTCTTTTTCTTCTTCTACAAGCCGGTTCTACCTTTTTTTTTATTTACCGGTCTATGAAGTGGTTCCCCACTCTATCAACAAGAGGACGGTGTAGCACAGCCCAGAAGGTGCGGGTTTTGGTTTAGTTTGGCTGGTTGGTGGGGAGGCACAGACCTGTAATGAAAAAAAAAGGTTAGTCGAACTATGGAATTTTTAAAAATATATAATTAGAGTTACAGAACTGATGTTTGTAACCCACCGGAATATTAGGCATATTAGCTGCTTAGGGGAACATTCCTGTTCAAGCAGCCTAGAAATTTAAATTAAGTAAGTTTTAACAAATTACAAATAATAATAAAACATAATAAATTACACCATCATGGTGTTTGGCAAAGATTGGTGTTTTAAGTTACTTATGCTTCGTGTATACAAAATTAAAAATATATGTCTATGTCACCAATAAGTAAAATAAATTTAAAGAGAGAGCACTTAAAAGTTGAGTATTTTGAATAGTGATTGGTAAACTATTAAAGAATTCAGGAGGAGCTAACTAATAAAAATGTTTCTTAAGACTTCTTTATTAAATTTAAGAATGACGTAAAGTTCTTGGGGTCTTCTTGGAGAGATTATATCCTTAAATTCACAAATATCTTTATTGCGACGTAAATAAAGAGCAATACGGAATAAGTAGTTATACCTGAAAGGTAGAAGATTACTATTAAGTAAAGCCTAAAGTTCACTTATTAGACAAAATTACAGTAGAACCTCGATTATAATTAGAAATTATTTTAAGAACTTTTTTTCTAAAAAAAAATAAAAATTTTGATTAAAATTTTTTAAAAAAATAATTTCTAGCTAAGATTGAGCTGATAATTTAGGTATAAGTCTTTGTTTGTACAGCTGTGGAAATAAAAAAGTACCCACTTGAGGTTATTTCATCCGTTAGTCACCCTATAGAATCGGACCTTTTTGAGATTGAGAACAATTAATATTCTGAGTTAATTGCACGATACAAAATTTGCATAAGGGGCCGTCTTCATATTAAAAATATTACGATCTTTGAAATTTCCAATAGCAACACCCAATTTTAATAACTTAGAAATGTTAAGCACTCTCGAAAACCCTTAAATCTAAGTTTTTGTTACATTTGGATGAACATTTGACGAGTTATTCAATCGAATCACTTGTGGACCTTTTGGGGACCATCTCTAAAATGACAAGCAAGCATGCATGCAAAGCCGTCTTTATTTATCAATTGCACACGTAATCTTCTACACAGTCCCCTAAAGGGTAATTAAAAAGTATTTTGTGATTTACTCAGCAAATTATGAATAAAAAATTAAAAAATTGGGATTTCGCTTAAGCTTCTCGTCTTAAATTTATTTCTTAAAAAATTTTAAGGGGTCTTAATTTATATTTTTTTAAAAAATTAATATAATAATTATTTAAAAATATAAAAATTGTTTTAAATACCCAAATATTGAATGCATTTTGTTTGGGTTATTATAATTTCTTTTCAGTAAAAAATTCGATTCATTATCTTAATTATTTATAGATCGGGATAGTTTTTTATGTGCAACTCATTTAACATTAAGGGACCTAAACTTTGCACGTCTCTAACTCCTCTAATAATGCTTAAAAACTAACAAAATTTGGCATTTCGTAATAACATAGGTCAGAGATTTGAAATATGGATTCAAAAAGGGGTGTTGCTATTGGAAATTTTAAAGTTAGTAACATTTTTAATATGAAAATGGCCCCTTATGCAAATTTTGTGTCACGCAATTAACTCAGAATGTTAATTGTTCACAATGTCAAAAAGGTCCGATTCCATAGGATGACTAACGGCCAAAATAATCCCTAGTGGGTACTTTTTTATTTCCACAGCTGTACATATTTGTACAATATAAAGTCATTTTCTTGGTCATTTTTTCAATTTTGACCTCAAAATTTGCCGCGCAAGCCTAATCCCAATGTGTTCTACTGTACTAAGGACATGAAGATCAGAATTCTAACTCCTGATATAAATTCAAACCATATTCACTGAACAATGCATATTTTAATTTATTTTCTATACCTTACACCATGGAGGAATGAGTAGTAGGGAGGGGACATAGCCTATTCCCCGCCATTGAGCGGGGTGAAGTAACTGTAAGGTATAGCAGAGAAGCTAAATACAGGGAATGATTGGCAACGCGCGCGTTTGACGCCATAGGAAGTAATAGGAATTTTCAGGAAAAGTGACTTTTGGAGGATTTAAAAAAATATACTGCAGCTATAATTTTAGATATACATTCATGTACTATCAGACACTTGGAAACACAAGCCAAATATTTTTTTATTTTTTATTTTAGAGAAAATTAGTTTGTTTAAAACTATCTTTAAACTTCCGCATCAAAAATATATAATCAAAGCCACTTGTATTTTTTTTTCTTTCCTAGAATGCGTTCAACATGTTCAATTTATAAAATAGGTTTTCCATTAAGAATCGAAGCATATATTATAAGCTGTACATTATGTTGAATGAAACTTTGGTATATGAAGTAGTACATCGTACTAAATGTAGGGAAAATCTTATTTCTATTTTACAGAGACAATTTCAACTTTTTATATGAAGGAAAAATGTATAGAATTTAAGAAGCATTAAACACACAAACAAAACAACCTTTTCTTAAAAAATAAATACATTTTGTTTCATGAAAATAAGTTCAATTTGGAGAGTAAGAAAAGTACATTTTGGTGAGTTTATCCAAATCGGTTAAAATTTAGGATTTCATTGTCCTTCAAATAGAATGGCTTTTGTGTAAAACTGTCTAATAGATTGCTTTGTGTTTAAATTTTTATAATAATGGGTTAACCGGACTTTCATATACGTGTCTAAGACTGACACTGCTTCCACTATGTCTAAGACTGACCACTGCTTCCCAGCCTTTAGAGTGACTTTTACTATAGGCCTTTACGAATAGATTGTAAATCTGATCCCCTTCTGTAGATAAATCCCATTTGCTTTTGTACCTAGTCAATTAAGAAAGCACGACTCAAACGGCCGTAAAAATACGAAGGCAATTTACCACCATGGCATGGGTTTCCACCTTCCATTTCCGATAACTTAAACTGGTAGATAAAAACGAAGGCCTAAATGACACAAAAAGATACTCAGATTCGACAATTTCAGGAATAAGGACCATGGTCTTTTGTCCAAGATTATCCCCCCTCTTGACTACCACTGTGGACACTTAATCTTTTAAGGCAATAAATTTTCGGAACAGCGGGGACCTTCACCGGAACACGTCCAGATTGACCATGGGTGGGAAAATTATTTTGTGGTTTACTCAGGGGGAACCCCCATGTATACTTGGTTCAAACAATGCTGTAATAACTGAGCATTATCTGATAAACAACTATTGGAAACAATTTGCAAATTTTCTATTCAAAACGGTTTTTATTTTTTCAAAATACTGAATATAATGGACGGGTTTTTGAGAAATTGCCTTTTTTCTTTATTGTCGCCCAGTGATTTGACAATTACTAGGCAGCAATTTTTTCACTGGGTGACACAAATGTCGAACAGCCATTACGTTAAAAAATACTCTGGTACAGGGAACACTTGTACTGAATTTGATGGCTGCATTTCTTTCCGCTTTCAGCAATACCTTTAAAACCAAAAAGTGCTACAGCGGCCACCACTCGCAATTTTTCTTCGAAAACTTTATTATGACGAGTAACAACTACTAGACATTTAACGGCAGTTAAATTATTGTGTTCATATTTTACACATAAGTTTCTTTTTAACAATAAAATTGATAAAAAAATTCATTAAATGTTTAATTAATGTTAATTATTATAATGCAAATAATTTTTTGATAATAACTAATGAAAACTTATTTATGCTATTAAAATATGGAAAGAATAAGTGAGAGTTATTTGGAAACAAATAGTAGTTAATAAAGATTCGGTAGCAGTTTTATTTTTTGATTTACTAATAAATGAATTTTTATCATGTAAGACTCGTAAGAAAAATAAAAATAAATAAGGATGTTAAAATTTTACATAAAATTCACATAAAAGTCGTCTAAAATAGTGAAATAAAATTTATTCAATTCGGAAAAAAGAATTACATTTTAAAGTGATGCAAAATATTGAAATCTAACTTCGTGCAAATTTTAGTTAAAATAAAGGCAAATTAAAATATTATTCACCCAGAAGGAATTGAGAATGAACAATTTCGTTGATACATTAAAATTGTTTCAGAATCTTTCTTAAAATATGTAATTAAAACGCTATTATATAGACACAAAATCGCATTCGACTACGCACTCCCTTCGATTTTTTGCCAATCACAAGGTGGCGTCGCGGTTACAGTGACGGCTTCACTCATGTCTACTCCCCTTTAGTCCTTCCTCCATGCCTTACACTATCCTAAAACAAAATCATTGTTTTTCCTGCGACTACATTAAGGTTTATTTTTATTGTTATTGGAAGCTTTATGAGCCAGAACACGGAGGTTTTTTTTCTCATAAAAATAAAATCTGGTACAAAGCAACAACGTCTTTTCCTCCCGTTTTTTGGGTGAACAGAATTAATTTGCGTCTGTCGCCTCTCCGCATACCTTATTTCTGTATTCAGAACCTCTTTGATTCTAAAAAACACATTCTCATATTTAGGGAGAGGCAAACAAAAGTGGCCCCGGTCTAGAGATAGGAATACGTTGAAAAGCTTGGCGAGAAAATCTCTTGAAGACGCCTGAAACCTGTTTTTGAATTGGTCGGATCGGATTCGCTTCACATTAGAGCTACTCATAGACTAGTAGCGAGTTAGGATCTTAGTTCGTATTCGATGAAGACGTCCCATAATGCAAATTTTGTGTCTTGTGCCTTGCAATCAATTTATAATGTTTTGTATGAGCAAAAACAAAAGGGTCCGATTCTCTAGGATAAATAACGACCAAAATAATCACTAGTGGGAATTTTTCTTGATCAGCTCTACAAACCTTGGTTAGATTTCATTTCAACTAACTTCTCCAACCATAGCATAGTTGCCGGCAAATAAGTCGCCAAGCGTTTGTTTGGGCTTAATATTGAAGCGATCAATAGCTTCAGTTAGTAAACCTGTTTTTGTATTGCTTTTTGACTTGGCAACATTTCCGTCGTATTCTTATCTCCACTTTGGGGCCACTTTTGTTTGCCTCACCCTGTATACCACCCTCTCCCACTTTTCTTTCCCCCGTTTGGCGGCGTAATTTGTTAGAAAAGTCTTAATGAAGACACGCCCCTCTTTTTGTTATAAAAAAGGAGGGAATAACACAGGAATGTGTAGGTGTTTGAAAATAAAAAACAACAGTTTTTCTCTCATTAATTAAGGAGTATGGACTTTTAAATTACGAGGTCCGTCGCTATTCGCTAATAGACCTCATGCAGCTCAAGTACGACGCTAAATCAGAAAAACCACTGAATTCCATTACTTAAGGGGTCTAAGGAGTCTTAAAAATGTGCAAAGAAGGAACTACAAAGTATAATTTGATCTGTCATGTAATTTTTTAACTACTCAATATACAAGTATAATTTTTTTATATGTATATGCAAGTATAATTTTTTTTATATGTATATTAATATGTAAGATTTATTTATTATAAAACAAATTTTAAAATTTATGAAACTTTAGCCAAAACTTAAAAAAATGATATTAAACATAAAGCTATTTTAACACATTGTGATTAGGCTTGCGCGGCAAATTTTTAAGTCAAAATTGAAAAAATGACCAAGAAAATGACTTTATATTGCACAAATATGTACAAACTAGGACTTATACCTAAATTCTCAGCTCAATTTTAATTAGAAATTATTTTAAGAACTTTTTTCTAAAAAAATTAATAATTTTTTTTAAATTTTGATTTTAAATTTATTTTTAAATAATTTCTAAGTAAGATTGAGCTGAGAATTTAGGTATAAGTCCTAGTTTATACATATTTGTACAATATAAAGTCATTTTCTGGGTCATTTTTTCAATTTTGACCTCAAAATTTGCCGCGCAAGCCTAATCACAATGTGTTAAAATAGCTTTATGTTTAATATCATTTATTTTAGTTTTGGCTAAAGTTTCATAAATTTTAAAATTTGTTTTATAATAAATAAATCTTGTAGAATTACATATAAAAAAATTATACTTGTATAGTGAGTAGTTAAAAAATGACATGACAGATCAAACTATACTTTGTAGTTCCTTCTTTGCACATTTTTAAGACTCCTTAGACCCCTTAAGGGGGTTCAGTATGTTGTATATCGGAAATGTTAAATTGGCCAATTGCAATGTACCTTTTCACAATAACTACTGATCAGATCATCTTAACATTTTATGTGTGTGTTATACCAACCTTATATATTAATCTGAGGTTAAAACGCGTTTGAAGTTTTTATAGGAAGCCGTTTCAGTAAGGAAAGGTTAAATAAAATGTTTTAATGTCAAAAATATTTTTCCAATCGTCTTGATACTTTGTAACATTATAAATAAAGGTTGTAATAGTATTTTAAGCCAATAATTTCTTTTTTGATTTTTTCACCGATTTTGGGGTACTGAACCCCCTTAACAAAATCTAGGGTTGTCATCAATAAATCAATGCAAATTTAAAAGTAATTTTATACTCCTTTGGAGGTAATCTCAATTTACTCTAGCTGATGCTCAAGGCCACGAACCCATCTAGTTTGGGCCGCGCTCAAGTCAGTGTAGCCGCGGTATTAAAGTCGCTTTAGTGTAGCTCAGGTGTGGCGTTCCATTAAACCAAAAATAAACCCATAGAATTATATTTTTTTTGTATGTAAAAGTTGAATACATACTATACAAATGATCCTTTTAATAGGCGCGTTTACATGAGCCATCGAATCCATGGAGTGCTATACTCTCCATTAGGGGAAAAAGTGGTCGAGCAGGATTCCTAACCCAATGAGGCCGTCTGTGGCAGAATCCATTGAATGAAACGTCAAACCCTCCTGTATTGGAGGGTTTGCGAAACCCCCCAATGAACCCTGCAATTCCGACTCTGCCTGGGTGAAAATCCCCAAGAGGGGAAAATTGCGGGGTTTGCTTTTCATTTAATGGATTCGATGGCTCATGTAAACACGGCTATTGCTTCAAAAGATGCAAATAAAATATTTCCAAAAGTAACATCCAACCGCGTTGTAGTCCTTTAAAATTGGAATACTGTGTTTTTTCGTCGAAAATTTCTGTTTGGGGAGTTACACTCCCGAGGAATCAAGTACCTGAATCACCAATACTTGTCAGTAAGTATGCGAGTCAGCCCAAAGGCAATAATATATCATGGAAAAATATGCAGATGGTATTTTATGTTATATTTGACATTTATTCAGAAATTTTTACAAAAAAAAGGCGATTCCACAACGCTAAGTCCATTTCATACAAATCATTTCAAAGTTCTCATCCTTTTTCCGCAGACGATACGAAACCCCCGTTCCATAACGTTATTAGATATTTTATGAGTGGCAACAACCCTCGCAATGGACGCCGGATGAAGTGTCGGGAGGGAGTTCTTTTAAGAGATTGGAATGCTCCATTTGGAATTGTGTAGAACGAGGAACGACACTGTGTAACCCAGTGCTGTTCCACCAAATGATAGATGCCATTTGTAAGCTTGAAGTCCGACCCTACTGTGAGGAAACTTCGGCGTCGATCAATATCTAAACTCATGGTTGGGCCTAGACTTATATTATATTCAAATCTTTAAATAAAAACTTCCCGTTAAAATACAACTCAAAATTCTGAGATTGGGCAATTTTAACCCTAAGATTCAAGATTAACCCTAAGGCCCAGAAACCTTAAGATTTCGATGCATTTTTAACCCTTTCGCTACGAAGGATTTTTGCTTCCTCGTAATATTTGATAAGAATAACATTATCGAATCCTTAGTTGTTCGGGCGTTTTGGGGCACTTCAGTAACGAAAGGGTTAAACTTACGTTTACGATTCGAAAATATTTATCACGATTCGCCAAGTGCACCCTTCACTAGGAATTTACCCAAAAAAAAGACATCGAAACAAATTTTTTCTCCGTTCGAATCGATAAATATGAATCATAGTAAAATATACAGATAGGTAGGTTGATAGACATATTTTCAGGCTTTTGTGCATGGTCACAGAGACCCGCTTATACCTTCGTCAAGTAAGACAGACACAACTGCTGCCATCTATTGCTCGCCACCTCCACAATTTAGACGTGTCCCTGAAGGGGAGGGGAAATATGCAGATGTTCTTTGACGTTTATCCAATCAAGAATGCAATCACAAAATTCTACATAACTCACAGAATTCCAATTCATTCAAGTCATTTCAAAATAGCCGGCCCTTTTACTAGGATTTCACTGTACAAGTAGTTGAAATAATTTTTTCCTCTATGATAACGGGTTTAAATGAGACAGTATATCATAGCAGACGTTTATATTCAATCAAAAATGCAATCACAAAATTCCAACAAACCGCACCCCCCTCCCCCCCATAATTCCAATTCATTCCAAAGTGCCCATCCGCAGACGATACGGACCCCGCTCTATCACGTTATTAGATATTTTATGAGTGGCAACAATCCTCGCAATGGACGCCGTATGACGTGGCGGGAAGAGAGTTCTTTTAAGAGATTGGGAATGTTCTAGTATATGGAATTGTGTAGAACGACATTGGAAACGGCGGGAAACCCCGTTCCAGGGAATGATAGATGCCATTTGTAAGCTTGAAGTCCGATCTCACTGTGGGGATACTTTGGAGTCGCTTTATATAATGAAATTTGTAGTGGACCTATACATATACACTCTTAAAACGAACGAGCGATTTTAACTCAGTCTGATTAATTTTCACTCCTCCAGTCTGGAAAATGCACTTCTCATTTTGGAGTGGATCCTTTGTGTGTTAAACCTCCGACAGGATCACTCCAAACGAGTGATTTTAACTCAGTCTGAGTTAATATTCAATTCTTTCCAGTGTCGAAAATGCACTTTTCCAACTGGAGTGGATTTCACTCTTTTATTTTAAGAGTGTACCTTGTCTATTTACTATGCTAGCCTAGAAAAGACTTTCTTCCCCTATCCCTTCGCTTGGTTTTGGTTTTCTAAGAAACGGGGAGAGCTTCGCTTTTCTAAACCTAACGTGTTTGAGGTTCTGTTGTGAGGTTAACAATCCGAACAGTTCAAACCCAAGTAGGGTGTTGGGAAAACACGCTCAAGCCGTGTTGAAGAAAACCACATGGTGGTGGAAGAAAATGCTTTCGAGGTTCGAATTTCAAATAGACAAGGTATAGTGCTATGCAATATAGCTATAGTGATCTAAACCATTTCAGTTCTCTTGACCAAATGGCTCTGGGGTGTGATATATATTACCCAGGCAGGCAGTCAAGAACACGCAGAATCCAGATTGTTTAGTGCCAACGCATGCTTGGTCCACATTTTATCTTTATCGAGGGTTTGGAGAGACCAGTCGATAAGACATTTGCCTTGCATGGGCCGGACATTATAAATTTCAACTCCTGTCGCCAATAGCCCTCGTGTATCGATAGCCTTGGTGCGCAAACTAACCATGTGGATATAATGGCTACTGCTCTTGTATAAAAAAGTTAAACTCATAGTTACCTTGCACAGAAGCCACGACCATGGGCGGAGCTATAAAACGTGCAGAGACGAAAAGACAATTTCAGCCGTTTTATTTTGTCTTCATCTGATTTCTTCGCGCGTTTTACAGCTCCGCCCGTGGTCGTGGCTTCGGTGCAAGGAAACTATATGAGTTTAACTATAGTATAATTCCTTTCCTATGACGATGACAAGTCGATATCGTGTATTTTAGCAATAGTATAGTTTACATTTACGCACCCAAAGAAGCGATGGTTACGATATCCGAAAAGGATGGTCGAAAACGAAAATCCCTATCAGATGACGTCTTTTTCCCCCACCACAACCAATCAGACTAAAAGGGGAAGAAGATTTTTCCCCGATTCCCGTTTTTCCGAAACAGTGAATCCGAAACTTTGTTGCCGATTCCCGGAATCGGTGTCGCAAGGCTGTAACTTGCATTATCAACTCATACAGGGTGAGGCAAATAAAAGTGTCCTCAATGTGGAGATAAGAATACGACAGAAATGTTGCCAAGTCAAAAAACAATATAAAAAAAATTGCTAACTGAAGCTATTGATTGCTTCAATATTAAGCCCAAACAAACGCTTCGAGACTTATTTGCCTGCAACTACGCTATGGTTTGAGAAGCTAGTTGAAATGAAATGTAGGAGCTGATCAAGAAAAGTTCCCACAAGCGATTTTTTCGGTCGTTATTTATCTTATAGAATCGGACCTTTTTGTTAATACAAAACATACTAAATTGATTGCAAGACAAAATTTGCATTATGGGACGTCTTCAAACAATTAAAACCAAGATCTGAACTCGCCACTAGTCTATGAGTCACTCGAATGTGAAGCTAATCCGATCCAACCAATGCAGAAAAAGGTTTCAGACGGCTTCAAGAGTTTTTCTCGTCAAGCATTTCAACATATTCCTATATCTACACCAATGCCACCTTTGTTTGCTTCACCCTGTATACCATTATAACAGTCAGTACAAAACAACACAAAGCTTGAAGGGTTCGAGACCCGGCTGAGTCGTCAGATTTTCTGGATGGGAAAATCGAGGGCATGCATGTTATATGGCGTCTATTTAAGGCTGCTCATCACCCCCATACCCCGTCCTCCTTTGATCGGGCTTGCTAATGGTAAGTCTATGGGGGGGGGGGGGGGGGGAAATGGGTTTTGTTCCAAAAAAAGCAATGAAATTATAGGAATATTTTGATGCGGTTTTTTTTTTAAATTCATAAAACTCCAATAAAGTAGTAAATTTAGATTAAAAAAAGTAAATAACGTTTTTTTAAAAATAACCTCTATAAGCACAACTTTATTGGAGTCTTATGAATTAAAAAAAAAACCGCATCAAAATATTCCTATAATTTCATTGCTTTTTTTTTGGAACAAAAGCCATTTTTCCCCCATAGACTTACCATTAGCAAGCCCGATCGAAGGAGGACGGGGAATGGGGGTGATGAGCACATTCGGCTGTTTTATTGGCTGTACAGACCGTTCATAGATCAACAATTATTTTGGCAAATGCAAGACCTGAACCAGGGACCTTTCGTACGCAAGGCAAGCACTTCACTAACTGGGCTCCCCATCCTTTGAATTCTGAGCTATATGTTGGAAGAGTAAAATTTTTAGAATGAAACTAATTTGGATGCATATAATAATTTAAATATAATTATTTTTTCGGGTATAATCGGATAAAATAATAAATAAAATTAAATATTAAAAAATAATTTAAATTGAATTCGTGCTTTGACGGAATATTTTTTTTATAATACATTATATCATTTCTGACTAAGTTTGTGGGTCTCCTAAAACATTTGGTTGCAATTTTAAATAATGCATTTAGTCGGTAAAAATTTAAAAATAATAATAATAATAATTATTCAAATACATTTTTTTTGGCAACTCCTTCGAAAAAGAGTACCTCATTTATCGATGTGTCCATTGTATCATTTGCGGGGATGCACTGCCATCTATCGGCCGCAACATAACACCATAAAAATTGTCGCTTACAGAGAGGACATACATTTGCATAACATATAGTTTGAACTTTTGTGCCTAGCAAAACTAGGCTATTTATCATCTAAATTAAAAGAGATGTGGCTTTTAAATAAATTCTTACATTAGTACTTTACATTCTTTGTACTTACCCAAGTTCGCCTGAGAAGGGTTGCCACATTTTTTGGTAAAAAAAACAAAGACAATTGAAGCTAGGACTTTTCAAGGATATATTTCTCCATTTTGAAGGACTGCATATTCGAACATGCAACACCTTAATGCCACGATACTTTTTGTTCTTCATTTAGAAAACGACTCAAACCTCTCAACTTTTAAATGAACTTAAATATGTTATAAAATAACCATTTACTTGCTCGGCCTTCATGGATTATCCAAACAATAAATACAAACAATAAATAAAAACATAAAATTGGAACTGATTCACATTGAAGAAGGTTTTTTTTATGAAGAAAAAATTAACATTTGCAACACTTCAAGATAAATTTGTCAGTCCAAAAAATTAAGGACTTTTCAAGGTGGATAATGATTAAAAGCACTTCCTTGAAAACCAATGTTTTTTTTTCAAGCACTTTTCAAGATTTTCAAGGACCGCGGCAACCCTGCCTTAGTGTCTGTTGTGCTCAATTATGTAAATGTTTTTTGAGTTGCCAGCTTGAGTTCCTTCAGCGACCAATACACTAAATGAACATATCCCAAATAAACATTTCTATTTCATGTTCGCGTTCATTCGAAACCCTCAGCATATGATGATGAATAACCTTTCATCACCACCATTGAGTGATGGAGTGGTGCTCGGAGAACTGAAGTGAAGAACAACTTCCGGAACACAACCGGAAATGGGGGTGGAGGGGTCAAAGGAACAAGAAACGGGAGACGAAGACGGAATATCAGTTACAGTTACCACGTAAGAAAAGAAACTGTGTCTGAGTACCTAAGAATTGCATAGTTGAAGCATAATATGTTATGTTTGTACTGTTGGGCTTAAACTTATTTGTACCTAAAAAAAGTTTGTTCAGAATCTAAATTTCAAGAATAGCGGGTCTCCAAACTGAACTGTCTCTGTGTTAATCCAAAGGAGAATTAAAAAAAAAATTATCATCGAAATCAAATTACGCTGACCGCATTGCTGTTTCACATAAACGGTTTTTTATATGATGAACGACCACTTTTACAAAATCGGTGCAAATATTTTGCTGTAAAATTATTTATAAATTTTTTTTTTAAATATTCAAATCACTATCAAAGAGTGGAATTATAGAAATCTGTAAGTCAGCTACATTTTCTTGCAAAAAAAAACCGTTTGTAAAAAAATATTCAATAGGACAGTCGGAGAAATTAGTCTTAAAAAATTGTGTGTTTTTTTCATTGGATTAATGCCGAGAGAACTGCACCTGATATAGAAAGGGAGGTTTAGAAATTTGATTAGATTTAGCTTTAGTTAGAATTATCGTCGAGCTACACGAGGACTATTGGCGACGGGCGTCATATTTTAGAAAGACACTCAAATAACGAGCCGACACCTTCACGGTGACAACATACGCAGCGTTAGGACTTTTGAGGATATTTAACATGCACTCCCTCCACACGGGGTATAAATTCGTCGGACATTTTAGGCTGATGCACGGGCCTTTTATAGGTCGGCAGTTAGTTTGGCGATGCCCGGACCCGAACATGGGACCTTTCGCATGCGTTATATTACCTAACCGACTAGGCTCCCCAGCCCTCCAAAACGTTTAGAAAACACAAAACCCCCATTTCGGATATTCAACCCCATGTCGCAATACTTTCAATTACCTTATATTTCATAACTAGATAATTTCAAGTAACAAGGCACTTTCTCAATTACATACAAATCAAAGATACATTGGTATTAGTTCCATACTTAAAACCCTTTCAGGCACATTTAAGTTTCAATACAACCCAGTTTCCCCGTACAAATTACCGGTATAATCCCATTTAAACTGCATGTGGCACGTTTCTGAAAGGATCCCTCTCTCTAGTACTACATGAACCCTACTTTTGAAATGCAGAAGGGAGGGGGGGGGGAATCGAGTTTCGTTAGGGGATGTCCCCTTTTTCGAAAGAAGTGCCCTTAGGGTAAAATTGCGTCATTTCTATTTTTAATGAAACACGGGTTTCTGTTGCAAAGTAGTTATTATATCGTCTCTTAAGTTCCCACATGTGCTATCTAACTTTGCAAAACGGTAGAAATGAATTGAAGGGTACCCTTGGCGAACTTTCCAAAATCGCGCCAAAAGTTGGCCGAAAACCCTACCGAAATTATAGGATAGGTTAGGATAGGTTTGAATAATCGTCGCATTAGAGCTACACACACGAGGGAGAGTCGAAAAAACGTGTTTATTTAACACAGGCTGTAAGGACTTCCTTGTAAAGTAATGCATTATGTAGACTGATATTATGTAACAAGAAAGTCCGAACAGCCGGTGTTGAATGAACAAACGCGTTTTTCGGTTCTCTCATGTAGCTCTAATGTGACGATAATTCAAACCTATCCTAACCCATCCTATCATTTCGGTTGGTTTATCGGCCTGCTTTTGGCGCGATTTGGGAAAGTTCGCCAAGGGAAACCTTTCAGTAACTGTCTACTGTTTCGCAGAGTTAGATAGCACATGTGGGAACTTAAGTGACGATATGCTCCTGCTAAGTGGAGACTCCTTTTGTTTTTTACTAACTAGGCGCCGCAGAAATCTGTTTTGCATTTCCTTTGTATCAGATAGAAAAGGTTTGAAGGACGAATTCCTGTTTTCAAGCATTAGAACATTGCTTCAAGTTGCAACTGTTTTTAAGGGGATACTTAACTAAAACTAAACTCTCCGGTGCAACAACCCAATACTGGGCCAAGGCCCGCCATGCCCTATTCAGCTTTCGTGACCTAGGGCTCTGAGGTGCTAGGCATATGTCCCGGTAAAGTGGTTAGCCTCACGCGGGACCCCCAGGGTTTAGTTCCCAAGCTTGCTTGGTACCAATTTTATCGACCCACTCAAAAGATGAAAGGATGGGTCCACCTCGCCCAATCCGGGATTCGAACCCCGGACCTGTGGCACGGCAATGCGAAGCACTACCACTAAGCCACCGGGTCTCTTTAAGGGGATACACATAAAAAATCCGCTTGTAATATTCAATACAGCCGGAGAAATGTCGCAGAGAAAATCTTTTTTTTCTCCATAGGATTAACACTGATGCACTTTGCTTTGGGGAACCTCGGTCCAACGCGCCCATACCCCCTTAAATGAATCCTTAGATTTGAGAAGTCCACACTTCACACTGAGAATCAGTGGCACAGCTCAAACAAGTATCCACAAACTAGAAACCAAAGCCCAGAAGACACATCTATAGAAATGTCATTAAGACGAAAGGGGGGGGGGGGGGGCTGGCACACATATTTAATCCCCCCCCTTCTCGTTTAATGCACCTGGCAACAAGCGTCGCGGTCACGCAACATGAGATGACATTTAACTGCGATCGTCCGGCCCTCGGGAATGCATCGGCAGCCGATGACTGTTATTAGTGGACAGTCCTACCACTCCCATCGCTTAACGGTCGAGTTTTTTTTTTAATACTGGCTCCGAGAATGTTGATATTGCGGTTGAATGAACAGTTGATCACTTTAACAGTTATTTTAACTTTCTCTCGCGGTGCTTTTAAGAAGAAGGGTATTTAAAATATAAATTATTACGTTTTTTTAAACCTCATTAAAATGTACAATTATATTTTGCAAAAGACTTTTTCGAGATGACACTCAACTGCGATCGTCCGGCCCTCGGGAATGCATCGGTAGCCGATGACTGTTCTTAGTTGAATGAACAGTTGATGACTTTAACAGTTATTTTAACTTTCTCTCTCTCGTGGGTAACTTGTTTTTAAAAAGAAGGGCTTTTAGAATATGAATTGTTGCGTTTTTTTTTTTAATCTCATTAAAATGTACAATTATACTTTGCAAAAGACTTTTTCGAGATGACATTTATTTTATATCGTCCGGCCCTCGGGAATCCATCGGTAGCCGATGACTATTATTAGGGGACAGTCCTAATACTCCCATCGAGGTTTTTCTTTAATACTGGGATGGAGAATGTTGAAATTAAGGTTGAATGAACAGTTGATGACTTTAACAGTTATTTAAACTTTCCCTTGCTAGTATTTTTTTAATCGAAAAAGGTTCAAAACAGAAAAAGTTATGCATTTCAAGTTCCGTATTTTATAGAATTAAAATAAAGCACAATATTTTGTATAAAAAGTTTTCTTTAATGTCGAATGATATACCTTAAAAAGGTTGTCAAAATATTATAGGTAGGGTAGACTGACCAGTAATTGAACAGGCCCCAGTGAATGAACATTTGGTAAATATAATTTAAAAAACAAGGATTGAAAGTCATTCCACTATATGGATTGGCAACACTGACTTCCTCCCACGTAGTAGGAAGCTATCTGACATATGATTGGTTGTCCTGGTCATTATATCCTGGTGTTCATTCACTGGCGAACGTGACGTCTTAAACGTTCATTCACTGGTTAGTCTACCCTATAATTGAAATTGGTTTACATAAAACGCCATCTTACAACTCAGATTCGAATAAACAATTCAACATAATAGAAAATCCGAAATTAAACATTGTAAAAAGGGTTATAATGAATTATCGCCGCCCCGTAGGAACTCAGTTTTTAGCTTCCACACTACGTTTATAACGTAAAAAGTGGAAGGTTTTAGAATCGTTCTGTCTGTCTGTCTGTCTGTCCGTCCGTCACCCACTTTCACAGAACGAGCCGCAAGTCTCACAAACTGGGATACGTCATTTTGAAGCAAAAAATCAGTAGGCTACCTTCCAAATTTCATTAAAAAATTTAAATTAGAAGTTTATTTAAAATTTAAATAACTAAAAATTTAATCTACATTGAAATTTCATGCGAATTCCATTTTTATTCAATATTTTCACTGTTGCCATGACATCAAACGTACGAGAAACTTTATTTAAAATAAAAATAAAATACTTGAAAAAAAATATTTATTTTTGTGTAATAATTCAATTTGGATTGTTGTAACAGCACAATAAAGTTATTTTGATGGTTCGTTATATTTTTGGGAAAAAAGATGCATAAAAAATTCGAAATTTGCATAAAAATATGCAAATTTTCGCTTTTATTTTTAAAGCAACAATTTTACCAATTTATTTTTCGAAATGTAAACTTGTGACTGCAAAAAGATATTTATTAAAAAAATCATCACTATTCTTCTAAGTTCAAAAAAATTAGCAAACGATAAAGATTAATTATCAAATCTGCAAAAGAAGATTAAAGAAAGTTATTAGTTTTTGCTTATAAAAGTTTGAATTAGAACTAGCCAAAGGCCCTGTTTGGCGAATTTCTTTTTGAGGTGTTAGTGTGTTTCCTGTTGAGCGTAAAATGTTGTGTGGAAGCGGTGTAAGTGACAGATTCTGTAACAAACCAACTTGTTTTTTCCGAAAAGAAAGATAACGCAGCGTCCCTAGTACTGGTCAATTTTCCAAAACAGCAGGTGAAACTACCATACCGCTCTTTTCTTGAAGATCTCAGTCATCCCCAATCGGACGACATTTTTGGCGCGTAATGATGATGACGATGAGAAGGAGGCGTTGCCATTCCGTCCGCACTAAACTATGCAATAAAATCACTGAGGCACAAGGCCTGTGATTATGGACGGATAGCAAGTGGGAAATGGAAAAGGATTAAAAAACCCTTTCTACGTAGGTCAGGGACTTGATAGCAAACAAAGATATGTCGAATAACAAAGATATGTCGAGTCGATCGAAAAATGGATCTAAAGTAATGTATCATGTTTCGTTTATAATGTGGCTGAGAGGTCTAACGTTTCCGCCTCGTTTGCCCAAGTTCGAGGGTTCGAGCCCCAGCTGAGTCGTCGGATTTTCTGGATGGGAAAGTCTTGGGCACGCAATGACACTCCCTTCGCTGTGCGGCGCCACATAATCATATGACATACGCGCCACGCATGTCATATGATTATGTGGTATGTAATAGATCTCTTTAGTATCCATTTGGCTTGGGTTATCTCGGCAAAATTACATCTCGGCATACTTTAACATCCACAGAGAGCTCAGATTCATTGTATTCTGTGTATCAAAATTGGCAGCGAGAGTAGCCTAGATGGTGCCACAAAAAAAAAGCTCTCGGTTGTAGGGAATGTGCCGAGTCTGCAAAGGCCTGCCGCCAATGTTGCAGCCCCATTAGAGGGAAAAAATCTTCAAATCCAAAATCAACCGTACAACCCAACAGTCTGAAAAATTAAATTATGAAAACAAGCAAAAAGAAAAAAAAAGCCGCCCGTTGGTGTGTCAATTACGCCCGTCAAACCGCGCTAGGGCTGCCCCTCCCACCCAATTACAAGCCTATATATTAGAGGTCAGAATGAAAGGAATTTATGCCTGGTGGACGCATTACCTAAAATTTAGGGCTGCTCAGAAAATAAGTAAACATGCTCGAATGCTGTGAGCTAAGGATATTGTAAAAAATGAAGGTATTCTTTATAATGGTGAAGGTTTATTGAAAAATGATATAGTGGTTTGGTAAAATGGTTTTGGAAATTTTATGTCAATTTTTTTTTAAATTTTTTCAGCTTGTTAATGGTTAAAACCCCAAAGCTTTTAGGTGAATTAATGTCGAGCTAGAAAAATTCTTTCCTGTGTTGAAACGTATGCGTTTAACAAAAGTTGGTATGGGAGGTGAAGTGTGAATAGATTTAAGAAATAAAATTAAAAGTATGAAGTTGAAAATTTACAAAATGTCTTATTTTTTGGACATTTTTATACATACAGCTACATAACTCTTTTTGATTAACTATACATCAATATTCATACCAACTTTCATTACCTAATAGATGTTGTGAAAACATTTTCAAAAAAAAAAGTTAAAAAATTCTTAAAATTGTAGGGGTAGCATTTTGAAAAAACGTTTAAAAATTATTAATTTTTAATTTAAAAAAAAAACTACGTTTCAATATTTATCATTTTTTTTAATATGTTTATTGAATGTTAGTTCAAAATAGTTTAATTTGAATGCTAGCGATAAAAATACTGGATTAAATCTTTTGGGTACCGCGTCTCTTTACTATTGTAAGGATGAAGGTGCCAAGGTGAAGGCCGCGATTGCATAAGTTATACTCCCAAACAAAAGCTGGGCTAATTAGTTGGTGTTGTCTAGTTTTTTTTTTCCCAGTTTTATCCTCTTAAGACCCGAGCAAAATCCTCACAGCGTACATTCTTAATCTAATCATACTTTTCATACAAATTTTAGCTAAAAAGTATGCTTTGCAAAGAGAGTAAAAAAATATGTTCAATAGTTACTAGGGACACGCCTAAAACTAAAAAAATACTACACATTTTTGTGCAATAAATGCAACAAAAAAGGCCGTATCCCTTATTTGTAGGTAACATGTTATTCCAACATTGCTTTTAATGCAAAATGCCTTTAAAATATACTAAAATAACTTTTTGACAAGTTTGAAAAAAAAATGCTAAATATTTTTTTTAAGAACTCTAATATCGTATTGACCCTTGTTCAACTTCATTTTTTTTTAAAGAAATAAATGACTGCTACCTGTAATCAAAAGCTGAAAACTGATATTTGGATCTTCTTCTATCGCACCAGGTCAATTTCGGAACTAATTAACGTGTTAATTGTTTGTGGCGCAACAAGCAAGAGGTTACTCTTCTTCAGAGTTAACTCCGATTCCGGAAGATTTCGATGAAGGAGAAGGGACGCTTCGTGTCGGCACTCGTAGGTACATTTTGAATTTCCGAATTATGATAATTTTTTATTGAGAGTTCGGTACAGATCCCACCTATTTGGCGGTTTTTAGACGAACGGCTCCACTTATTTCGCGCCAATAATTGAAGGGGAGGGCGGGGGTGGTTCCATACATCAGCGGCGAACCGAGCCTGCAATTACGACGGGGTGTCAATTGAAATAGTTCCTTTTTGACCTCAACCTCAGAGGCTCCCACGCTTTTGCCTCAGAAAAAGGAGCGCCCGAATTATACAGAGTCACTCAACTTACGCTGGAGTCGTGACAACTATAATGTTTACAGGGTGGCCCAAAAGTAGGCTAACAGTTAATGTTGTACCATTGGTAAGAACTCTGGGTTATTTAGAACAGGAATTGCGGTCGTGCTTAGTTTTGTTGGTTGGCTAAAATGAAGTACTTTAATCTTATCCACAGAGTAGCGATTCGTGAACTTGGTTTGGTTTAGTCTCGATATAGCTTCGGAATATTTATTTGATGCTTGAGGAATAAGCAAATAATGTTTCCAGAGTATGAAACTTCGAATCTCGCCATCTGCCAGCCATCCTATAAAATGATTTGTGCTGGTGGAAAATATGCGCTTTTGTTAATAAGTGTAAACCACTGCTGGGAATCTGAGTGAGAAGCATCGACGGTAGATCCTTAATACCAACTGAAAGTATGAAATTGTGGATACATTCAAGAATATCGATGTTTCGTATTTCAAAGGATATACACTAATTCCAACAACACCACAACCGAAGGACAGCGAAATAAATAATTGAGATCTCAAGTTCGAAAGAGGTTGAATAACATCTACTAAAATTCCCCTCTCTGCATGCGGGCGCTAGTTGTCTGTTTCTTCGTTACGTTTATAAAACCGCCCGCCACAAAACAGCGGGCGTGAGACAAGTTACTCCAAGAAAGGCAACACGTCCAACAAATTGAACAACGTTCATCCGAAAAGCACCAAGCTGGGTTCGGGCACTACCACCTAGATTATAGAAGGTAGAAGAACTAAGCAACACACACATAGTCACACTATACCTCTCCCGACCTTAAGTTTGCAGTATACAAATGTTCTACGAGAAAGAGGGTAAATAGTTCTCATTTTTGAGGGCGAGAATCGAATACAAAAAGGTATTTCCCATTCAATAAACAAATTTATTTGTTATTTCAAGACATAAATTTATTATTTTGATTAGTTTAGCTTCAGTTAGAGTGTTATTTTAGTTATTTTTTTTCCTTCGATTTTGACGTAACAGGGCGCACGAATATCACGGTCAAATTATCAACCAATCGGAGCAGGCGAAGCTTCTGTATAGTAGACCAATTTCGATTTGTTGACCAATAACGTCGTATCTTAAGATGACGTCGCATCTTGATTCATCTTATCTTAAAATTTTATTCAAATACAAGATCTAGTCACTAATGATCATTGGTCAAAACCACAGAATAGGTCCACTAATTTGACGCCAAGCATTTAGTTCGCCGGCCTTCTAATCTATATGGTATTAGTTCGGGGGGCTTGCGTGGACGTGTGGGGTGAGGCGTCATACATATACGATGGGCTCAGTGCCGAATTCGTAAAATTTGTACTGGGTATGCTGTGCCTAAATAATAAAAAAATAGGAGGGTATATTCTTCATATGCGTTGGCCGTTAGTACTTGGTAATAAAATTTACAAATATGCATAAACTGTAATTCAAGAGGGGGAAAAACTTGGCTTAAGCTGCATATAAAATAAATTTATCTTTAAAGTCTTGCTCTTTAACTAATTCGAAAGAAAAATAAAGGAAAATAACATAGAAATGTGGAAAATAAGCAAACTATTTATTCCCGATTCAGGACGTCCTATTCAGTTCCTGATTTCCGACAGGGCTAACGGGGCACGTGACCCAGGGCACCCACATTTAAGAGGGCCCCCAAACTTCGTTTAGGAACATTTATTCTCAATATAAGTGCCTCCGAACAAGACTTTTCAATATGGAAGTTTGCAAAAAATATAATTCCATGAAAAGTTTGGTAGCGAGAGTCGCCTAGATAGTGCCACAAAAAAATGGCTCTCAGTTCTGGGGAATATGCCGAGTCTGCAAAGGCTTGACCGCCAATGTTGCAGCCCCATAAGAGAAAAAAAATAATTTCATGAAAAGTTGACTATGAAATTATGTTCAATCTCAGATTTAATCAATTCACAAAAAATCACGTGACCACTGATATGAAGAAAACTGCATGCGAATATTTCAAAGGTATGATTTGGGGGGGGGGGGGGGGGGCAAATTTGCTGATGGCCAGGGCCCCAAAAGTTGTAGGTCGATTCCTGCTCATATTTCATAATAGGAAATTGAAAGAAAAAAAATTTCTACATAGAAACTGTTTAAAAAAAACCCGTATTTTTCTGTCTAATGTTCCACAATAACCAATGCGCATATTAGTTCCTTTCGTTATAAAACCAAACCCGGTTCGTTTGTAGAATTTCAAGCGCTCACAGGGGTAGCTGAACGTGGGCGGATGGGGGGATGGAGTTGAGTTGCACCCCGTCGCGCCTTCATTATCGTCTGTCCCTCCGCTGCTGGAACGTCTTGATTATTTATTTTCATCTGCTGCTGCCCCCTTTTCCCCCCAGCTCTGCTGTGCTGTTTGGGGGAGAGTAGAGTTAAGGGTTATTTTGTAGGGAATAGGGTTTGGTTGTATGTGTTCCTTTTTAAAAATGTATATCAAATGATTACTGGGATAAAGAAGCAAAGTTTTTTTAAAAGAACTTGTCCATACTCAATTTGTAACCAGTTTTTTGTTGCATTTTAAGGAAAATTCTATCAATTTTACGCCACCAAATATGTGTGTGTGTGTGTTTTGTATAGCTACAAAGATAATTGTAATACTAATTCGAAAATACGAAATTTGGGGGGGGGGGGGGGGATTTCCACCATTCTTCATGTTTTCTAGTGCTTTGTAAAAATATAGACCTAACCATTTTTGTTTGTCATTTGATATGAAATTTTATGCCGATTATTTTATTTACAAACTTGTTAGTACCGTAAAATTAATAATTTTAAGGTTCACAAGAAAAATCAGAGAAAAGTTTATCAAAATGTTATTTTTTTTACTTCAAAATTTATTATTTTAAAAAGTCCAATCATTTTTCTAATCCCCAAATATTTGCTTTTGGTTCAAATAATAAAAATAATTTACGTATAATTTGGCATCTATAAAGATGCCAAATTATACGTAAATTATTTTATCTTTCTTCTTATGGAACTTCGAAAAGTAAAAATATGATACTTTTACCGCAAGACACGAAAACTACAGTACTTTCTTCGAAAAATTTTGCGTCAAAATTCTTGCTATCGCCTAGTTTAGTATTTATGTTGAGTAACTCCAACATTAGTTAATATATATAAAAAAAAACAGTCTTATTCAATATCAGATGCACATCTCAAACCAATCAAATAACTTATTTCACATCTTCTACAAAGAAAAGGGGGGAGCCGTTTCGGTTTTCCCGGAACAGCAGCATAGATGGGGTTCAGGGGGGGGGGGGGGGGGGGTGTCTGTTGGCACCCCCGCAGCGCCTGTAAAGTTTGCATCCGCTACATTTGTTGGCGATGTATTTTTTCCACTATTTTTTGTTCATTCTTCCCTGGGTGTGAGATTAATTGAGATGTTGGCTGAATGAAGTCCTTGGCCTTTTTGTCAGTGGGTGTCAAGTATTTTTCTTTTTTTTTTTTGCTTCGACACGGGGGGGTGGAGGGTAGTTTTTTTGGTCGTACACCCTGTTGGGCAAAGGAATATGAATATGAATGTTGTTTTGTTTTCATGTCTCTGGGAGGAGTTAAAGTAAAAAAATTTCGTTGCATCTTTTGAAAACAATTTACAACAGATTGGGTTTGGTCAAGCCGTAAGGCTCCGGACTATTTTGATGTTATGCACACCCGCCGAAAACTGGCTAAAGCTTAGGTTTTTGAAAGCCTGAATTTCCTAAGATCATAATTGCGACGTCTGTCACGAACGACACGATGCTTTGAAAAAGAGGTAAGGTTAGGTTTGAATTATCGACGCACTAGAGCTGCACGAGGGCTATTGGCGACGGGCGTAGTATTTTAGAATCACAGTCAAGTGACGAGCCGACACCTGAGTAAACACCCAACGCAATCGTTAAGGGCGACATCGAACGCAGCGTTAGGACTTTGAAGGCTATTTAACGTGCTCTTCTCTACACGGGGTATTATTTTTGGCTGCACGGGCCGTTTATAGGTCGGCAGTTATTTTGGCTATGCCCGGAGACGAACCTGGGACCTTTCGCATGCAAAGCAAGCGACTTACGAAACGCTCCCCAGCCCAAACCGGAAAAGGTAAATAGTTTGATTCAAGTAGTAAACTTTAATTCTTACAATTGAAGAGTACACGGGAAGAACCGATTGATTTCGTACAAGGCTTTCCTTAACAGCCTCTTTGGGGAAGATAGCGAGAAATCGCCTCAACTGGTGTAAAGAAGCCAGTTACTCGCTTTGTTTATCTTTCGCGGCAACCCTGGTTCACGTCAGAGATCAGTCGATACGAGTCACACGTTTGTACCGCGAATGATGAAACATAAGGAAAACCGGTTTCCGGTCGTCAATGCCCGCCAAGCAGAGACAATTACGGAAAGTCTCTAAAGAAATCAATCGGTTCTTCCTGTGTACTCTTCAATTATTAAACAGCTGAACTTCCATTAATTGGGCTTGCAATGACGCAAGTTTTATTCCCTTGGGAACATCTTCCGCTTCGTTATAATAACAACGCGGTATTAAACTCATCCTCTTATATAAAAGTCTTCAAAACAACTCACTTTAGATTATTCTAGCCTATTGTTGAAAGGGTCGAATTCGAGCGGTTAAATGCCCATTTCCAGCTCCATAGCCATAGCCAAACACCTTGAAACAAAATACCGAGATCAAAAGGGAGTTTGTTTTGACGAAAGGAACCAAACAATGAAATCGTCACCTACATGTGCTATCTAATTGTTGCGCTAGGATCAGATCAGATTTACTGTACGGTAATCCTTGGCGCGATTTTTTTATTTTTTATGGCAACTGTCTGACTTCGACTGATGATTCGAATTCTTTGACTTCGCAACGATGACAATTTCCAGCAAACTTATCTGATCGCTATTTGCTCATTTCGGTTGGGTTTTCGGAAGACTTTTGGCGCGATTTCGGAAAGTTCGCTACGGGTTACCGTTCAGTAATTTTATACCGTTGTGCAAAGTGAGATAGCACACGTCGAAACTTAAGTGACGAAGTTTTAGATGAGAACCGTTTGCTACTATTCCAATATTAATATACCAACTTTTTACTTTCAATTGCTCAATGTGAAATTAAGGTAAAATGCTAGTATATTGCAATGTGGGTCGATAACCCGGAATCAAATGGGGACTTCGTTCTTCGTGGTTTTTTTTTAGCCGTTTTGGAGGGTACGCTGATTCTGGAAAAGTGGTTTTCGAACATGGGTCCGTAAGTAGGGAAAAATGACAGTTCTCGGCCAGTGGTGGGTCAGAGTCGCAACTATTATTGATCGTGCTCATGTGTAGGCACCAATATTTATATTTTTTAAGGGCGACATTGCACGTGGCATCCCGTTTAGCACATTTAACGTTCACTCAATATTATGTGGGGTATTATTTGTCGGACGTATTTAGCCGCACAGACCGTTTATGGAGAGTCATTTACTTTGGCAAGGTGGCACAGTGGTTTTTATCGGGCTTTTATTTCGAAAACGTGAATAATGGTTCTATTTAATACCGATAACACTGTGAAACATTTCCCTACACAACATGCTGCAGCTTATACGCACTAACAGCTAATAATAACTAATACAGCTAACCAAGCATTAGATTAGGTTAGGTTTGAATTATCGTTGCCCTAGAGCTACACGAGGGCTATTGGCGACGGGCGTCGTATTTTAGAACCACACCAAGCATTAGAGATTCAGATTAGCAGTGCTGTATCCGAACCATTATCATTTTAAAACCAAGCGCATTTTAACAATGTAATAGTCATTAGTCAATTTCGGTAACTGATCTATTAGTCCCTTTCGGAAAAAAACAATTCCGTCATCCGCCAAATCCGGTGACGTCACATTAATAATCCCCCAACAGAATACTTCCGCCACTTTGTGCGGATTAGGGGATGGGTCCCTCGATAATCCGTATTAAAGCCCCCGCTACTGCGCATCCACCCTTGTTTCAAGCAGCTCTCCATACTATGGCATCAGTGGAGGTTTAAATACGAAAACCACTAAGGACATGTTTCCTCTATACAGAAAAAGCTGAAGAAGTACTATAGTTAAACTCGTAGTTTCCTTGCACAGAAGCCACGAGCATGGGCGGAGCTATAAAACGCGTGGAACAATCAGATGAAGAGAAAATTTCCGCCATTTTATTTTGTCTTCATCCGATTGTTACGCGCGTTTTACAGCTCCGCCCATGCTCGTGGCTTCTGTGCAAGGAAACTATGAGTTTAACTATAGACATACATACAATAATTATTTAACATATTTCTTGGTTATAAATTTTGGTATGAGGTATGACATTTAATTTATTTGCACAAAAACTATTCGTAAGAGGTTTAAAAAAAACTTTTCTGAATTATTTAAAACTATTTATTTCAATATAAAATAGAATTAAAACAGGAAAAAACAATGTCACCCTTTTAATAAAGTCGCGTTGGTGCCCTACTCAGGTGTCCGCTCGTCACCTGACGTGATTCTGACTTATTACGCCAATAGCTCTCGTGTAACTCTGGTGAGACGATAACCCAAACTGAACTGATCTAACAAAAGTTTAGTTTGAATTATCGTCGCACTAGAGCTACACGAGGGCTATTGTCGACGGACGTCGTATTTTAGAACCACAGTCAAGTGACGAGCCGACACCTGAATAGGCACCCAATGCAACCATTCAGAGCGATATCGTAAGCAGCGTTGGGACTTGGAAGGATAATTAACGTCCACTCCCTTGCTTTATTCGTTGGACATTTTTTGGCTGCACGGACCGTTTATAGGTAGGCAGTTATTTTGGCGATGCCTGGACCCGAACCTGAGACCTTTCGCATGCTTGGCGAATACCTAACCAACTGGGCTCCCCAACTCCCCTAAAAAGCCCTTCTCAGACGGTAGGAAAGTCGCTGGTCGAACAACTTTTGGTTCTGCAAAACGCCACACACGAGAATGACTACGTCATGCGTGACATCACAAACTTAAAAGCAGTATCATCGCGGTATTGGAGCAGGGGGTACAAGGAGGAGGCTCGGCCATGACGTCACGACTGAACTCCGTTTTTGATTGGAGCAGCCGTTCGAACAGCATAAAAGTAGCGGACCTTTTCACGTTGACTCGAAAAAACTCAGCCATCAAAAGCTGCTCGAAAAACCAGTTTTTTAAACGGCGTAGGGACGTCGCTGAACGAACGAGCTCTCGTGTGATAAGGCCTTAACAAAAAGAGAACTTAGTTCACTTGTATTCTGAACCCACGACCATATAACGGTAGAATTGGACGTACAGAACCAATCGATTCTTTTTTTTTCCGTCTTATTTTTGTTTAATGATCACTTGTCCGAGGCTACTTTTTGTCTGATCCCGCTTGAGAAAAGAGGTAAAATGAAGAGGTTGAGGAAGTATCCTGTTGGGTAATGTGAAGCTTCTGTTCGCGTGAAAAGTAAGCCCGAATTGAGGTTGGCGTGTTTTATGAGTCGAAATTCCGTTGAGAAACTTTTTTTTTAGAGTACAGGGTGGTTATAAAATAACGCTCGCTATTCGGAGTTATCTGTAGCATGAATGATTAATCCAAATGCATCAAAACATTGAGACACTTACTAATCAAGAAGGGGGGGAAAGAATGTAATCATAAAACACGAACTCGTCTCTTGACCAGGGTCCTAAATTACGAGGCGTAATTGGATGTGTTGGCCGCAATTAGCCATAATTAACGACACCTCGCAATAGAACCCTGGTCAAGAGACGAGTTTGTTTTTTATAATTCCATTATTTTTCCCCCTTCTTGATTAGTAAGTGTCTCAATGTTTGATGCCTTTGGGTTATTCATTCAAGCTACAGACCACTCCGAATAGCGAGCATTATTTTACAACCACAATGTACTTTAAGACTTCGCCGGAGCCCTCCACCCAACTTGGTTTCAGAAAGCAATTGACGCTGTACTTCGTAATTTAGAAGAACAGTAAATTGACGAACCTATACCCGAGTAAGCACCCAAAGCAACCGTTAAGAGATGTAACTTGCTCTCCCTCTTGCACGGGTATTATTCGTCGGACATTTTTGGGGGCTTCACGGGCCGTTTAATAGGTCGGCAGTTATTTTGGCGATGCCCGGACCCCAACTTGGGACCTTCCGCATGCCTAATCGACTGGGCTCCCCAGCCATCCGCGCAGGGTTCGGAAAGCAATTGCGATGGATTAACCTCACCAGCAGAGCCTCAAATCTAGTCATTCAAAGGGTTTCTCTGGGAACTGAGGAGCCCAGTCGGTAAGACGTGCGCCTTGCACGCGAAATGTCCCAGGTTCGGGTCCGGGCATCGCCAAGATAACTGCTGACCTTATAAAGAACCCGTGCAGCCCAAAAATGTCCAACGAATAATACCCCGTATAGTGGGAGTGCACGTTAAATATGCTCCTAAGTCCCAACGCTGCTTACGATGTCGCCCTTAACGCTTAAAAAACTTAACTAACTAAATCTTCTTTAGAAAAATATAAATTAAATTTAATTAATTGATTGACTTTCAATTAACTCGTGCTGTGTCCCAACGTTGCCTATTCAGATGTCGGATCGTCTCTTAACTGTGGTTCCAAATTATGACGCCCGTCACCAAAAGCCCTCGTGTAGCTCTACCCAGCCAAAAAATTCTGCAGAATTGCTTCAAAAAAATTTCGATCTTGCAGTTATCTTTAAGAAATCTGCAGTTTTTTTGAAGCGAAAGAAAATTGAAGTATATCGATTGGGGATTATGCAGTTTTTCTGTAGCAATTGTGCAGCAAATCTAAAGTCATTTTTAATGCTTCAGAAAAACTGCAGTTATTTTGAAGCAATAGAAAAGTGAAGCCTGACTATGGATATATCTGCGGTTTCTATGCAGCAATTCTACAGCCATTCTGAAGTCATTTAGTCACTAATTGCTTCACAAAAAAACTTTAAAAAAACTTCAAAAAAACTTTAAAAAAACTTCACAAAAAAACTTTAAAAAAACTTCACAAATTCTGAAGGGATTTGAAACACTTAGTCTGCATAATTGCTTCAAGAAAACTGCAGCTATTTTGAAGCAATATAAATGTAAAAATTGACCACATGTGTATCGGAAGTTTTTTTGCAGCAATTCTACAGTCATTCTAAAGTCATTTTGGCACTTAAAAAAAAAACTAGTTATTTTGAAGCAACAGACGAGCGAGAATATTTTCTAACTAAAATATAGTTTGCTCATATATTAACAGAACCAACTTCATAACAACCTTCTGTAGCACAGTCGTTAGAGCATTCGACTGTTGCCCATTTCCCATCGGATCAAATCCCGCGCTCCTACTTCCGAAATGGTCAGAAAAACAGCCCACTCGTTCGATAATTTATTTCTTTATAATTTTTATTTTAATAACATTTCGCTAGATGGCGCCACGTTTTCTTAAAAAAAGGCCAAAATATTCTGAAAAATTGCTTTACGAAAACTTAAAAAAAAACTGCAGTTTTCTTAAAGCAATTCTGCAGACTAAGTGTTTCAAATCCCTTCAGAATTTGTGAAGTTTTTTTGAAGTTTTTATAAAGTTTTTTTGTGAAGCAATTCTGCAGAATTTTTTGGCTGGGTAGTGTGACGGTAAATAAAACCTACTACCAAAGGGTTTTTCCCCTGTTCTCTTCAAATTTGGGCTTATTCGTTCAATCCGGCTATTTTTAGATGATTTCACTGTGTGTTACCCTATATCCTTACTCTTAACTCCTTTGATGTTTTTCTTCGCCCGTTGTTTGATCTGATTAACTTCAAAAAGAAAGAGCTTGTTAGTGAAGTTGTGCTTCTCTTTTCTTTTTGTTCAGGAAGAGAGTAGCAGCCAGCAGTGTTCGTAGTTTTGTTTCGTATTTTACCAGTTCTTCTATAGGACTTGAGAAAGGGGTTTTTTTGGTTGCAAGTGGTTACAATTTACGGGTTACAATTTGAGTTCTTTGAAGTCCCTTTTGAACTTATTGATTGGAAAACTAATATTTTGTTCTCTTTTTTTATGTAGAAGCAAACAAGACAACAAGCCTTTCCAATTAGAAGGATGGTAAAATGTAAATATAATTCTACGAATAAAATTCGAAAAAATAAATAAATAAAATTCTACGAATTAAAATAGTTGATGAGAATTTTAATTCAAAAAACGCCGACCGATTACTTAACCGACTACCCGCAATACCACCTAGATTAGAAGGCCGAAGAACTAAGCAACACAACATCACACTAGTAGACCAATTTCGATTTGTTGACATTTAGCATTTAGTTCGCCGGCCTTCTAATCTAGGTGGTATTGCTACCCGACACATCAACCAAACAGACCGACTGACCAAATCAACCAACCAACTCATTTCATTTTAACTCTTTCCTTACTGAAGCCCCCCCCCCCCCCCCCCCCCCCCCCCCCCCGAAAACAACTAAAAAAAACAGATAATAATTTTGGCAGAGAGAAAATGTACTAGGCGGAGGAAAAAGCGTAAACAAACGCTGCTGGCGCCGAAATTTAATGATCCCCCGATTGCTGGTTTTTTTCCTGATATTCGTGCGCCCTGTTGTGTTCAAAAAAATCGAAAAAATAAATAAAATTAAACTCTAACTGAAGCTAAACTAATAAAAATAATAAATTTATGTCTTGAAATAACAAATAAAATTGTTTATTGAATGGGAAATACCCTTTTGTATTCGATTCTCGCACTCGAAAATGAGAACTATTTACCTTTTTTCTAGTAGAACATTTGTATACTGCAAACTTAATGTGGGTTTAGATTTTAAAGATTCGAATCGCATCCTTAGTTGTTTAGGCGTTTTGGGGCGCTTCAGTAAGGAAAGGGTTAAAAAAAAAATTTCCTCTTTCAGACTCACAAAAAAAAGTTTGTCTCCTTCAATACAAAAGGGACGATCCCTACTACAGATTGTGGGAAAACGGGGGTTTGGGGTATTGGCCCCAAAACCATACCCCCTCCCCCTTACCCCTTACCCCCTTCAATTACATAAGGATAAAAAACGCATTTGTTCATGGGGATGGTGTAATCAATATGTACCCCCGCATCTAAAAAAGGGTGGTAACCCCCAATCAGATGTGGTGCAACCATAAAAAGCGTAAAAAATACGGGAAGTTTACTGAAGTCTGTCAGGACGACAGAAAGCTAAGTACGATTGGCAAAATTGGCATTTTTTTCTCTATAAAAGATTGCATTGCTTTATGGAAACGTAATTTATAATTGGTAATATGTTTATTATTAATTAAAATTTTGTAAATGTAGTAAAATGTAATGAATGTTGTAAATGTAATGAATGTTGTGATAATGTAATGTTGTAAATGTATGTTTATTTTTATTTTAGAATGTAATCTTTTTTATTTCAAATTACAAATGGTGCGATTATATTGGGAGCTGTGAACTTCGATGAAAATAACCTTTTATAATTTAAAATCCGTATGCATTTTGATCGAGTTATTAGGAAAAGCCGTCGAATTTTAAGTGCACAAAATTTAAATAGGATTTCAATTATTCAGTTTTTTATATGACAATTCTCCAAGGCACTGCGATTGCAGGTAGGATTTGTTTGCTATATTCATTCTCCAAGTAATAAATAAAGACGGGAGCAAACGTGAAGCATCCTGGTTTCTGACATTTGAAATAGTATTAACAGAAATTGACATTGTTATACAACGGAAGAAAGCTCTTGGCCTCTAGAAACAGAATACACCAAACATTTAAACACCATATGTCCCCATAGAGTATTGGGTCCAAATATGTCTCTTTAGCATAGAGGTTACCGAGGCTCGATCCAATTTTGTCATAGATACATCCCTGGATTGTAAGCCTCCTCTTCTTAATAGAAAAAATATGGCTTCTGGAAAGATAACTTCTCATGGAATGAACTTTTAAATTTGAAAAATTGTCAATTGGTCACGTTACTTGTTAGCTATACCGATACATATTTCCTTGAAACAATAACTTTAACTCATGTAATGAATGTACGGTTTAGAAATAATGCTACTGGACAAATAAGTGGACAATCTCACGGAAGTTTTCTGTGAATTTGCAAAAAACGTTCATATTTTTTTTTCAAACAATATACAGACACGGGCAATTCTGAGGCCCGAACCCTTTTGCAAATTACGTATATCCCTCTTACTCTGAAAAAAAAAACCTGCATGACGAAGGACGGTTGAAATATCTTTCCGCCTCGGTGGCACTAAATTGACTCCTATCACCCTTTCCTCCCCCCGAAATTCGTCATCCGATTTTTTACGCCCCATAAATCGAGATATTGCTGTTGGATAGACCCCCCCCCCCCCCCCCCCATATTATTATTCAAATTTTGACATCGTAAAAGTCCGCATATATATTGAGGTACGAGAAATGTTAACCTTCGCCTAATATCGAGACTTTTTTCGCCAAGAAGTTACCGAAGGTATTTTTCAGGGTTGCCGCACTTTTTGGTAAAATAAAATCAAGGACTATTTAAGGACTTTTCAATGATGTATTTCTTCTTTTCTAAGGATTTCATATTCGAACAAGCATCACCTCACGATCGTTTTTTAAAAATTCATTTAGAAAACGACTAAGAGCTCTTTAACACTTTCAAATGAACTTAAATATATGTTATAACATAACCATTTGGTTATAAAAAAATTAGCCTAAAATCACTTGCTCTGCCTTCATTAATTATACAAACAATAAATCAAAAAATAAAATAGAAACCGACTCACATTGAGAAAGGGTTTTTAATGAAGCCAAACTTAACATTTGCAACACTTAAAGATAAATTAGTCAGCCCCAAAAAAACAAGGACTTTTGAAAGTGGATAATGTTTTTCAAGCACTTTCAAGACCTTGCAAATCAGTGGTTTTTTTCAAGGACTTTTTATGGTTTTCAGGACCGTGGCAACCCCGATTTTTACTCGGCAAAGATTGGCTTGGCAACACAAAGGTCGCAAATCAAATACATCGTCCGTTATTTTAGAGGTACACTCTTAAAACAAAAGAGTGAAATCCACTCCAGTAGGAGAAGTGCATTTTCGACACTGGAAAGGAGTGAATATTAACTCAGACTGAGTTCAATTTGGAGTGATTCTGTCGGAGGTTTAACACACAAAGGATCCACTCCAAGAGGAGGAGTGCATTTTCAAGACTGGAGGAGTGAAATTAACTCAGACTAAGTTAAAATCGCTCGTTTGTTTTAAGAGTGTATGAAAGCACATTGCTGTCGAAGTACAGTAGCTGCAGCATAAAATGAGCGATTAACATTTAGTTCCCATAAACAAGTCCACAAAATAACACACAGTTCCCTCTTTTAACAGGATTACGATTGCACTAAAAACTTCAAAACTGCTCCATACACACTCTTAAAAACGAACGAGCGATTTTAACTCAGTCTGATTGATTTTCACTCCTCCAGTCTGGAAAATGCACTTCTCCTTTTGGAGTGGATCCTTTGTGTGTTAAACCTCCGACAGAATCACTCTAAACGAGTGATTTTCACTCAGTCTGAGTTAATACTCACTCCTTTCCAGTGTCGAAAATGCACTTCTACTGGAGTGGATTTTACTCTTACAAAGTACAGAACACTCTTAAAACGAAGGAGTGATTTTAACTCAGTCTGATTGATTTTCACTCCTCCAGTCTGGAAAATGCACTTCTCCTTTTGGAGTGGATCCTTTGTGTGTTAAACCTCCGACAGGATCACTCTAAACGAGTAATTTTAATTCAGTCTGAGTTAATAAAATGCACTTCTACTGGAGTGGATTTTACTCTTTTGTTTTAAGAGTGTAGTTGCAGTAGAAAATTAGCTATTAACATTTAGTTCCCATAAACAAGTCCACAAAATAACACGCAGTTCCATCTTTATAACAGGATTACGATTGCACTAAAAACTTCAAAACAGCTCCCATACAGACCGAAGAAGGGACATATAAACTGTAGGAAACCTTCCCTGCCAATAATACTGCGACCGAAACGGGCTTGCTAATGTCGGAGAAGGCCATCTTTTACTACTTAGTCGCCGCCTCTTAAACTTTTTTAGGACCCAGTACTGAAGAGCGTAGGATATTTGTCAAATCTAGATGTAGTCAAGGATTCTGTGGGTTGAATCAACGTGCACCGAACTATTGACGAATGGGTACGTCCATGACTACAGTGACGCCACATTTATGTCAACCGTTGTCTTAAACAAAACTATAACTAACCACCCGGCAGCCAATTCGTCTAAGCTGGAACGGCCACTAAGCACTGGTTACTTCCCACAAACAAACCCTGCTCTACCCTGTAAGAATCGTCCATTGGCGACAGGAGACGTAATAAATTTAGAGCCACAGCCAAGTAACGAGTTGGGTTATCGTCTCACTAGAGCTACACGAGGGCTATTGGCTACGGGCGTCGTAATTTAGAACCACAGTCAAGTGACGAGTCGACACCTGAGTAGGCACGCAACGCAACCGTTAAGGCTGCTCATCACCCCCAGACCCGGTCCTCCTTCGACCGGGCTTGCTAATGGTAAGTCTATGGGGAAAAAATGGTTTTTGTTCCGAAAAAAAAGCAAAGAAATTATAGGAATATTTTGATGCGGTTTTTTTTAAATTCATAAAAATCCAATAAAGTAGTGCTGTATAAGGTTATTTTTTTTTAAAAAGTTACTTGCCTTTTTTTTAATAGAAAAAAACTTAGATTAAAAAATTGGAAATAACTTTTTTTAAAAAATAACCTTATACAGCACTACTTTATTGGATTTTTATGAATTTAAAAAAAACCGCATCAAAATATTCCTATAATTTCTTTGCTTTTTTTTCGGAACAAAAACCATTTTTTCCCCATAGACTTACCATTAGCAAGCCCGGTCGAAGGAGGACCGGGTCTGGGGGTGATGAGCAGCCTTAAGGGCGACATCGTACTCAGCGTTGGGACTTGAGCATATTTAACGTTAACTCCCTCTACACGGCTCATAGAAGCTACAATATATCAACTACATCTTCCGAAAAAAATCGAAGCCTAAGAGGTACGAAGAAATTACAACCAATAAGAGATTAACATTTAGTTCCCATAAACAAGTCCACAAAATAACACGCTGTTCCTTCTTTATAACAGGATTACGATTGCACTAAAAACTTCAAAACAGCTCCCATACAGACCGAAGAAGAGAACATATAAACTTGCGTGGAAAACCTTCCCTGCCAATAATACTACCACCGAAACGGGCTCGCTAATGTCGGAAAAGGCCATTTTTTACTACTTAGTCGCCGTCTCTTAAACTTTTTTAGGACCCTGTACTAAAGAGCGTAGGATATTTGTCGAATCTAGATGTAGTCAAGGATTCTGTGGGTTGAATCAACGTGCACTGAACTATTGACGAATGGGTACGGCCATGACTACAGTGACGCCACATTTATGTCAACCGTTGTCTTAAACAAAACTATAACTAACCACCCGGCAGCCAATTCGTCTAAGCTGGAACGGCCACTAAGCACTGGTTACTTCCCACAAACAAACCCTGCTCTACCCTGTTAGAATCGTCCATTGGCGACAGGAGACGTAATAAATTTAGAGCCACAGCCAAGTAACGAGTTGGGTTATCGTCTCACTAGAGCTACACGAGGGCTATTGGCTACGGGTGTCGTAATTTAGAACCACAGTCAAGTGACGAGCCAACACCTGAGCAGGCCCCCAACGCAACCGTTAAGGGCAACAACGTACTCAGCGTTGGGACTTGAGCATATTTAACGTTAACTCCCTCTACACGGGGTACACGGCTCATAGAAGCTACAATATATCAACTACATCTTCCGAAAAAAAATCGAAGCCTAAGAGGTATGAAGAAATTACAACCAATAAGAGATTAACATTTAGTTCCATAAACAAGTCCACAAAATAACACGCCAGTTCCCTCTTTATAACAGGATTACGATTGCACTAAAAACTTCAAAACAGCTCCATACAGACCGAAGAAGGGACATATAAACATGCGTGGAAACCTTCGCTGCCAATAATACTACCACCGAAACGGGCTCACTAATGTCGGAGAAGGCCATCTTTTAGTACTTAGTCGCCGTCTCTTAAACTTTTTTAGGACCCAGTACTAAAGAGGGAGGCATACTTGTCGAATCTAATCAAGGATTCTGTGGACGCGACCATAAAGCCAATAAATACCACCTAGATTAGAAGGCCGGCGAACTAAATGCTTGACGTCATATTACTGGAAAGATTCTGTGGTTTTGACCAATGACCATTCGTGACTAGATCTTGTATTTGAATACATTTTTAAGATAAGATGAATGGAGATGCGACGTCATCTTAAGATGCGACGTTATTGGTCAACAAATCGAAATGGGTCTACTAGTGTGACGTTGTGTTGCTTAGTTCTTCGGCCTTCTAATCTAGGTGGTATTGATAAAGCACGCACTCATGTAGAATATGACAGTAAAAGAATGTTACGAATTTTGTAAATATTGTAAAAAACTTCTGTTAAATATTATTAATTTCTTCAACGTACTGCGCATTTAGCCTCATTAATGTTATCAGCCGTAGTACATGCTGAGAGCGTGCTGGAAAACACTATAGCGCCGTTGAAAAGACCGCATAATGTGAGTGAAACCGAAACAACCGAAGAAATAACGAAAATGCAAGAATGAAAACTGAAGGGGTTACGTCAGCGGAAACAACCCAATTCGTGTCAAATGCCTCAAAACCCACCTTTAGTTTGCAGCATTAAAATGTTCTAAGCGGAGGAATCGCGCGTAAACAAACTGAATTCTGCCCCTCTAATTGGTCGCTCCTCCTACGCGATAAGTTCGCCCTGATATTCGTTTGCCCTGTTATGTCAAAATCGAGGGAAAAATAATTAATATTTCACTCTAACTGAAGCAGAAACAAATAAAAATAATAAAAATATATCTTGAAATAACGAATAAAGTTATTTATTGAATGTGAAAAATCTTTTTTTTTTATTCGATTCTTGCTCTCGGAAGTTTTACCTTTTTTCCCGTAAAACATTTCTACATACTGCATACTAAAACTGTGGTGAGGTGTACACTCTTAAAACAAAAGAGTGAAATCCACTCCAGTTGGAGAAGTGCATCTTCGACACCCTAAAGGCATGCATATTTTCTCAGACTGAGTTAAAATCACTCGTTTGGAGTGATCCTGTCGGAGGTTTAACACACAAAGGATCCACTCCAAAAGGAGAAGTGCATTTTCCAGTCTGGAGTAGTGAAATCCACTCAGACTGAGGTAAATTGGGAGTGTTTGTTTTAAGAGTGTAGGATGTTTATTTGTTTATGCTACTAATACAACGGCTGTCCCAACGCTGACGTCACTGAAGGCGTAGGTAGCCATTTCAATCGTCCATTGCAATTCAGTTTTTTTTTCAACTCGTCCAATAAATAATTGCCAGAAAATATCTTAGTTGGAACTGGCAAACACACAACCCAAGTGCGTGCGGAATCGGAGGACATATATCCCCGCTTCACTTTTTACGACCGTTTGCGTGTTTTTAGCCGGGGTTTACGTCTAGTTTTATTATTACGATTCCGTTCCGCTTTCAGCAACTGTGGTGCCCAGACTATATGGAACCCAAAAACATAATATTAAAAATCATTTTTAATGGAAGAAAGTTTTGGGTTTTTTTGCTTCCCACACTACGTTTATAACTTAAAAAGCGGAAGCTTTTTTACAAAGAGTAGTCTGTCTGTCCGTCACCAACTTTCACAGCCTAAACTACAAATGCCACAGACAAGTGTAATCCCTCAAAACATTCAGCGCATCGAAACTAGGAGACAGTGAAAATCTCAAAAAAATATTCGAACTAAACTAACTAAAATTAACTAAAATCTTTGAGAGCAGTCCTGAATCCATCAATATTATAGATTCAATGATCTTACCTGTATTTATTTATTCCATTCTAAATACTTATTTATCTAGTCCCACCAACTTCCTTCCAAATAAACCCTTCATTACCAACTTCCAAAAAAATCTCAAAATCCTTATCAGTTACTCCCTTTACCGGCCATAAGGCCTCTGGCCATAATAGGTGCTTGAAAAGCATTACTTAAAATCAAAAATATCGTTATCCAAGCTCCGAACGTTTTCAGAAGCACCTACTTAAAAAGATTTTAATTGGAGCCTATAAGAGCGCGAAAATAATAAAAAAGAAGTTCTATAATTATGGATAATGTTCTAATTTGGTTCAACACTCAACGGTAGAAGTACCCAAGTGTGCATTTCTAGCTTGGGTTGAAAATGTTGGAACTGTATAGAATGAATGAGCTTGTTTTAGATGACGTAGTTTCCAGTTTTCATTATGACACCGCAGTTACACGCTTCGAGCGTTTGATTCCAGCAGCCATTTGAGCGTGACCTTGATTTTATCAAGGTAACAATTTAACAAGCAGATACTCTAAGCTTCGGCTGAAACTGGCGCTCAAGGTCACGAAACCAAACGAGATGGGTTCGAGACCTTGAGAAGCGGAGGCTTAGAGTATCTGCTTGTTAAATTGTTACCTTGATAAAATCAAGCTCACTTAAAATAAATAAATCTTAAAATAAAATAAATAAAATAATAAGATAAAATCAAGTATCAAACGCTCGAAGCGTGTAACTGCGATGTTACGCTTACGCGATTTCAATGGTTGTAGTTCGGTTTCCTTCTCAATATGCGGTAAAACCGCAGAAATTTAGTATTTAGATTTTTTTTTATTTTGATAAAACTGTTTTACAGATTACGATACAATAAGTTGGACAACGTAAAACAACAAAGACGACGAAACGAACAATGAAAAAAAAATCGCCATGAAAACATACAAGTCAAACTATTTAGCAATTCCAATATTTTTTTACATAAAATTCGAATACTAATTAGATCAAATTATCACCAAAATTAATTAACTCCAGAGGTACAGAAAATTGAAAGCAATACTTCGGTCGTGCTGCCAATCATTGACGTGAAAAATGCCCGTTAAATCGTAGAGATTTCAGCAGAGGCGATTTCGCGAAATTTTTTCACCAAGTACCTTAAAATAGGATTTTACTCTTGATTTTTCTATGTGTCGGGCGTAAATTCTCGAACTTTTCCATTTTGCCCCGCGTAAGCGATGAAGTCGCCAGACATGTACAACCAACACCAAACGGAATATTTTAATGGTAACCTTTTACTGTGTTTTCCCGCCAAAAAAAAACCGTTAGGCGCCAAAGCTTCCATTTGGCGAAATAAACGTTCGCGAAAAAAGTACCTAAATTCTTTTTTTTTCTTTACGTGTGTTAAATAATTTTTCAAGCAAAAAGATTTTTCAGAAATGTTGTAGATCATAACACTTCAGGCAGGAGTATGTTTTTTTTTTTTTTTTTTAAATATTTCAATCACTTAAAAATATATTTATTCTTAGAAATTCTAGTGTAAGTACCGAATTCCGTTTTGCAAAAATGTCAATTAGATCTCTGTCAAACTTACGCTAGCTACCTGTTAATCAAGGAGCTAGAAGGGATGAGTTATTCATATGAAATAATAAGAGTAAGTTTGGGGAAGGGTTGTCTTGATGGAGATAGGGCGCCAATCGAGGGAAATATCGCCAAATCCCGAACAGTTTAGAATAGAGTATATTCTACACTCCGTGCCAACCTAACTTGGGTAAAAACAAAGAGTAAAAAGGAAGAGGGAAAAACGCGATTGGTCCATTAGTTGGAAACTCTTTGTAAGGTCATGTTTACATACAAATTTTTTTGAATACAAAGCATATTTTTCGTGTATACTTTCTCTACACAGCATATTATTCGTTGGGCGTTTAAGGTGCTTAAACCGTTTATAGGTCAAGTTAGTCATTTTGTAGGTAGTTATTTGGCAATACACGGATCCGAACCCGGGACCTTCCGCGTGCAAAGCAAGCGCACTACCGACTAAGCTTTGAGTAAGAAAGAATTCGTTTATATTTTCATCTCTAACGTCTAAACAGGGACACCGCATTTACAATACTTTAACATCCACAGAGATCTTAAATTCATTGCAATCTGAGCGTCAAAAGTGGTAGCGATGAGGCCACAAAGAAATGGCTCTCAGTTCTGGGGAAAATGACGAATCTGCAAAGGCGAAGCCGCCAATAATAAAGCAGCGCCGTTTGAAAAAAAAAACATTTACAAACATAGAAGAAATACAGTAATTAGGATTAAAACAAATCTTAAACAGTTATTGCTGACTGTTAACAAACGTTATACTAGAACTACATTCGCTTATCCCGCCACAAAGTAAACTTTTCTTTAAAAATTTCACCCAACCCGATTTCTTGCCAAATTTGGCGACCTTCCCCATTTTCACAAGAGATGTTATCAGCAGAGCGTAGGAGTTCTCAACTATAACAGCCCCGTCTAAAAACGTATTATAAGCTGTAAGTAACAACTTTTTAAACAAATTGTGGATCATTAATGCATATTTTCAGAAGGAGTAATAACGGTTAATTTAATTATTAGATTCGCCAGTGTTTACTAGATTTATCAAGCAGAAAAATCAGTTATTAGAAGTGACCAAAAACTAGAGAAAAAGTTTGTTATTTTGAAGGGAAAATTTGTTATTTCGAATAATATAGGGCTGGAACGGGCGTTTAGATTTAGAAATGTATAAGTGTTTATGAACTAGCTGGCTTTTTAATTGAAAACTTTGACTTTTTTTATTTATTTAAAAGTTAGTATATTATACTCTTCGTAAATAACAGTGCTTAGATATCTATTCCATTTTGATGAAAGCTTTAGACGTTTAACCCTTTCAGTCCCAGTGATGCCATTTGGCATCATCACTTTCAATATTTTTTTCAAAATGTTTATGTCCCGTTATGTCATCGAAACACACATCATTCGATTCTTCACACTTTGTTCTATGAGACAATATTTTACAATAATCTCAATAGAAGTCAGAACTACTATTTTTTTATTCAAAACATAGCCAACAAGCGTTTCACCTGATTTTTGATAAGTTCACTTCAGTTCCACATATTTAAAACACAATTTAAACTATTTCGGTTAAAATAATTACTAAGTTTTTTTTCAATAATATGGTCAGATACCTTAAAATATATAACTCGAAGTGTTTTTAGGTAATGTATATATTTTTTATTTTGTTGTTTTCCACAATTAAAAAAATTTTGGCATTATTTCAAAAACCATATAAAAAATTAAAATGAATTTTTTTTTCTTATGGAACTCGTATATTTGACCTAAAATAAGCTTATTTTGCGAATATCAGAAGTTTCTGTATTGTAGTAAATTTTTGGGACTGAAAGGGTTAATGTTTTGTGTGTGTGGTTAAATTAAAGTCGCACTAGATATACACGAGTTCTATTGGCTCGTTTAATGAAAATTTTCTATGTAACCCATTTGTTTTCAATTAATTAGATCAATACCACCTAGATTAGAAGGCCTGTAACAACATACAAGACAAGAACCAGAATACTCCAGGAACACTCGAACACAATAAAATAATGTAGCGAAGTTAGTTTTATTTAGAAGATTCGAAATTCGTTTTATTAACACTTTATTTATTTATTAAGAACACTTTAGAATTATTAATCAATTAACCGGAGTTCGTTCATTTTCGATGACATCTCGTCCATCTAGGACCACACCTAAATTTACGTCTTTTCCGTTGCGTGTCTAAAAAAGTTCTCTCTTACTCCCTGCTACGGGGCTGCTTCCAAGTTGGCCGGTAGAGGGCCAAGGACCTAGACGCTGACGCTACAGGCTCCTCCTCCCCTGGGGAAACTTTCGAAGAATGAGAAAGTTTATGATTAGTGTTCATGCAAGAGTTATACAACTGTTCCAGGAACCTAGGCAAGTGCCAAGCAAAAATTATCAATTCCCAGTGTCGAGAGAAACCAAATGTTTAAATAAATATATGAAAAGAAATAAATGCAAGTATGAAAAGAACGAAATAAATTGGGCACATACACACATTTTTTTTTTTTTTTAGTGAGTGTGAATCCGACTCAAACCATCTGCATTTTGATGCAGCTTTCCTTTTCGATGAATAACTTTAAAATTAAAAGGTTGTAATATTAGTGACCATCGCATCAAACGTGCGTTAGAACTGGCATGAGAATTCAGCCACACCAAAGGATTATGATCAGTCACAATTTGAAAGAAATTTCCATCGAGATAACACTTAAGTTTCGAAACTGCAAAGATGATGGCGGCACACTCTTTCTCACTAACACTATATCGTTTTTCAACACTGGTAAACTTCTTGCTTAGGTATATAATAGGATGTTCTTCAGTTTCATTGTCTGCCAACTGGGACAAAACTACCCCCATTCCTCGATCTGACGCATCAGTTTCAACTATGAACGGCTTCTGATAGTCTGGTGAGTACAGCACAGGATAGTTGCAAAGACAGTTCTTTAGCTTGTCAAATGCTTCCTCACATTCTTTAGTCCATGTAATGAAACCTTTTCTAGCTTTCCCTTTTAAAGAATCAGTTAAAGGGGCAGCAATCGATGAAAACATTGGAATGTATCGGCTGTAGTAACCGGCTAACCCTAAAAAGGCACGAACTTCAGTTTTACTTTTAGGTGGGCTAAAGTTCTTGATCGCCTCAATTTTTAGTTCAGCTGGCTTCCTAAGACCTTGTCCAACAACACGTCCAAGATACTGCACTCGCGCTTGGGCAAATTTACACTTTGACGGCTTGATGGTTAGTCCAGCTTTTTCTATTCTTTTCAGAACTATATCGACTTGTTTTAGATGTTCAGCAAAACTGTTCGAAAAAATCGCTATGTCATCGAGATACGGAACTGCGTACTCTTCACATCCTTCTAGAAGTTGATATACCATCTTGCTAAATTCGTAAGGAGCATTCTTTAGACCAAATGGCATCCTTAAGGGTTTATAAGTGCCAAAGTTAGTCACAAATGCTGCCAGTCTTTGGGCTCGCTCAGTAAGGGGAATTTGCCAATAGCCTTTAGACAAATCCAGAACTGTTATGTACTGAGCAGAAGACACGATTTCAATTCTTTCTTCTATATTTGGAAGGGGAAAGAACTTTGTTTTAGTGATCTTGTTCAAGTTCCTGTAATCAATGCAAGGTCTCGGATCCTTACCAGGAGCTTCCACCAGAATCATTGGCGAAGTACAATCTGAAAAACCAATTTCTATGATTTTCAAATCCAGCATTTTCTGTATTTCGGTTTTCAGAATTGTATTTTGTCTTGGCGATGTTCGATAAGGCTTCGAAAGAATGGACTGTTCTTCGCTAAGTTCAATGTCGTGCATGACGAGTTCGGTTTTTCCTGGGATGTTTGAAAAACACTTCATATATTTCCAAACTAGGTTCTTCATTTGAGCGATTTGGTCCTCATTCATATTTGAACTTTCGCCGTAATCTTGAAACATCTCTTCAAGGTCCAATATATTCGGGTTAGAGTCCACACAAGGTATTTCCATTTGTTCCTCGTCATTTTCTCCATCAAGATCACTTATCAAATAATTCACTTCTTCTGGTCGTTTATAGTATGGCTTCAGCATATTTACATGGTACACCTTTGAAGTTGCTTTCTCACCTGGCAACTGCACAACGTAATTGGTTTCAGAGAGTTTTCTTAGAATTGTTCCAGGACCTGTCCAATGTGGGCTTAACTTGTTGCTCTTAAATGTAGCAAAAATCAGCACTAGGTCTCCTATTTGAAATTCTCTTTTTACTGCTCTCTTGTCGTACCAAGTTTTATTCTTTTGCTGACATTCTTCCATCTTTGAGATTGCTAAATCTTGACAGTGCTTCATTCTGTTAATCAAGGAGAAGACGTATTCAGTTACGGGCTCACCTTCTGTTTCTTCCACGTCCAACCATTTTTCATACAACAGAGTAAGAGGTGTTCGAAGATTCTTGCCATGCACCAGTTCAGCAGGAGTAAATCCAGTGCTTTCATGGGTAACAGTTCTTAGGGCAAACAGAGCTGGATATATAGCTTGCTCCCAATCACTCCCAGACTCCAAGCACAACACCTTTAGGACTCTTTTAACTGTCCGATGAAATCTTTCGATTGGATTACTTTGTGGATGATAGACAGAGCTGTGAACTACCTTTATCCCGAACTTCTCTAGAAAAGTAGTACTGAGTGCGCTGGTAAAAGAACTTCCTTGATCTAACTGCAAAACCTTCGGAAATCCCATCCTACTAAAGATTTGCATTAAAGCATCAACAACAGTCACAGATGTTATATCTTCTACTGGGACGGCATCTGGATATTTAGATGATAGGCACATCGCAGTCAACAGGTATCTTTTTCCACTTGGAGTGACTGGCAAAGGTCCACAAGCATCGACATTTATCTTGGAAAAGACTTCTTGAATCACCGGAACTATCTTCATAGGAGCCTTCTTTTTGTCCAGAGGTTTTCCAACGAGTTGACATCTGTCGCAGCTTCGAACGTAGTCTTCGATTTCTTTATAACACTGGGGCCAAAAGAAGTGTCTGGAAAAGATGTCTTTCGTCTTTGTCACTCCTAAATGTCCCGATGTTCCCTCATGACAAAAGGCTTTCAAGTCATTTCGATACTTTTTAGGCACAACCAGTAACAGTCTCTCCACTCCTGTCTTGTCCATCTTTCTCTTCACGAGTATTCCATTTTCTAGTTTTTCTAATCCACCAGCAGATTCACTTGGGTTTTCTTGCACTTTTTCCAAAAGTGATTTTAGCTCGGGGCATTCTTTTTGTTGATCTGAGAAAGTTTTAGAATCCACTTTCAACAACGCCAAGCCCTCATAGTTATCTTCTTTAGGTGGGAATGAAAACAGATCATCTTCTTCAATTGTTATTTCATCATTCTCATTTTCCTCTTCCTCCACAACTTCTTCAACTAGGTCTTCGACAGCTTGCTCTTGTTCTGCTTTGCGTCTTCGAGCTCTTGTTTCTATAGCATTGATCTGGTGAGGAACATCTTCATTTTTCATTGTATCTAATAAGGCTGCTGTTTGATTACCCAGCAAGTATCTTCCTTTGTCTAGTTGACATGGCACGACAGCTGCCTTTGTGATTACATGTCCGAATTTTCCTTTCAACTCCACTTCTGCCAACGGCAAGCATACTGGGAATTCGTCCAACGGTTGTTGTACCCAAATGTTCTCTCCAGTTAACATTTTAGGAGTGATTCTGTTGCGGCACACAACGTCGATGCTGGTTCCAGTATCTCGCAAAATAGGCATAGTGAAACCATTTACTTCAGCCGTGAACGTATAGGGGGACATAACGTCTTCGTCTCCTTTCTTTATAAGACGGTTGATGTCTGAAGTTCCACCAGTCTTCTTCACCAAGGGACAGTCAGGTCTTAGATGTTCAGTAGAATTACAACGAAAACATCTTGGTTTTCTGCGTTTTTCGAAGCCTTCATTAGTTTTACTTCTTTCATTTTCATTCTTCTCAACCCGTGGTTCGTTTAACGGGGCCTTTGTTTCGGATTGATTTTTTCCTTTCCATGGTTTGAACGTTTTTTCTTTTGTTGGAAATGTCTTTTTCATGATCATCCTAACGTTTTCATACTCATCCAGTTTTTCTGCGACCCTCTCTGGATTTTTCATCTGGGTCCACTCATCGATAAAATGATTTTTAATTTCTAAACTGGTTTTCCTTTTTATTTGTTCAGATAAAATCAAATTACACAAATCTTCAAAGGTCCTCACTTCCAACCCTCCTATCCATTCGTGGAAATAGTTTTTCAGCTCAAACAAAAAGTCTTTCCAAGTTCCCTCTGGTCCTTTATGGTGATTATAAAAAAGTTGACGGAACTTTTCTGGGCTGAGTTTGTATCGGTTCAGAAGTACCTTCTTAATAGCCTCGTAATCTTCGTATGTTTCTTCCGATTCCCGAGCGATGAGCTGCGCCATTTCAATTGGCAAGAGTCCCGTTAGGTGAGACACCCATTGCTCTTCTGGAAGTCCGATCCTCTTGGCTGTTCTTTCGAAAAGGACTAAGTACAAACTGATATCAGATTTGGAGTCATATTTTGTCATCAAATGGTGTATGTCTTCTCTATGTCTTGGAGCCACACTTGTTCCATTTTTCTCCAATCTTAATTTTTCGAGAAGAAACTTATTTTCTGACTCTTGCTTTTCTAGAAACAAACGATGCTCTTCTAGTTGCTTCCTTTCTTCGACAGCAGTTTGAAGAAATGATTCTACGAATTCTTGTTCGTAATGTGTACTAGCTTTAATGGCTTCTTTCAAAGTTAAAACTGTCGAATTCGCATCTATGTCAATGTTCATTTCCGTAGCGAGGTTTAATAAGTCCCCTTTTCGACACTTTCCCCAAATAGCCATTTTTATAAAAAAAAATATCTAACTACTTTTACCGACAAGAAAAGCTTATTTGTCTGAGACGAATCCACACTCGTAATAGACTTCATATACAATAAACTTTTTTTACATATCTTAATTTCACAACTAAAAGTATTATTTTTATAACCATAAACCTTTATAAATTATACAATATCTTTTTTTTAAAGATAAATAGCAAGGTTTAATTTCATTTTCTACAAGCAATAAAAACGTATTATGTTAACGTATTAACGTTAAGAACGTAAGAAATACATTCGAAAAGAAATGTCTCAAAATGCATAAACACAATAATAAAGGCAAAAAGAAATAAATTGCAATAATTTTTTTCTAAGAAAATATTTTCACCTATATTAATATATTTTTAATGCAAGGAAATATCAAAATCACTTATAACAAATATCCCCAAAATAAGCATTAAAAAAGAAATAAAATGTGACCACGAAATTATTTTCCAATAAAAAAATAAAAGAAACAGAATATGGTAAATAAACTTCTTATTCAACAGATGTATTTTTTTCTTTTTACTTAAAAAAAAACATCAAAAATAAATCCAGTCTTTTATTTCGACTCCAGAAAACAATCTCAAAATCCACCTGTTAATAACTAAATAAAAAATCAATAGTAGCTTTCGATATTCTTATGATTTTTTTTTTCTTAACAAGAAGCCAACCCATCCGCCATGTTTGTCCACGAACACATTTTCTCAAAACGAAAACTCGATTGACAAAATAATTTTTAAACATATAATTGGGTTCAAACAATAATAATTCTTTACGAATAATTCTCAAATATATCATCAAAGAATTTAATCAGTGCTGTCATTCAAATATTTATACATGAATACACTAAAATTCCTATATATTTTTTATTCGTTAACAAGAAACTTGATTGACACAAGATTTTTTTTTTAACTGTATAATTATCTTATACCATTCAAATATATGTAAAAATATTTTTTCCAAGAATTTTAACAGTGCTACCATTCAAAGACGTTTGAATACACTAAATTCTTAAATATTTATTCACTCTTGATATCAAAATATATACTACTTCGCAACAAATATCTATTACGCTCAAAATAACACTAAATTCCAACAATAAGCTACTTAATGCTTAATATTTAACTAAGTTATAAATATTTTTCAAGCAAATAACATAAGTATTTCCGCTTCACAATTGTATCCAGGAATAACTTGTTACCAATAATGGCGCTTTCAATAGAATTTGATAGCTTTTAAAGCACGTTACGAACATTGATATCATACATGAATAGTTATTTTAGAGTAATTAATACAAAACTTTCTGTTTATCATTTCAAAAACAACTCAAAACTTAATTTCCAAGGAATTAACTACACCTTATTAAGTTTTTTTACGAGTTAAAGGGTTTTTATTTTTGAAAACCCAAACTAATTTCATAAACAGAATTTTGTATTGACATTTTAGTTTATGCAACCATTTTTTCTCGACACCGGCAAAAGACAAAATTTGCAAAAGGCACTCACCCCAAGAAGTGACGAGATGATGTTGTCGTCGAAAATCCCAAAGCTGCCACCATTTTTAGATCTTGTAACAACATACAAGACAAGAACCAGAATACTCCAGGAACACTCGAACACAATAAAATAATGTAGCGAAGTTAGTTTTATTTAGAAGATTCGAAATTCGTTTTATTAACACTTTATTTATTTATTAAGAACACTTTAGAATTATTAATCAATTAACCGGAGTTCGTTCATTTTCGATGACATCTCGTCCATCTAGGACCACACCTAAATTTACGTCTTTTCCGTTGCGTGTCTAAAAAAGTTCTCTCTTACTCCCTGCTACGGGGCTGCTTCCAAGTTGGCCGGTAGAGGGCCAAGGACCTAGACGCTGACGCTACAGGCCGAAGAACTAAGCAACACAACGTCACACTAGTAGACCAATTTCGATTTGTTGACCAATAACGTCGTTTCTTAAGATGACGTCGCATCTTGATTCATCTTATCTTAAAAATGTATTCAAATACAAGATCTAGTCACGAATGATCATTGGTCAAAACCACAGAATCGGTCCACTAATTTGACGTCAAGCATTTAGTTCGCCGGCCTTCTAATCTAGGTGGTATTGATTAGATTCGCTAGTGTTTATTCAGTGCGAAAAAATCGGGTATTTTAAAAGACCAAACATAGTAAAAAAATTTGTTATTTCGAATAATGAAGATTTTGAAGGTGTGGAGAAATGTTTTAGTGGTTATGAACTAGATGTTTTTTAATCAAGAACTTTAGAAATTTTCGATTTATTTAAAAGATTGTAGGATGTGCACTTAATTAATTGAATTTTTCTATTTTCTGAAATTGATGAGAGCTTTGTATGGTAGGATTCGTGTAGCTCTAGTGCGACGTTAATTTTACCAAACAAAACCATTAGGCGTCGAAAGTTCTCTTAAATTTTAATAAAATAGAATAATTAAGAAAATAATTGCTGTCATTTTGAAATATCACATTCTATACTAATAAACCAGTTTTAAATATTTTTTGGTCAAATTTACATAATACTCGAGTGTTTAGTTTTCATTTAAATTACTCTGAATGGCATACAGCGCCACCTACTGAGGTAATAAATTAAAATGTGGTAATTAATATGTTGAACTCTCAGTATAAATAGGTAACAAATAGGGACAATAATGTATCATTAAACAAAATGCTTGAACAACAACAAAATCTGCAGTGTGAATTATTTATTTTGACAGACAATTGTACTGATGAAAATATACAAAGCTGTCCTCAAAAATTCATTCATCCGCTCGCCATTTTCTAGACTTGGTACTTTTTATACACAAACAATATTTTCTTCTGTTAACATAAATCTGAGCCTTTTGTTTACAAAAAAAAATATCACGACTTCACGTCAAGAAAGAGACTAAAACGTCACGAAAAAAAAGCATTAAAAAAATCGTCTGACAAATCCCTCTGCGGATTGTTAGCAGCACTACAACTAAACTCTATTCACACAAAAAAGGCGGGGAAAAAATAGAATAGAATCCTTTGTATTCTCAACGGTTAGTAACAATCTGTTTACGAGTGAATTTTTTTCTACAGTTTAACTTGTTATGGCAGTTTTGTCTGATCGTTACATTTAACAGCGAAATTGTTGTTAAAACGTCTGTAAAAAGAAAGTAATAAAATTCGTTTTTCACCAAGTTAATATTTTTTATATACAGTTTATTTTTTCTTTTGTTATGTCTTGTCACCCCGCAAGGCGTTTTTGAATTCCATAAACTTGACTCTTTCGGAACATTAAAAAAAATTGACAAAAAGTGTGTCTGCCATTAGCAAAGCTACTTAACAGAAAGTTTTAGTTGGATATAATTCTAATTTGAAAATTTTCCTAAATATAAAATATATTAACTTTTAAAATAATATTTTAATTTTTAATTTCAAAACAAATGTACTTATAATATAAAAAAAATTTAAGAATACTGTGTAATTTTCAGCTATTTACATTTTTTTAAAGCGTGATAGCTGAAAGTTTATACTGCAGTAGCTTTATAAACCCGGCTTCGCACGGGTGTACCCTTTATATCGGTAATTGTTTCTTTTTATGTTAACACTCATTTCATACAAATTGATCATTACTCCACTGGTCAGCCCTCCATCGGTATATTATAATTTCCTCCTATTATAATATCAGCATTAAAAAAATCCGATTGTTTCCAAGCAATTCCAGAAGTTAGAAGGCTTTCCCATATGCCCTGTTTAAATCGCCACAATATCTGCGATATAACAGCCAGTTTCTATTTGCCCTCTTGCACACGAAAATGTCCAAAATGTGGTAAACATTCCATTCCATATTCGACCACTCGACAGGGCTGGGGAGCCCTACCGGTAAAGGCGTTCGCGTCGCATGCGATACACTCTTGAAACGAACGAGCGCTTTTAACTCAGTCGGATTAATTTTCACTCCTCCAGTCTGGAAAATGCACTTTTCCTTTTGGAGTGGATCCTTTGTGTGTTAAACCTCCGACAGGATCACTCCAAACGAGTGATTTTTACTCAGTCTGAGTTAATATTCATTCCTTTCCAGTGTCGAAAATGCACCTCTCCAACTGGAGTGGATTTCACTCTTTTGTTTTAAGAGAGTAGGTCCCAAATTCGGGTCTGGGCATCGTCAAAATAACTGCCGACCTATAAAAGGCAAATACAGCCAAAAAAATGTCGGACGAATAATACCCCATGTGGTGAAAGAGAGCCCATTAAATATTTTTCAAAAGTCCCGACAATGCGTACGAAGTCGCACTTAAAAGCTGCATTAGATGCTTACTCAGGTGTCGACTCGTCACTTGACAGTGGTTCTAAATTAAGCCGTCCGTGGCCAATAGCCTTCGCGCATAGCTCTAATACGACGATAATTCAAACTTACTCTAACCCATACAACTGGAGGGAAAAAGCTAACCTACGTCAATTTTTTTTTACTTCGCCAAAAGCCCTCAATGCCAAAATTCAATCGGCCATTATATCATAACTGTACCAAATTGACAGTTTCATAAACATAAAGTTTGTACACTATTCGTACAGGGACATTTCTTGGAAGTTTTCATCAAATATAGAATAGTTATCGCCTTTAAAGTCATGAGACACTGTAGCAATATCTTCATTTCTAATGATCTGTAAATATCACATTTTCTTACGAGTTTATACTTAATTTTCGTTCACGCTGAAAGCGCTGATTTCTTTTAAATTGAAATTAAAAAAAATTATATAAATTCTAATCGTTTACAATGATATTTCTATCTAGAAATCGGCTCACGTTTTGCACTCCTACACCCGTTCGGATTCTAATTTCGAAAAACCGCTTCTTAAAATGACGCCTACGATATAAAAAGAATATTTTCCTAAAACTTGGTAGCTGTACCTCCAGCAGTGAGTGAGTCAGTCAGTCAGCCTTTTATATGTACAGATTTTTTAAATTTGTATTCAAAAACTTACACACATAAACGAAAATGGTTATTACAACTATGTGAAACCTATGCCTTGCTTCGGCGGTGAGCCATTTTTTCCAAAAAGATTTTTTTAAAAATGCATCTCAGCTTTCATATTAAGACGCGTAAAATAAAATAGGGTAAACATAGTTAAACAGCGTCTTAAATTTCAACTTAGGGCGCGTAAAAATAAATAATCGAAAGATGGTAAACAGCTGAAAATGTAAACAACATAAATCCCAAACCGTAAACAGCGTTAAATCCCCAGTGTAAACAAAGTTGGCAAATAAGCATTATTTTTTGCTTATTCGCAGATGTGAGCAAATACTCAGATCATTAGATGAAAATTTTGATACTTACAGAAGTTTTTTTTTTTTTTTTTTTTTTTTTGGCAATGCAATTTCTCAAAAAAAAAAAAGAGTTTATTTTTAAATCATTAACTTTTTTTAATTTGAATTTAAAAATGGTAGAAAAACTAATTTATTAAATTGAAACGCAAGCAAAAACGACTACATAGTTAGAATAAAAAAAATAATATAAAATTGACATTGATTCACTGCATAATAATTTCATTGCTATTTTAGTAAACCACAAAACAACATACCCAGTAAATCTTCAAATGTATAAAAGAAAGCTTTCTTACCTAAAAAGAAAGAAAAAATAAGTTAAATATCAAGTAAATAGTTGAGAATGAAAAAGAAGTTTTTAAAAAAATCAGTTAAATATCAAGTACATATATAAAGTACAAATTTGAAAATCATAAAAAAAAATTGTTTAAATGTCAGTAATAAAATATCCCAATATTTGAATAAGTGTATAGGGAGAAAATATATACACTTCCGCTGCTGAAGGCTTTTTGTTGCCTCGTAAATGTGAGTTACCACGTAGCACGTCATGGAATAGCATTCAATACTTTTCGATTCCTTAACCCTTTAATGCATACTGTTGCCGGGTCAGTCCGGGTCCCTGTTTTATGGGTCACATATATGAATGGGTCAGTGGGTCATGGGTCACACAGTTTGCGACCCGTTCCTCGGTAAAGCTAGTCTCCTGACTGTGGTTCTAAAATACGACGCCCGTCGCCAATAGCCCTCGTGTAGCTCTAGTGCGACGATAATTCAAACCAAACCAAATCTTAAGTTACACTAGGACCAAAAGTGTAAACAATCAATATTGTACTTACACCTCTTTTATCCTAAACCTTTACACGAGAGAACAGTTCCGCGACTTCTCGAACCTAAGTGGCTGCTTTGATTACCATTTCCAACTTCTACTCCTTTTCGGGGGGACCTATCTGGGAATCAAATTATCACAAGATCTCCTCCCCCCCCCCCCGCCCCTAGTAAAGAGGATTTTCTACTAACTCGATTTACTAAGTCGTAACTGAAGAGTTGGAGCAACAGAAAAACTTAGCTCTGATACTATGCAGCGCTGTTGCATTTAGTTTTGTCCGATGCAGTTTGTGATTCGGTCTAATGAGGATTTTTTTTTTGGTTGATGTTACGGCAGCGTCTATGTCAGTGGTTCCCAACTTTTTCTGAACCATCGCCCCTCACTTTAGGTTGACTAACACCCATCGCCCCCTTCTAATTTTCATGTTTTTCTAATTATAATTTGAGCTAAAATGTAAATAATAAAGCAGTTTTATTATTTTAAACACTTACTACCACATATAAAAACAACCAAAGCAGCTTCATATGGTAGATAGTAAAAATTGATTAGTTGGGTGTTGTTAGAGAATGGTTCTACTGTACAGTATTATTTTAAAATTCTCCCTTTGAATACTCATCGCCCCCCGATCGCCCCCTAACTATTTATTGCCCCCCTTGATAGAACAAATCGCCCACTTGGAGGCGATCGCCCCCAGGTTGGGAACCACTGGTCTATGTAGTGACACGGTGACGGTATACCAAATTGGAGTTAATTTCAGTTCTGTTGGGTTATATAATTTTGTCAGGATTGGAATGATTTTGGAGGGATAGGATTAGAGTTTAATTATCGTCTCACAACATTATCGTCAATCGCAACAAAATGGCTTTTGGTGACGGAATTTTTTTTGATTTGCACTCTTAGTTTTACAATAATGCATTTTTGTTATTTGGTACTTCTGTTAAGGTTTACGAGCATTGGAATAAAGAGGCTATTTCCAAACATAACTTGAGGCGCGTTTACATGAGCCATCGAATCCATGGATTGAAGAGCAAACTCAGCAATTTTTCCCTCTTGGGAATTTTCTCCCAGACAGAACCGGAATTGAGGCTTCATTGGGGGGTTTCGCAAACCCCCCAATGAAGGAGGGTTTGATGTTTCATACCATGGATTAGGCCACTGACTATCATTTGGGTTAGAAATCCTGCTCGACCTCTTTTCCTCCCCCTAATGGGGATTTCGGAATTCCATGGATTCGATGGCTCTTGCAAACGCGCCTTTATTTTTATTTCTCTTCTCTTCATATTACTATAAAAAAAAACGAGCTTAAGTTTGCAGCAGAGAAATGTACTGAGCGGAGGAAACTGGGTAAACAACCCGGCTGGCGCCGCAATTTCACGTACTTTGATTGGCTGCTCCTTTCGACCCTGATATTCATGCGCCCTGTTACTTCAAAATCGAAGGAAAAAAAATAATTAAAATAACACTCTATCTGAAGCTTAACTAATAAAAATAATAAATTTATGTCTTGAAATAACAAATCAATTTGTTTATTGAATGTGAAATACCTTTTTCTATTCGATTCTCGCACTCGAAAATGAGAACTATTTACCCTTTTTCTCGTAGAACATTTGTATACTGCAAACTAAAGGTCGGTTTTGGTATAGCAACTGTTTTTCGTTCCACTGCGAGTTCCAAAATCCGAGGGAAACAAAATCGATGTGGCACTTCACTCACAGCCGCCGCAAAAAAAGAAAGAAAAAAAAGGAACAACGCAGTTCGCGGTCAAATTCAATCAGTTGTTGCCAACACAACTCCAAAATACCCTTCATGAATGATATAAAAGCATGTGGCCTGTGCTACGACGCCGATAAATCAATTTCCCTCTCTTCCATATGGATTGCCGACTTACTGATCTATTGGCTTCTCCTTGCTTTTGGCTTTTTACATCGGAATAGCATTGGACGACAATGGTTTAACAGAGGGTTAACTATCGTTCGAAGTCAAGTTTTACTTTTTTCAATAATAACCGTAATTTTTTACCACATCGTACTTTAAGGTGCTGCATTATCACAGTGGTACACTCTTAAAACGAACGAGCGATTTTAACTCAGTCTGATTAATTTTCACTCCTCCAGTCTGGAAAATGCACTTCTCCTTTTGGAGTGGATAATTTGTGTGCTAAACCTCCGACAGGATCTCTCCAAACGAGTGATTTTAACTCAGTCTGAGATAATATTCACTCCTTTCCAGTGTCGAAAATGCACTTCTCCAACTGGAGTGGATTTCACTCTTTTGTTTTAAGAGTGTAATGAAAAGTCTATCGTAGTTATCACACGAAACAAAAAAAAATATATAGTATTCCGTCCTTAGGTTAGGTTTTGAATTATCGTGTCGCACTAGAGCAACACGAGGGCTATGGGCGACGGGCGTCGTATTTTAGAAACCACAGTCAAGTGACGAGCCGACACCTGAATAGGCCCCCAACGCAACCGTTAAGGGCGACATCGTTACGCAGCGTTAGGACTTTGAAGGATATTTCACGTGCACTCCCTTACACGGGGTATTATTCGTCGGACATTTTTGACTGCACGGGCCGTTTATAGGTCGGCAGCTATTTTGGCGACCCGAACCTGGGACCTTCCGCATGCTAAGCGAGTGCTTAACCGAATGGGCTCCCCAGCCAAGTGCGACGCTAATTGAATTCCGAGAGAGTCTCCGTCTTTCGCGCATTTATTATACATTATTTCCCTCTCTTTCCCTCGCGGGGGAAAATCCGTTACAATTACTCGAAAACTCGAAATGCAGAGGATTTGGAGAGTATATAGATGCACTCGAAGTGTAGTACAATTGGTCTTATTACTAACAGTGGTATAAGACGAGTTTGATAACACAAATGAAGAGTACACGGGAAAAACCGATTGATTTTGTAGAGAAGTTTCCTTAGCAGGCCACTTTGGCGATGATAGCGACTGATCGCCTAAACTTGCGTAAGGAAATCAGTACCTACCACAGAGATCGAAGTTAAAGTAATAGAGTGGCAGATCACGTGACCTCCAATGCTAACCACCGGACGCGCAAGGAGCTCCCAGAAGAGCCCTAATGAGGCCAGCGTTGTGGGTCACGTAATCTGCCGCTATAATACTCTAACTACTATCTCTGTGGTTCCTTGCTACCAAGATTCAGGCGATTGACGATCCCGACGCTTGGACCAAGCGAAGAAGAAAGAGAGAAACCGGTTTTCTGCCGCCAAGCAGACAATTGCGGGCGTCCGCCTAATAAATCAATCGGTTATTCCCGTGTGCTCTTTAAATGTCCTCTTTGAAATGCAGAAACTATGTTCTTTAAATCGCCAAATATTAGAGCACATAATGGGAAAAATTTTTTTAAAAAATATCTATATATTTGAAATCTAAACAGTTCAAATGCAATATATTTTGCAAAATAAATTTCCTTGAAAATTAGTTAAAAGTTTTTAATGAGATGATTTTGAAAATGCTTGATTTCACCCCCATATTCCCCGACCCACCCCTACACTCTTAAAACAAAAGAGTGAAATCCACTCCAGTGGGAGAAGTGCATTTTCGCCACTGGAAAGGAGTGAATATTAACTCAGACTGAGTTAAAATCACTCGTTTGGAGTGATGGCTGTCGGATCTCACCACACAAAGGATCCACTCCTCTGGGAGAAGTGCATTTTCCATACAGGAGGAGTAAAATTAACTCGGACTGAGTTAAAATCACTCGTTTGGAGTGATGGCTGTCGGACTTCACCACACAAAGGATCCACTCCTCTGGGAGAAGTGCATTTTCCAGACTGGAGGAGTGAAATTAACTCGGACTGAGTTAAAATCACTCGTTTGGAGTGATGGCTGTCGGACTTCACCACACAAATTATCCACTCCTCTGGGAGAAGTGCATTTTCCAGACTGGAGGAGTGAATATTAACTCAGACTGAGTTAAATTCACTCGTTTGTTTTAAGAGTGTACACTAGTAGGAAAAAACGTTTGAATCGGACACTTAGAGCGAGGCTAATGGCAGAGCTAACATCTTTTGCGAAAATGACAGAAGAGCTGTCAGCAGACAAGAGGGGAGAGAGGTGTCAGACGATGCCACTGTTCCTAATTCGAGCTGTAGAGTGGTTTCAGACAGACAACCAATGTCCAAAACCCACTTTCTCAGCACCATCGGAAACGTGTAGAAAAACCTTCCTTTCGGATGTTAGACCACCATCGCAATTCTTTCAATACATTACATTTCATATCAGGTATAATTGAAAGTAACAAATATTTTACACTCTTCGTCATCCGAAGCATTTCACGGTATACGGAAAGACTTGGTTGATAAATTAACCGCTCTGAGAGTCTCTAAAATAGGTATGAGAGTTGGGTCTAGGTTAAATGACGAGGAAAAAACGCTCAAACGTTGAGAAGATTTGGTGGGATTCTCTCTCTTTTGTACCCTTTTACTCCTAGAGATTCGATAATGATATTCCTGTCACACATTACGCGGAAACAAAAATCCTGCGTAACGAAAGTGTTAAGTATTGGTATAAAAGTTCAATAATTAACTTTAATTATTAAACAACTCACCCAAAGCCCTACCAAAAACAAGTCTAAATACCACTAAACCGTATTCTCCTTGTGAAACCACACATTTGAGGCAAAAACGGTTGAATCGGACACTTAAGCCAGTAATCCATTCACGCTGTAGCTATGCTGTAGCTGGATTTTGTGACGTAACTTTCACTAGTACGCATGCGCGCGTGGTCAAAGCTGGATTTTTGAATCGTTTTCCAAGCGATATCAAAGCTGTAAATTGATTTCGGGCATGAGCAGTCATAAGAGTCATTTAGTTTTTAATTGTCCGTGGTTTTTAACTTAATTTTCTTGTTTGTTTACTTTTTATTGAGAGAAATAACCCATAAGTCAAGAAACTTCCATCCACGCTAGATACAGCAAATGACGTCACAAAATCCAACTACAGCATAGCTACAGCGTGAATGGATTACTGGCTTTAGAGCGAGGCTAATGGAAGAGCTAACATCTTTGGCGAAAATGACAGAGAGCTGGCAGAAGACAAGAGGCGGGGAGAGAGGTGTCAGACGATGCCACTGTTTGCTCTCCCCGGATTGTGTCGTCTGCAGAAAATAGATATGTTCTAGAACATCTTTATAATTTCCCGCACAAGAAAGCATTGTTATTTTTAAGCTGTTCTCTTGACAACCCGCACTTGCGACCTGGCGTCCCCATTTGGGGACATTTTTTAATACCTCCCCCACAAACAATTAACGTGGTAATTAGTTCCGAAATTGACCTGGTCCGATAGAAGAATATCCAAATATTAGTTTTCAGCCTTTGATTATAAGTATAAGTCATTGATTTCTATCAAAAATGAAGTTGAACGAGGGTCTATACGACATTAGAGGTATTTTTTCCGAATTAGTTCCTAAGTTGACCTGGTGCGATAGAAGATCCAGATATGTATCAGTTTTCAGCATTTCATTAAATTAATAATTTTACACAGGATAAGAAGGATCAGAATCTTAATTTCATTAGTATATAATCATATAAACAATATTGCATGAATCAGGTTATGTTAGGTTTGAATTATCGTCGCACTAGAGCTACACGAGGGCTATTGGCGACGGGCGTCGTATTTCAGAACCACAGTCAGGTGACGAGCCAACACCTGAATAGGCACCCAACGCAACCGTTAAGGGCGAGATCGTTAGGACTTTGAAGGATATTCAACGTGCACTCCCTTACACAGGGTATTATTCGTCGGACATTTTTGGCATTGCATGAATCAGATTTTTGGGGCCCCTTGTAAACAGATATGCGGGTCCTGCGATATACACGTCCTGAAAAAAAAGCTACCATAAAAAAAAACATACAAACAATAAATCACACCAAAACATCTTTTTCCGTTCGTTAAGGAGGAATGGGCGTGCAGGACCGGGGGTCTCCAAACTCAAGTGCCTCAATGTTAATCCAATGGGAAAAATTATTTTCTTAGCCACATTTCTCCGGCTGTACTGAATATTTTTACAAGCGGATTTTTTTATGTGATAAATGTAGCTGACTTACAGGTCTCTATCTTCCCACTTTTTGAACGAATAGTACGAATAGTACTGAAGTACGAATATTTTTTTTAATATTCAATAAATTATTTTACACAAAATATTCGAAGCAATTTCAAAAAGTGGGAAGATAGAGACCTGTAAGTCAGCTACATTTATCACATTTAAAAATCCGCTTGTAAAAATATTCAGTACAGCCGGAGAAATGTGGCTAAGAAAATAATTTTTTCCCATTGGTTTAACATTGAGGCACTTGAGTTTGGAGACCCCCGGTCCTGCACGCCCATTCCCCCTTAATGACACTTAACCCCCAAACGGACGGGTCGATTCTCATTAGTACAGGGGGGAAGGAGGGTTACGCTCCTACTACCCGAATTCCGAGTACCCGAATATCATAATCCTACTCTACCCATTCAAATGAGTTGGCAGGTGTGAAAATTGGATGCACTGACCAGCTGAAATGAAAATCTACTATGAAGCATTGGTTGCCAAGATTTGGCGACAATTCCCACTTGGTGATAATCACAATTAACATAAACTTTTTCTTACTCAAATTTTATAAGTATATGAGGGGTCAACCCACAGGAGTTCCGTTCATTGAGACACAAAGGGCGGATAGGGGGGGGGGGGTTAGAATAGATAGGGGGTGATTCTTTAGAAATGCCATTTCCTGGTAAAGGTGTGTGACTTATCAGTCATTTAGTCTCTCGCACACTTGCAACTTTGTGTCCGCGACTAGCCCTCACTAGCAGTGATTTCATCGACTGAAAAATCTTTTGCTTAATTCAGGGCGTTCCAAAGAGACCACCAGATTTCAAAAATTAATAACTCAAGGGAGGGTAACGTTTAAAAAAAAATCCCTGCTGGATATTAGTAAGGATTTCTTCTACATATTCATATAACTTATTTATGCAACAAGTGTGAAAAGTAATACTTTTTGAAGCGAGTGGATTTTATTTCACGAGCGAGGCACGATGGCGTGCCATAATGACACGTGTTTTAAAAGTTTACTTTTCACAAGCGATGCATACTTGTAAGCATCGCTTGTGAAGAGTAAAAAAGCTTGTAAAAATTGTTTTATAAATATGTAAAAAAAAATACCTTTAGTATAAAAAAAATTTCACGCACATTAATATCATTAAATAAAAGTACATCGATAAATCTCTGGATTTTATGAATATTATGAAATAAAAATTTTACTTTAAATGTTGGCATCTTATGAAAATAGTGATAAAAAGTAATTTTTTTTCACTGCTTTTGGGTGAAAAAAAGTACTTTTTGTCACTGTTTCAAAAAGTTTGATTTTATGCACGCGTCTGATATCGAAATTAAAATGTAAAAGTCTGATTTTTTTCACGCAATTATAAAATAGTTATTTTTATAATTGCGTGAAAAAAATCGGACTTTTACACTATAATTTTAATATCAGACGCGTGCGAAAAGTTATACTTTTTAGAAACAGTAATACAAAATTACTTTTTTTCATCCAGAAGCAGTGCAACAAAGTACTCTTTTTCACTCATTTTATATGATGCCAACATTTCAAGTAAAACTTTTGGAATTTTGCCGATCGTATTAATTCCTATTGGCTGAATGGTGCATTTCCCTTTTCTGTAACCAACAAAAAACCTTTTGTGAGCTTCAGGCTTTCGAAGGGAAGCGTATTTTTTACAAATGCCAACTGTGTTTGTGCTTCCTATATTTCCGTGAATAACAAAACTTCTTGGAGTATCATTTTTTTATTATTTAGGTGTACAATCCATAGATTTTCTTGATCTTCGATATTATCAACTTCCATTTTACATAGTTCATCTCTTCTACACGCGCCAAATATTTCAAAAATTGCGACAACTTTCTGCAGTAAAAATTCTTCGTCTGGGGCATCGTTTAGGAATGTTGAAATTTGATTTTCAGAAATAATTTTAGATTTCTTCGGCCTGTACCCAACGGAATTTTTCTTAAGAAACGCTAATAGCAACGGAAATTTCTTTATGTCTATGTTTTGCTTTACTAGAATGTTTGTACGGAGCATGGAGAATTCTGACCAAATCGTCGAGGATTTTTTTTTGCTTCGATTTTTCAGAAAAGTAGGCGAGCATTAATTTTTCATTGCACATATTTTCCACTTTTTTACATACGCACCAATGTCAAAACTTTTCGTACGCCTTTTCATAAACTTTTCTTGATTTTTCCGGAAGCATATTTAATGTAACATCATTGACTGCTACTTCTATATCTTCTGGAAGCTCAAAATTCATATCAGTCGCCATGTTTAAATATTTGACTTTAAACTAAAAATAAGTTTTCCTTTTGTAGTTCCAGAGATTTAGCGATACCGATCTCCTTTACATAAAAAAAAAATTAGCACGTGAATTATTTTTGAACCAATGAGATTTGATTTTTTTTCCACGTAATTATACGCTTATCACGCTCATCGAACTTCGAGTTCATTGGTTGTTTTCTTTGACAAAATGTTGAAACACGCTTATTGGTTTTTTAAAGCGTCATGCGCTCCGAACTGCGAGTTCATTGGTTGTTTTCTTTGACATCTCTTCTGATGGAAGCTCAAAATTCATTTGAGTCTAATTAGCACGTGAATTATTTTTAACTAATAAGATTGGATTTTTTTCACGCAATTATAAAAAATAGTGTATGAAACCCGTGCGAAAAGTAAAAATTTTTAAAACACGTGTCATTATTTCACGAGCGAGTGAAATAATGACACGTGTTTTAAAAAATTTTACTTTTCGCACGGGTTTCATACACTATTTTTTATAATTGTGTGAAAAAATCAAATATCATTGGTTCAAAACTAATTCACGTGCTAATTTTTTCGATAAATCTCTGGAACTACAAAAGGCAACTTATTTTTTAGTTTAAAGTCAAATATTTGAACATTGATATTGATACAAATTTTGAGCTTCCGGTAGACAACTTTTCATACGCCTTTTCGTCAGGGCCTGATTTCCGGTACGGTAAACGGGGCACGTGCCCAGGGCCCCCACTTTAATGGGGCCCCCAAATTTTCTTCATGAACATTTATGCTCAATGCAACTGCCCCACACTTTTTAATCTGAAGTAAACAAAAAAAAATTAAATTCACCAACAAAAGTTTACGATGAAATTGTGATTAAACTATGAATTTACCAATTCACAAAAATAGTTATTTTGGGGGGATTAAGCATGCTTTTCAATATAATTACTTCGGCTATTTTATGGTAAACACTCAGGGATAGGAAAATAAACGCAAATATTTAATCGCGGTATGTTTTGGGGCCCCCAAAAATTTGCTCGTACCCTGGGCCCCTAAAGTTGTAAGTCGGGCCCTGCTTTTCGTTATTTTATTTTTATTTTTCCGGGAGTATATTTGAAGTAACATCAGTAGCTGCTATTTCTATCTTTTATGGAAGCTCAAAATTAGCATCAGTATCCATGTTCAAATGTTTTAATTTAAACTAAAAAATAAGTTTGCCTTTTGTAGTCCCAAATATTTATCGATTCCGATCTTCTTTAGGTAAAAAAAATTAGCACGTGAATTATTTTTGAACCAATGAGATTTAATTTTTTCAAGGAAAATTTACTTGAAATGTTGGCATCTTAAACGAGTGAAAAAAAAAAACTTTTTTTTTCACTGCTTTTGGGTGAAAAAAAGTAATTTTTTTTATCACTGTGAATCAATCGTATATTTTATAATATCGATATATAATCATATATAATGTATGTTTTGCTTGACTAAAATGTTTGTACGGAGCATGGACAATTCCGACCAAAGCGTGGAGGATTTTTGTTTCGATTTTTCAGAAGAGGATTTTTGTTTCGATTTTTCAGAAGAGGATTTTTGTTTCGATTTTTTAGATAAGTGCGCCAACATTATTTTTTCATTACATATATTTCCTACTTTTTTTGACATACGCACCAATATCGAAACTTTTCATACGCCTATTCGTAAATTTTTCCTGATTTTTCTTGAAGCATATTTGAAGTAACATCATTAGCTGCTATTTCTATCTCTTCGGGAAGCTCAAAATTCGTATCAGTATCCATGTTCAACTGTTTAAATTTAAACTAAAAAATAAGTTTGCTTTTTTGCTGTTCCAGAGATTTTATCGATGCCGATCTTCTTTACGTAAAAAAGTTAGCATTAGAATTATTGTTGAACCAATGACATTTGATTTGTTTCACGTAATTATAAGAAATAATGTATGAAACACGTGTGAAAAGTAAACTTTTTAAAACACGTGTCATTATTTCACTCGCTCTTGCCTTGCTCGTGAAATAAAATTCACTAGTTTTAAAAAGTGTTACTTTTCACACTTATTGCATAAATCATGAATTTTTCACATTACTTCAGAAGTTATGATTTCACTTTTTTTCCATCCCAAAAATCTTTCTTAGAATCCATTTCAAAGGTTTGCATAAATGTATATTTTAAAAAAAAACATAATTAAGAAACTGTAGGGGAAGATGTTGTACCTCTGACCATATTGTTCCTTTGACCACCTAGCCCCTAGGATTTGGGGGCCATGTAGTAATATTTTATAAAAATTAGTCTTTTTAGTATATAGTGATTCCACTGGAGGGCTTCTGTACCCTAATGTGGATTATTCAAGCCAAAGAGGATTCGTATGAAATATAAAAATCCATTTCCATCCTAAAAATGTAACTATTTTGTTTGTTTTCCTAAGTTTTTGGCTAATAAAATTTGTTGTGTTATGTTTTTGTTGGTCGATATCATTTGACATAGTAGCTAAACACTTCAGAAAATATTATACAGCTTTCGAATATCGTAATTCTAATCCTTAAACTGTAGCATGCTTTTTAATTTGTAATGTCATGGTGTTGTACCTCTGACCACCATCAGTTGTTGCTCCTTTAACCAGGTCAAAGGTACAACACTCCTAAGTAAATTTCTCTACATTTCAACTTCGATGTGTTACTGTTACAACATTCGTAAAATTAATTAATACATATTTTTATATAAGCCCATAAGGAATAGAAAATGCATATAAATTTTAAACCTCTGAGAGGGATAAGAGAATTAGCTGAATTATAAACTTGTTTTCACTGCATCAGATTTAAATTAAAAATTTTAAATGAAAAATTATTTTCTTAAATTACAACATATTTATGTAGTAGAGGGTTATAAATCGGCCCACTGTGCTTTAAATTTTTAAATTAAACAAAATTATTAAATTTATATATTTTTAAAAAATATATGAGTTGGTGAAAAACCTGACAGTCAGATGACGGCTTAAAAATATATTCTACTTAAGAAAATTCAAAATATAATAAAATGTCACTACCATCTATCATTCTATACATCGTTCCTATATTCTTGACTATTCAATTCTAAAGAATATTTATTATTTTTCTAGTGGATAGGAATATGAATAATTAAGGTGAATAAAATTATATAATTAAAATTTTGTTAACCTAAACTATCCTGTTCTTATTATCTTCAATCTCTGTAAAATGTTCCCTGAATTTCAAATGATCTATAAACTGGTCAAAGGTACAACAACCCCCCAACAGTACCCCCTACCCGGATCCCTTTTTTTCTTTAGAAAGTTTCAACGGTCAGTTGGTCAAACAAAAGAAATACCAAGTCCCCCTCCCAACACTACAGATACTCTCTTTTGTCAATATCCCATACATGTCCATCCCATATACAGTAGAACCATTATTACAGGCTACAGCCAAACCTAGGGAAGGGGGTGAGGGATGGGGAAATACATAAATTCCTTTCAGGGGACGGATAAATATGTAGCCGCTGATGTGATTCAGGGCTAATACTTGGCGTCGATTGATGGCGATCTTTTGGTACAGTAAACCTATTCCAACTGTCATAATTTTCTACAAGTCATCTATCTTGACGCGCCTTCTGTCACATTTATAGGGGAAAAAGAGGTTTCGGGTACTCGGAATTCGGGGTCTAGGGGAGTCACGGGAAGGAGGAGTAACAACATCCATATATTTAAAAAAAAAAAAAACATCTCCGTACAACATTCCTCACCCCCCGCGGCTGCATAGAAAAAATAATGGGGGTCCATTAGTGGACTCGCCCGATGCGACAGGGACACACGACATTAATTTCTAGTTTCTTCAGTCGCAGTTTTCTCATAATTAAGATAAAAAGATGGAAAAACAAGTAAAGACGTCAGAAACTAACCAAGCAACCTTAGTTTGGTTTGAATTATCGTCGCACTAGAGTTACGCGTGGGTGGGCTATTGGCGACGGGCGCCGTATTTTTGAACCACAGTCAAGTGACGAGCCGACAACCGAGTAGGCACCCAGCGCGTCCGTTTGTGGCTGAACGGGCCGTTTATAAGGTCGGCAGATATTTTGGCGATGACCGGATCCGAACCTGGGACATTCCGCATGCAATGCGAACACCTTAACCGACTGGGCTCAACATCCCTGTTTTTACTTTGTTAGAAGAATCAGTATCTAAACTCCGTGCCAACCTAACTTGGGTAAAGCCAAAGAGTTAAAAAGGCAGACGGAAAAGCGCGATTGGTCAGTTAGTTGGAAACTCTTGAAAAGTATTATTCACATACAAAATGATCTGAATACAATTTAACCAAAATACACTTTTCATTCTGATAAAATTGCCACATTTTCTCAAATAATATTCAAATCTGTTAGACCTTAAACGAAATGAATGTCTGAAACATGTTTTCTGGATGCTTTTCACAATAACTTATGGAACTTTACATCCGCGGAAGGATCTTCTCCACAGCATATTTTTTTATTTACCCAACTTAGTTTGGCAAGGAGCGTAGTGAATCTAAAACATAAGTAGCAACAACAAAACCAACGTGTGACAGCGACAGCAGCTTTCGCGAAAGAACCTTCCCACACCATTTTTGGTGTCTCCTTTTCCAAACCCATTACCCCCTCCTCCTTTTCCCGCCTTCCCGCATCCAATATTTACCCCTGGAAAGTGCTTTTCCCCGTCCCACACACGAGTGCTACTAGTGCTTCACCTACCCCTATATCTGGGTGGGCCGAAAAAAACTTTATTTTATTTCGGATCGCTATAGTGCGGGAAAGTTGCCATTGGTAAAGACATGAAAAATGCACTAATTATTTTTTTTTTTATGACTATCTTCCGTTCGCGCAATGCCATCATAGTTGGCAAAAATTGTCAAAAACCGTAATTTTTCATAATTTTTTTAACGCCGATATATGATTTTAATTGCTTTTCTATATCATGTTGTATGATTAAAACTCACAAAAAGTTAAAACTTCGAAATTTTGCAAAAAATACGAATTTTCCTAGTTTTATACTACGTTGAGTGGTCGGAAGATCTGACACAAATGTATAATAACTTATTATACATATATTATAGCATTTATTATTATAAAGTGCTATAATATTTGGATTTTACATACTTTTAGTGATTAATTCATGATATAGGAACGTAATTAAAAACATCTGCCTTGTTTTAAAAAAATTATAGAAAATTACGGTTTTTAACAATTTTTCGCCAACTTTGAAGGCAGCGCAAACGGAAGATATGGCAGTAAAAAAATAATAATTAGTGCATTTTTCATGTCTTTACCAATGGCAACTTTTCCGCACTATAGCGATCCGAAATAAAATAAAAAGTTTTTTTCGGCCCACCCTACCCTATATATATATATCTATTTCTTGGACGTGTGGGTTATTTTAATGGAGTGGTTGTTTTCTGTTTAACCTCTTGCGATCTGACGTCCCCATTCGGGGACATTTTTTAAAACCTCCCCACAAACAATAAACACGTTAATTAGTTTCGAAATGGACCTGGTCCGATAGAGGAAGATCCATATATCAGTTTGCAGCTTTTGATTACAGGTATCAGTCGTCTATTTCTATAAGAAAAATGAAGTTGAACGAGGGTCAATACGATATAAGTGTTCTTAAAAAAATAAAGTTTAATTTTTTTGCTCAAAATTTTGAAAGAGTTCTTTTAGTGATTAATTTTAAATGCATTTTGCATTCAAAACAATGTTAAAATCATCCTGTTAATAACAAATAAGTGATACGGCCCTTTGTTTTGCATTTATAGCTCGAAAAATCTGTCTTTTTAGAGTTTAAGGCGTGTCCCTAAGTGACAATTAAACTTAATTATTTTTTTAATTTCTTCGAAAAATATACTTTTTAGCATATATTTGTATGAAAGATATGTTTAGATTTTTAAGAATTTTACGTGTAGGATTTTGCTGAGGTCTTAAGAGGCTATATAAAAAGTAAAAGAAAATTTAACGACCTAAAACGATCACAGTACTTGCGATGGCATTCTCTGTCACACGCTTCAATCCATTGCTCCGGAGCTGTTTTTTCAAAAAATCTAGTTAATAGAAAGTGGAAGTACGAGAGGAAATGAGAAGCGCTTGTTGATGAGCCAAAACGTCGCGCTTAAATTCACGGTCGACATCGTCAAGCGACGACGCCGACGTCACGGATCGGTCACACATATTGGCAGCTAAGTGAAAAAGACACGGTCGCGTGTGTCTAGTTTTTCTCTAGTGTATGATGGAATTTTTTTTTCCTAATGGGGTTGGCGGTTAAGCCTTTGCAGACTCGGCATATTCCTCGGAACTGAGAGTCATTTTTTTTTGTGGCACCATGTAAGCGACTCTCGCTACCCATTTTTGATGCTCAGATTACAAGGAATCTGTGCTCTCTGTGGATGTTAAAGTATGTCAAGATTTAATTTTGCCGAGAGAACCTAAGCCAAATGGGCCCTATAGGGATCTTTTACATGCCACATAATCTATGACATGCGTGCCCAAGATTTTCCCATTCAGAAAATCCGACGACTCAGCCAGGGCTCGAACCTGCGATCTTGGGCTTACGAGGTGGACACGTTTAACCTCTCAGCCAATGAGCCGCTGTGCATGCTAGAATTTGAGGATGGATTTTCAACAAGAATACAGTACGATGTTTTAAAGACTCCGAAAACGCACAACTACAGAAAAGAATCGTTTATCCTCTTGCGACCTGGCGTCCCCATTTGGGGACATTTTTTAAAACCTCCCCACAAACAATTAACTCTTTAATTAGTTCCGAAGTTGACCTGGTCCAATCGAAGATCCAAATATCAGGTTGTAGCCTTTGATTACAGGTATCAGTCATTTATTTCGAAAAAAATTAAGTTGAATGAGGGTCAATACCATATTAGAGTTATTTAAAAAATTATTTAATTTTTTTTTAACTTTTCAAAAAGTTGTTTTAGTAGTTTGTTTTTAATGCAATGTGCCTTTAAAACAATGTTAAAATAATCTGTTAACTGCAAATAAGAGATATATACAACCTTTCTTGTTGCAATTACAGCACACACAAAAAATGTATTTTTAAGAGTTTAAGGCGTGTCCCTAAATAACTATTAAACATATTTTTTTAAAAATTTCTTTGCAAGACATACTTTTTAGCATATATTTGTATGAAAAGTTAGATTAAGAATGTACGTGTAGGATTTTGCTCGGGTCTTGAGAGGATAATCCCAAAATACTCAAAGAAGCACATGCTTTAAGAAACACCAAGACATTTCTTTGTATTTGATTACTTACATAAAATTATTATATTCAAAACCTTTGATGAGAGCTATTTCCTTGGCAAATGTGAATATAAATTACAATAAAATATATGCTGTTTTCCGCAACCATTTTATACAAATTCCATACATAAAACTCTATTTTACGGTATTTTGCGGGCAAATTACTCATGCAAACGACCGACTATGAACGAATGCATACAAAAGCAACGAAATTTGTATGAAGAGATAGATCGAGCATAAAAGTTTGTATAAAGTATCGTATGAATTGCCGCATTGGCGAGAAATTGCACTACTTTTGGCGACTTATCTGCTGTGAGCAGGTAAACTGCCGAACATCGCCAAAATAACTGCCAACCTTTAAACAAATTGTGCAGAACATAATAGGGTGCTTAACTAAGAAATTTCATTGGATTAAAATAAACTTATGCCAAAAACATTAGACCCGTAATTTTTCTTATTTCAAATACCCCATAAAAAGGGAGGAAAATGAATTTTAAAATTAGGATGAAAAATCACGCCCGAAAATGCTTTCTGGCTGTCACGTGGTGTCTGTGACGTACCTAGTAACTATAAAGAAACTTTGAAACACTATTTTGGAATCTATTTTAAACAAAACTATCTATTAGAATCTATTTTAAACATTTGGAATCTATTTTGAACTATCCGCTTCTGTAAAACCTCAAACCACTCTCTCTATATAATTCTTAGAATAGAATGGTAAATTAGATAAATCCAGTTTAGTTGGAAGCAAGTAAACATCACACAGATTTGTTTATATGTACTTGTGTTGTGATGTCAGCCAAATCGACGTGTTTGTGATCACGTCACGTACCGATGAAAAAAACAGGTATCGGCTCGTCACTTCACACTCAATGCCCATCGCCAACTGCCCTCGTGTAGTTCTAGTGCGACGATAATTTAGCCCTAACCCCTTGAGTAGTCTTGAAGTTGGCGCCCGTCTTTTGCGCCAAAACTCACGTGACTTAGGGACAGTTATGCCTGTCCCCGTTTAGGTTTACCAATACTCAGAGTTTTCTATTTACAACGTCATTGCACAAAATTCGATATGCAGATGGGTATACGTCATCAGCCATTTATTTTTTTCTGGGTAATTTGTCCCGGCCGTTCCGCTTTAAGGGGGAATGGGCGCGCAGGACCGGGGGTCTCCAAACTCAAGTGCCTCAATGTTAATCCAATGGGGAAAAAACTATTTTCTTTGCCACATTTCTCCGGCTGTATTGAATATTTTTACAAGCGGATTTTTTTATGTGATAAATAAGGTCTATGTGATAATAAGGTCTCTATCTTCCCACTTTTTGAAATTGCTTCGAATATTTTGTGTAAAATAATTTATTGAATATTAAAAAAAAATATTCGTACTAATTTCAAAAAGTGGGAAGATAGAGACCTGTAAGTCAGCTCCATTTATCACATAAAAAAATCCGCTTGTAAAAATATTCAATACAGCCGGAGAAATGTGGCAAAGAAAATAGTTTTTCCCCATTGGATGAACATTGAGGTACTTGAGTTTGGAGACCCCCGGTCCTGCACGCCCATTCCCCCTTAAGAGCGCTGCATATTTGCCTCCGAGTATGTAAGGGCACTTGTCGAATAATAAGAACATTTGCCAATCGAATTTGGAATGGATACAAATTGGTTACATCGAAAAGGTTACTGAAAGGAGCGGGGGGGGAAAAAGCATTTTTCGTATTGTATTCGAAATTCGAATTCTTTCTGTTCGGAATTGCCAATGTGCAACGGTGTTTTGGAAAGGGACCGTTCGCACATTTACGAACTATTCGATTTCGAGGTCCAAATGATTCCTACTGGAATGCAGATGCCCTTGCCAAAATTGGCACTGAACTTACACAGGAAAACTTACCGATACCCACTGAGACCCTAAAGAAAGTTGCCCAGAGAAAAGTACAAGAACTTCAAAATGACATTCACGTTGATCGCTCTAGAAGAGGAAAAACATGGGAAGGCCTCCAAAATGATTGGCCTAAATTCTGCCAAACACCAAGAAAGGAAGCGGTGGCTGCCCTTAGAATCAAAAAAGGCCACGACTGGCTTGCAGAGCAACTACAAAGACTGGGTTTCCTCAACTCTAAAGACTGTCATATCTGCGGAGAAGGCACCTTGAATGCTGCCCACCTTATTTCATGTAAAGGGCTAAACAAAGATGCCCAAATGAGGGGCGACGTGTGTCACCTATACTGGGAAGCCAGGACTCGCCTCTCTGAGCTCCAGCATAATGTTCCTGCTTCAGACTTTGTTTATGTTTTCTCATGTATTCCCTTTTTGTGCTAACCCAGACTCCTTTCTGCATGTATTTGCCATTTTCTATGGATTAATATTACTCCAATAAAGCCATATTAAAACAAATGATTCCTACCAAGAAATTAAATCTATTAAAAATATTTTTAATAATTAGAAAATGTGGTAAAATTGTGTTTTTTAAATGAAAAATACGTATTAAAAATTAAATGTAACGTTAATGTAATTATGCTTTATCATTTTAAAAACTAATTCTAAATTACAGGAGTTAATTGAGAAAGATTGAGTTCGATATGAAAAAAAATTAGATGAAGACAAATTGAACTCAACAAACAATAATCTTCATGAATCACAAAAATATAATAAACGTCAACAAAAAATTCAGAAAGCTTCTAGCCATAGACTTAGATATAAAAGAAAAGCTTTTAAAAAAATACAATTTTAGTACTGCTTGGTTTTACAATCCCTATCGTGTTGGACACTCTTTTGAACACTTAGCAGAACGAAAACGACTTGTAAATTCTCTTTGAAGTTAAAACAATTTCTCCAAATAAATACGATACAGTAATTCTTTTCAAAATGTTTGGAGACAGAAAGCAAAAAGAAACATGTGTTGAGCTTTTATTCGCTAAAAATGTATTATTCAACTCTTTGGATACCCTATCATTGCTCCGCCAACAAACAATTTAGCACGTGCCGTATACTTTATTCAATAATCCAAAAAAATATGTTGGAAAAAAGTACTACAACTCTTCTCCCTGGAAGTGAATATTTTAAATCCAATTTAATTTTAAAATGTATCCATTGTCGGGTAAAAAGATGCAAGAGTGGTAACCGACACATCGGTTGTTATATGAATGCACGTGGCAAATAGTCTAAAGAGAGCATTTTAGTAACTTTTTCTAAATCAAAAATTTCTTATTTAGCTTCCACACTACTTGTATAACGTGAAAAGCGGAAGTTTTAACAAAGGCTATGTCCGTAAGTCACCCACTGACAAAGCCCAAACTACAAATGCTACAGATAAGTGTGATACGTCAAAAACAATTTAGCGCATCACAACTAGAAGACACTGAAAATCTAAAAAACAATCAAATTCGAAGTACTTCAATAATTAAATAAATGGAAAAATTTAATAGAAATTTAAAAATCATATCACTATTGCCACTCACAACAAGCACACGAGTGTCGAAAATGCACTTCCCCTATAGGAGTGAATCCTTTGTATGTTAAACCTGCGACAGGATCACTCCAAACGAGTGATTTTAACTCAGTCTGAGTTAATATCCGAGTAAAGAGTTAGGTGCGTGTAAGTTGTATAAAATATATTTTCTTCCAATAAATATCATTCGTACACTCTTAAAACAAACGAGCGACTTTAATTCAGTCTGAGTAAATATTCACTCCTTTCCAGTCTCGAAAATGCACTTCTCCTACAGAGGTGGATTTCACTCTTGTTTAAAGAGTGTACTAGAGTTACACGAGGGCTTCAGAAGAAAGGAGTCACAATTTATAACCTTAATCAAGTGATTGAGAAAACTTATTTCCATTTGTTGTTTATATTGGGCAATGTAATGGGACCGAAAGGTCTGTTTTTGTCTCAAATAAATAAATAAATTATTTAGAGATGTAAAGGAATACAATTTTCGTGATATCAATAGGTTTGAAATGACGTCTTATAATATGTCCCAATAGGATTCTAAAACTTCTAATAATAATGATTTCAAAACTGATGCATTTTTTCTATGGGACTGAGCGTAATCCTATACACTCTCAGAAATAACACTTTCATTTTTGACGATTCATGAATCCTCAAGCCTCATTTCGTTAATTTTGAGGATCGTTTCGTCAAATTATCACGTGACTTTTGAGTAAACGCGAATCCTCACTTTAACGATCTTGATTTGACGATTCTGTATCTTGATTTTGAGGAAACTGAATCTCATTGTTGTACTCACATGCTCAAAAATGACGACATATTTCTTTAGATTAGACGACATTCAAATCCTCATAAAAATGACGATTCAAATTTCCTCACTTTGAGGAAAGGAAAACTCGGAGCATTTGCCAGTAAACGGAATCGTCAAAATTAAGGAAAATTTCGTCATTTTTGAGCATTCCTTTTTGAGAGTGTAAGTAAGGCATGAAGGGGCATTTTTTGAATTCCATATTTTGTTATTGCCATACATAATCTCTTACATTACCTTATATTTTCTATATTCCCTATCTCTAATTCCCCCCACAGACCCTTATTCATTCTTTACCGAGAACAATTTTTGCTCTTTGAGGAGTATTCCTGGAATACTACAATGCGACCACAGATAAGGGGTAAGTATGAGGGGGGCCGCTTATGTGGTTGTGGTTGAGTTGACGACCGCACTAGAGTGCCTTTGTGTGGGTGGGAGGGTGTTGAAAGGTTTGGAGCAAGTTTCTAGGCTAAATTAAGAACACTGATATAGGATAAGAATAAACGAGATGACACATTTAACCGCTTTGGATTTCGTCACTTAAGTTCCCACATGTGCTATCTAATTTTGCAGAACAGTAGAAATTTATTGAAAGGTAACCTTTGGCGAACTTTCCAAAATCGCGCCAAAAGTCGGCCGAAAACCCAACCGAAATGATAGTAGATAGGTTTGAAATATCGTCGCATTAGAGCTACACGAGGGAGAATCGAAAAACATGTTTGGTCATTTAACACCGGCTGTATGGACTTTCTTGTTCATAATATCGGTCGATATAATGTAATGCTGTGATATGTAACAAGAAAGTCCGAACAGCCGGTGTTAATTAAACACGTTTTTCGGCTCTCCCTCGTGTACCTGTAATGCGGCGATAATTTAAATCTATTTAAACCTATCCTATAACTTCGTTTGGGTTTTCGACCGACTCTTGGCGCGATTTTGGAAAATTCGCAAAGAGTTACCTTTCAATAAATTTCTACTGTTTTGCAAAGTTAGATAACACATGTGGGAACTTAAGAAACGATTTAAAACTTTTTCAGGTTTGGATACTTAGAATACTACAGGGTGTCCGTAAAAGAATGTCCGAGTTTCAAATTGTAATGACATCAGCTGAAATCGTTCGACAGTTGTTGTTGAAGGTACGAATAAAGAATAACTCCAACAGCTCCAGATAAGTGATATACCTCACGATTTACAAACCTTAAAAGGCATAATTACACAGGCTGTTGCTTCCATTACTCCGAACTTGCTGCAGACAGTATGGGAAGAATTGTATTTTCGTTTGGAAGTGTGCCGTATCACTAAAGGCGCACACGCTGAGCACCTGCAGGAAAACAAGGTTAGTTTTTCCTTCAATTTCATGTATGATTTGTTATATTTAGTATAAAATCAACTCCTGTAATATACCACTAAAACTAGGACATTCTCTAACGGACACCCGGTATAAAAGGCAAAGCAAGGCCCAAAAAATGTGAGGTGCCTATAAGCCTATAACCATTTTGCAATGCCGTCTTTACCATAAAGGCACACGGGGCCCGTGCCCAGGGCCCCCATTCTCAGGGGGGCCCCGAAGGACCGACAATTTCTCTCGCACATTTATTCTCAAAACGTATTTGTCGGGCACATTAAACTTTTTTCACAAATCTGTAATCTTATCAGAAGGTTAGCAAGGCATATACTACTCCATTATATCGATGACTGTGCCTATTCCTTAATTAATTAATAACATTTCCAAACGCGCATCCTACCTAATTTACTAAGTACGCCATCTAGCGATCACTCACGCAATCACCCCGATTCCAAAGTCAAGCTGCACTGTCGAAACAAGAACCAACATAAATGCCAACATTGTTTATGGTTGAATTGTACAAATTTTTCTCAGCTTCGACAAAACGATGGAAAGTTTTGACAGAGCATTTAGGTGCAAATAGAGTCCTGAAGTCTCCTTCAGAAACTAGCTTTTCTGCAAGCGCCAATGCTATTAATGCTTTTCATAATGGTAATAATTGATTACCTAAAATAAATGGTCATACTCAGTAGAAAAATTTTATTGTAATTCGCTTTTTTTACTTTCCAAAAGGGCCTCAAATTATTGTGTGCCAAGGGGCCCCAGCCCAGTTTAAGACGGCCCTGCCATTTTGACTACATTGCACAAAGCCATTCCGCGACTGAAAAGAGAAACTAAATCTAATTTCGCGTTTCACAGTGAGTAGTAAATGAGCGTTGACAATCGCCAAATGAATTCGCTTTGAAGCGCGCGGGGGCGCAGCATATTTTATTCAAGAAGAATAAGACAACGTATCAAAAGGAATGCTAGAAACGGTTAAACCGAAGAACCGGTTCTTGACTTCACCTAAATGTGGATAAAATTGATAGTGTGTTAAACACTATTCTTATCCCTGGTGGAAAGGGATCCTCAAAACAAGACAGGTTTAGGGATGGAATGCCAGAAACGGTAAAAACAAAAACATCAAAAAAGTTTTTGATTTGGACTTCAGTTAAACCGGCAAACGCTGGTTCTTGGGTTGAACCAGTTAGTTCAAAAGCCGAAAACTAGTTAATTCAAAAACATTTTTAAAACCCGAACATCCCTTAACAGTAGTCGTGATACCAAATACACAATCTGTATTGAGTAATTATCTTTTTTGATAAACAGGCTATAGTTAAACGCAAAGTTTCCTTGCATGGAAGCCACGATCACGGGCGGAGCTATAAAACCGCGAGGAGCAATCAGACGAAGGCAATCAGACAAAGATATCAGATAAAACAGCCGAAATGTTCCTCTTCATCTGATTGCTCCACGCGTTTTATAGCTCCACCCGCAGTCGTGGCTTCCGTGCAAGGAAACTTAGCGCTTAACTATATGGTGAACACAACTGAAGAGTACACGGGAAAAACCTATTGATTTTGTAGAGAAGTTTCCTTAGCAGGCCACTTTGGCGATGATAGCGAGTGATCGCCTAAACTTGTAGGAACTGGTTTCCTTAGACCACAGAGATCATAGTTAAAGTAATAGAGTGGCAGATCACGTGACCTCTAATGCTAACGACGGGGCGCGCAAGGAGCTCCCAGAAGAGCCACAATGAAGCCAGTGTCGTAGGTCACGTGATCTTCCACTCTAATACTTTAACTACTATCTCTGTGGTTCCTAGCTACCAAGATTCAGGCGATTGGCGATCACCAACGAAGAAGGAAGAGAGAAACCGGTTTTCTGACGCCAAGCAGACAATTGCGGGCGTCCGCGTAATAAATCAATCGGTTCTTCCCGTGTACTCTTCAACTCACAACACAACTTCGTAACCCAAACTCAACTGTATTTGCACTATCATACGCATATGTCGGATTAGCGAGATGTATCTAGTTCGCGACGGAAAGTAGAAACTATAAATCTAATTCCGCGTTCCACAGTGCGCGGTAAATGAGCGTTGACAATCACCAAATGAATTCGCTTTGAAGTGCGCGGGGGCGCAGCATATTTTATTCAATAAGACCAGCGTATCAAAAGGAATGCTAGGAACGATTAAACCGAAACACCGGTTCTTGACTTCATTTAAATGTGGATACAATTGAAGAGTACACGGGAATAACCGATTGATTTTTCAGAGAAGTTTCCTTAGCAGGCCACTTTGGCGATGATAGCGAGTGATCGCCTAAACTTGTCTAAGGAAATCAGTTCCTACCACAGAGATCATAGTTAAAGTAATAGAGTGGCAGATCACGTGACCTCCAATGCTAACGACGGGACGCGCAAGGAGCTCCCAGAAGAGCCACAATGAAGCCAGTGTCGTAGGCCACATGATCTTCCACTCTAATACTTTAACTACTCTCCCTGTGGTTCCTAGCTACCATGATTCAGGCGATTGACGATCTCGACGCTTGGACCAAACGAAGAAGAAAGAGAGAAACCGGTTTTCTGACGCCAAGCAGACAATTGCGGGCGTCCGCGTAACAAATCAATCGGTTCTTCCCGTGTACTCTTTAACTAACAACACAACTTCGTAGCCCAAACGCAAATGTACTTGTACTACCATACGCATATGTCGGATTAGCGAGTGTATCTAGTTCGCGGCGGAAAGTAGAAACTAAAATCTAATTCCGCGTTTCACAGTGCGCAGTAAATGAGCGTAGACAATCGCCAAATGAATTCGCTTTGAAGTGCGCGGGGGGCGCAGCATATTTTATTCAAGAAGACAAACGTATCAAAGGGGTTCGCTGCTGCTGGTATGATAAAAGTGTAACTCGTATTTCTGCCGAAAAGGGGAAACTGTTAAGAATGTTAATGGTGTTAATTCCTATTGAAATTGTTTACACACGTTTTGTTGCCGGGTAATTATCATTCATTGCTTAAATAAGTTAATTCTATATTAAATAAAAACAATATATATTTATTTACAGGAAAAATACTGAGATAGATACGTAATTACAGAGGAAGAATTTTGTTTTTCTTAAGAATCTGCCTGTTTAAGGGGTATGGGACACTTTCAACTTTTTTCTTTAATATTGCAGGTATCGATATAATTTTTTTTCCATAAATGTATACTAAATATACTTACACTTTTAGAGAGTCAAAGGTTTTAAAATCATCGAAAATACGATCAAGGAGAAAAACAGCTTTGAAGTTTATCCCTTTCCTTACTGAAGCGCTCCAAACAGCCCGAACAACTAAGGATTCGATGACGTTATTCCTATCAAATATTACGAGGAAGCACAAATTATAAACGTGGTTGACCAACCCAGATGTCATGACACAAAAAACTACATATCTCACGTTCTACTGCAGATAATAAAATTTTTGTTAAAAATTATTCCAAAAAATTTGTGTTATTTTTTAAGATAATAATAATTTTTTGATTTTTTTTGAAGATTTTGTGTCCTATACCCCTTAAATAAATTTAATTCAATATTAAAAAACAATATAGAGCGAATCCTGGTTACGGTTGTGACACAGGTCACCTTTGTCAGGTGATTAAAGTCTACTTTGTCATATGAAAACAGTAACAAACATTTTTTGGGGTTAGCATTCATCTATAGGTACAATATGGAACATTCACTTATTGACATTTAATATTTTACTTATTACCAAAAAATTAATTTATTGTTGTTACGGTTGTGACACAATTGGTGACAATTTTTTTTCCGCTCGATGATCATTTCACGTTTTGTGCCCCTTTAAGAAAAATACCAAAATGAAAAAAATATAATTGTTACAACAGATATAGAGTTAACTATTTAGAGTTGAATTTTTTAAATTTTCCCTGTTGGTCCCTTAGAAAAAAATATATTAAAAATTTGTTACGGTTGTGACAGGGTGTTACGGGTGTGACATTGTACAGAAATTAATAGAAATTCAGCATTTATCGTACAGTTTATGCAAACCAAAAGCAAGAAACTTTCAAGCAAGATAAAAACAAAATGAATTGGCATTATTTTTATTACATACAACGTATATAGCTAAATCCATACTTCAATGATTAATGATATAGTAAATTAAAATGTTATGGAAGCACTAAATTAAGAAACTTGTTATTCTTGAAATACAATTTTCCACGAATTTCTTTCGGGTTAGGCAACGAGCATCTAATCTGTTCGATTCCAACATCAGTGTCAAAATCATCATTAGCTGGAAAAACATAATAAGGCAACTTCCCATCTTTTTTTCTTAAGTACTGAATGCAAATTTTACCATCTTGCACGGAATTACAGTACCCAAGATAATACAAGGGTTTGATCAAGTCTACCAACTTATTGTCCACTGACTTGGATTTGTATTCCACAACTACGTATTTTTCCATACACTCTTCAATAGTCATAATTTCTTGATCAGTAGTCATCATGTCTTCGTCTTCACATTGAACTTTTTCCTGTTTGTCCTGTTCAGATTCCTTAAGGGTGATCTCTGTTAGCGTGCTACTAAAGGTTGATCCGACTTTCAAAACACCATGCTTTCCTGGTACAGGGACAACATGGTGTATGGAATGTGTGTTTGGAATGGCATTTACACTTTCCCACCTTTCATCCAAACTGTTCACACAATTTTCAATATCAGATTGTGGAATGAAAAGGACAGATATTGCCTTTGTCACAGAGCGAGCACAAACTACAAACTCTTCAGCATTACGAACTGTCCACTTTCTTGTTAAGACTGCTGTAGCAACTGCTCGCTTAACCTTACCGCCGATGCCATCAACAGCTCCCTTTCCATGGGATGTGGCAAAGAATGACCAAATACAGTCTAAACCAAAATCGCTTTTAAAATATGACAAGTTCATCAAGTTATACTTGTTCTTGAACTGGGCTGATGAACCATCTGAAAATATATGAACTTTCTGAATATCTGGGTACTGGGATTTCAGGGATTCAGTAATTACTTTTAAGAAGGTCCAAACAGCATATTTGCCATGAACCATATCATCTGAAGCAATTATGTAAGACTGACACTTTTTGGATGCCATCCATACAACAGTAGTAAAGAGTGTAATTTGATCATTTGACCAATGGGCAGCTTGTATTTCATCCTGAGTAAGTACAGCATAGTTCTCCGCAAAGTCCAATTGTATTATAGCCTCATCATCTCCTATTTTCTCACGGCTCTGTTGAAAATATTGATCTTGTAATTTTTGAGTGTATGAATGTGCCAGGTATTTGGGAAATGCATCTGTAATTTCTGACACTAAAGTAGCCACATCATCACCCTCATTATTTCCATCTACAATTTTATCCCTTCCTTCAACTTTTTTCCAAGCTTTCCAAAATACTTCAACAGCACGTTCATCTTCATCTAGAGCACCAAGCAAAACTTCACCTACTTTATCTTCACAGGCACCACAGTTACTTAGCATGCAGTCTTCATTATATTGACTGCAGACAGACAAATCACGTAATTCTGCAGCTTTGATCTTTAGGTTTGGCACTGCTTTCAACATGAAATCCATGTTTGCGTGATATTTACAGACACACACATTGTGAGGCATCTTTGATGAAGGCAAGACATGTCTAGGCCGCAACTCGAAAAACTTGGTTCTGCTAACATTTGTTTCTGGATACTCTTCGCAGAAAATAGCACGAGCTTCATCTATGGTTGTAAACATATGCCGGCGTTGCATATGAACTCTCTTTCCATTTTTATCTAAAATGGATATATAATCTCGCTTCCCTGGCGCTTGACGACTGATGTCGTCTCTTTCGTAAAATTCTGATACAAGCAGATGATCTGTTGGGGATTTTTCTGAATTTTTTGGCTCTGCTGGAACTAATTCTGAACAGATGTTCAAATTGGTTGCAAGGTAACGCACAATGGCTTCTTTTTTTCTTGGACTTTCAGGTAAGTTTTTACGAACTCGTACTAGGGCTTTCTTAAATGTTGCTGAAACACGGTAGCTTCCAATGGGACTGACAGCACAAGAACCTGGACTTTGATGACTTATAGGTAAGTCTTTCTTAAGTTTTTTCTTCTCTCGACACTTTCGTTGTCTCTCATTTTGTCGGAGACGTTTAAGTTTGATTGCTTTATGGACTTTTGATGAATTTGTTGTCATAGCATGTTTTTCCTTGACTCTTCTACACTGGCTTCTTTCTTTCTCCTGAATTAGATATGCAGCATATTTTTCTGGATCTTCCTTCAAACGTTCTCGATAACGTCGGACTCTTTCTGCAGAGCTTGCCATGCTTAAAATGCAAATTCTGTAATTTATAAGATATTTTAATTAGTAAACTGTAATAACATGTGTTTAATTTTACTAAGTATACTGTTGAATTAAGAAATTAAACCAATTTAAAAATAAACTTGTTTAAATTTATTCTTAAAATATAATTTATAACCACTAGATAACGCAATTATTTTAGCTTTAAAAATTAATATAATACACTTTAATACACAATACACTTTAGTAGCGTAGTTATATTGTGTAAACAACAGCAACAAAAATAACATGTCACAACCGAAACATTTTGTGTCACAACCGAAACATTTTTGTGTCACAACCGTAACCCTAATTATAAATAGTAATAACTGGAAAAATTATCAGTTTTGTTTATATTATGTTTGCACACATGGCCACTATTACTTTTGATTGTATTACACATGTTACAAAACAATACTGAGTACAGAATATGTTTTATTCTAATTGAAAGGTTACTTTTTGTTACGGTTGTGACATGTTAATTAGTTTTACTAAAATGAATATTATTTACCTTGAAACTTGAGGCTTTGCAATTCTTTTGATAAAAAATACACCATTTATGTTCCTATTAACTTAGAACATCAAGTTAGCCATTTTGGATTGCATCACTTGGAGAAAAACATATTGCCAGATATGTATCTAACATGATAATTTATAAATGTTGAGAACAAGCATCACAGATATGGCCATAAGTAGTACCATTTCTTAATATAATTTATTTATTTTGTTAGAATATGGAAGTAGAGATTCCATACTTTAATTTGATGTAAGACATGTGCATATTAAAAAATAAAAAAAATTGGTTTGGTTTTCACCACTTCTCAGGATTTGCTCTATATATTTATTTAAAGAAAAATACCGAGGTAGATACGTAATTACAGAGGTAGAATTTTGTTTTTCTTAAGAATCTGCCTGTTTAAAAAGCAGCTTTGGCGTTAAAATTACAAATTGTCTCTATAAAATAGTGTAGTTGTAGCGGCTCAGTGGCTGAGAGGTTAAACGTGTCCGCCTCGTAAGCCCAAGATCGTGGGTTCGAGCCCCGGCTGAGTCGCCGGATTTTCTGGATGGGAAAATTCTGGGCACGCATGTCATATGATTGTGTGGCACGTAAAAGACCAATGGAGGCCCATTTGGCTTGGGTTCTCTCGGCAAAATTAAATCTCGGCATACTTTAACATCCACAGAGAGAGCTCAAATTCATTGCTATCTGCGCGTCAATATTGGTAGAACTCTTTGGTTGACATACTATTACCTGTAGTCACTATATTAGTAGTTGTACCAATCTCGATCGACTTGCACAGTTACCCGAACTCAAGTTTTCCACCGTCTTAGGTTTTCCAATGAATAGTCAGTCATTTACACCGACTCTATTCGAAGGATGTTCACATTAACGAGACGTATATATCTCTTTAAAGTCCATAAATAAACAAGAGTAGACACGAAATATCAAACGTAGATACATAGAGTTAGGAAAGAGAATAGAGCGGGCCATGTATGTGAGCAGTTAACGCAAAAAAGAAGCAGATTAGAGCGGTGCATTTGGGACACCTCAGTGCCCGTTTCGGTTATTATGTTATGCGCAGTAGCTCAAAAACCTGCTAAAGCGGTGCATCTTGTGATACCTCAGTGCCGGTTTGTTATGCGCAGTAGCTCGAAATACCTGACAGCTCTGCTTCAAACCATTTGAACTGAAAGACCCCTCTACTCCTCCTTCCTAATTTTATGTGTAGATACGTCACTTTCACTAAGAATCAGTCACAGGAAAAGCACAAAAGGGAATAACAGACTAGCGGGAAATAGGAAAATAAAATTACCCGTCCCGATTTTCAGAAAGCTCTCTTCTCTTTGAAGTTTAATTCGATTCAAATTCGAGGAACCGAGGATTTTTTTTTTCATTTATCTTTTACAAGTTTGTAAAAATAGTGAAATTTAATTTTGCAGTTTCAAGGAATGCTTTTTTTAGGCACATGAATGAATTTATTAGAGCTGTAAATTTGAAAACTAAGTTATAAATACATTAATTACGATTTCCTAAAGTACCTGTCGGGCATCATAATAAGGTTTTGGAGGAAGCTTCTCAGGCGCTTTATAATGTGTGTAGTTACCTTTAAATATGCGAGTAGGAAAGAAAAGAGAGTTTTGGGTCATGTGGAGGTGTGAGGTGGAGTGACGTCACCCGTATAATAACTCTCCTTTCTTACCTACTTATGAGCATTGATTTTTTTAGTAGCAATTGGAAGTCGTGTAGTGTTATACTTTCAGATCCTTTCTTTTATTTTATCTCTTCTGCCCCCATTAGAATTTATTTAACTTAAGAATAACCCCACCACAGTAATTGACTTCCAGACACTACGCACAGCAATCGTTAAAACAAACTTCGAAACAATAAGAAGTTGCAGCCATTAATTAGACCTTATTAGCGTCCAACAAAAGCGGGACGCAGATATAAAATTCAATTAAAGCTTCCTCTCTCTCTAAGACTAAACATTTCCGCGCTTTAAGTAGCGATGATTTTTTTTTGTGTGGTACTGATTCGTTTAAGAAAGGAGGAACAACTGTTGTTGTATGTACTAATCAATTGGGTTGTTTCAGGGTAAATTTCTAGTTTTTATTATAAATTTTTGCAATATCAATATCATTGGTTGTTTCGGTTTCTCTCTCAATGCGCGGTAAAAAAAAATGCTGATATTTATTAGTTAGGGATACTTTATATTTAGATATAACTAGCAGTATGGTCCCGCCTTACTGGGAACCCGTTAACTTCGCATTGCTTCCTTTTAGAGGCATGCTTACTTGTGAAAATACACTCAAAATCAAAACAAAATTAAATTCGCGTTGGCGCATGCGCACTTAAAAAAGCAAACACTAATAGAGGATGAAGCAGCCTTAGGGCGAGCGCATATCTCAACCAAACTCAATCAATCAAACTTATAGAGGATGGCGTCAAGCCCCCGTTTCGGCCCGGTCCATGTATTTTCGAGCCCTGTTATGGTCCCGCAGTCCCACGTGGATGACGTTTTTTTTAAACTAATTATATTATAATTAAAAATCACAATCAAATATGAAAAAACTAAGCCTCAGGTGCACACGTAGGTATTAAAAGGAATCTATATTAAAAATTTCGAATTTTTTAGAGCAGTCTAAGTAGGTCTTTTGCGATCCACAGACATACACACAGACAGACTCTTTCTTTTCTTATTATAGACTATGCTACCGATTACAGTACAATAAATTACACAACGTAAAAAGAACAATAGGAAAAATAAAATCAATAGAAATCAGTAATAACTATGAAAATATACTCTGTTCAAGATTATTTGACGATTCTAATATTCATGTTAAAAAAATGATATCGAAATCTATAATAATAAAAATGAAGTTGTGTTTGTGGGTATGTTGCGCATTGACTCTTAAAATAGACATTTGTTTGAACCGTAACTTTTGGCACAAACGTTTCAGGTTTCAAACTGTTCAATGAAGCAAATAAGAAAAATTATCCCAATAAAAAAAAACTATATTTTATTCTATTATAAGCTCAGCCATTAAATTCTCAAAGCATTTACTTAATTCGTTTTAGGAAAGATCAAAGGAAGAGTTGATTTGCGCAAATATTTGCTACGGTTTTAACACAAATCCTCTTTTAAATCCCTGTCCAAACACCATCTAATTCTTCAAATAGTGTTTTTTTCTATAAAAACGCTGACACTGATAGATACTGAATTAAATTTTATGCGAAGGTTTTTTTTTTTTAATCTTATAAAATGTTTGCGTGGTTAACTTGGCAAACATAAATTGAGGGAAAAAACTTGCTCAGTAATTCCACCAATGGAAAAGATGAAAAAAAAAATATTTGGATAAGTTTGAGTTTGTTCAAATATTGATATTTTTATGATGTTGTATTGGTATTAAAAGTCAATTTTCTGGTGATAACATTCAAAATTGATTTAAATTTTATATATCATCAGAACCTTGTCGTAGAAAAAACTTTTATTTTCCGTTTTAACTGCAATATCTCTATGCAAAAAAGATAATTCTAAAATTTAATAAAAAAAAATCTAGGAGTTATTTCAATGATTAACTTTTTGACTACCGTCAGCATATCAATAGGGAAGACTAACCAGTGAATGAACGCTTAAGACGTCACGTTCGACAGTGAATGAACACCACCATATAGTGGAATGATTTTCAATCCTTATTTTTTTTTAAATTATATTTACTAAATGTTCATTCACTGGTCAGTCTACCCTACCTACTTTCGTCATTTAAAAAAAAAACTAGCAGCATGGTCCCGCCTTACTGGTAACCCGTTAACTTCGCATTGCTTCCTTTTTGAGGCATGCTTACTTGTGAAAATACACTCAAAAGCCAGCAGCCTTAGGGCGAGCGCATATCTCAATCAAACTTATAGAGGATGGCGTCAAGCCCCCGTTTCGGCCCGGTCCATGTATTTTCAAGCCCTGTTATGGTCCCGCAATCCCACGTGGATGACGTTTTTTTTCTAAACTAATTATATTAATTAAAAATCACAATCAAATATGAAAACACTAAGCCTCAGGTGCACACGTAGGTATTAAAAGGAATCTATATAAAAAATTTCGAATTTTTTAGAGCAGTCTAAGTAGTTTTGCGATCCACAGACATACACACAGGCAGACTCTTTCTTTTAATATTATAGATAAAATTGAATTTTTTAAAAGTTTTTTTAACAGTTAAAAAAAATTTTATTGTAACATAACGCAACGCTCCTTTCCTCTCCTTTCGTGCTCACCACTGCAGTGTCCGTTTTTTAATTAAGACCCTCCTCCAGTTAATTTGAGACTCGTCTTTTTCAAAATACCCCCCCCCCCCCCATTTTAGGTGCAACGTGTGGCTTTGATGTTTTCTGGACATTAGATGTCAGAACAGACGTAATGATGCCATAGAATTAATATATAATGGATAGATTGAGTTCAAACCTTGAAGGCTAAAAAATAAAAATATGCGTTTTATTAGAAAATTAATGGCAAATATATAAAGTTAAGACTTTTACCAGTATTTTACTGTTCCAACACTATCCCTCACCATCCATGTCGCTCTTAAAATTGCGTTGGGTGCCTACTCAGGTGTCGTCTCTTGTCACTTGCCTGTTTTTCTAAACTATGCCGCTCGTCGCCAAAAGCCACATGGGAGCTCTAGTGTGACGATATTTCAAATATAGGGTTAATGAATCAAGTTACTCATTTGACCAAAAGATTAGTTAAATTAACATTTTGCCAGTATTTCACTTTTTCAACCCTATACAACACTTCCCTACCACTAAAGTGCCAGTTTTTTTAATTAAGACCCCCTCCAGTTAATGTGAAACTCGTCTTTTTCAAAATATCCCCCCCCAGGTGCAACGTGTGGCTTTGATGTTCCCTGGACACCAGATGCCGCTGCCGCGTAATGAGGTTTCATTGTGCCGCTGTGCCTCCTCCCCTCTCTAACCTCGAGAGGTATGGGATGTGAAGTAAGGGATAGTCCTTATATTTCATACTTGTCGTGAACGCTGACACTACCTTGAGTGGTAAAGCCTCTGTTTCCTCGGAGTCCGTCAACAGATTTAAGCGGTCGGACACGCGCGGTTAATGACGTCATACAAACTACTGACATTGATTAAGCTAGAGTGGTTTCCTCGGGAGCGTTGCCGGACAACTCAGCACGACCGCCAGATTATTGCGTTGCCGTCGAGTACGTTGGGGAAATCCTGATGACAACGTTTTTTTGGTGTTGTCTGTTGCGTGGTGTGCTTGCCAATAATTAAAAATGTGAAGAAATGACGGAAGGCGAGAGTTGTTTTACGCTTTCCGCGGAAGAAATGCTAATTGATTTTGTGAGAAATCACGAAGGACCTAAATTTTCCATTTTTGACATGCAAGGACGAAAACCAAAACAACAGCATTGTTGAGTTGAGTGAGTTCGCTAGGTTCCCAGTTTCGTGTCAACGTAACGTTCCGATGAAGCGGTGGTCGGTAGAGTGACGTCATCCACGTATAATAGCGGTCGCATTTTTCTGGTGACCGACTCCGAGGAAACCAAGGCTTTACTTGGACGCTAACCAAGTCAGCGACCAAGGCAGTGTAACCGCGTAGAACCAAGGTGGCGCTCAAGGACACGAACCCATTTAGCTATTATACTTGTCAGCATATCAATACCTACTTTCGTAATTTAAAAAAAAAATTATTACTATGTAAAAAGTAGTCTAAATATTTTATAAAAAAAAATATTTTACTGTGACATAACTCAACACTCTTTTCCCCTCCTTTCGTGCTCCCCACTGAAGTGTCCGTTTTTTTTTAATTAAGACCCCCCCCCCCTCTAGTTAATTTGAAACTCGTCTTTTTCAAAATATCCCCCCCCCCCCCCCCATTTGAGGTGCAACGTGTGGCTTTGATGTCCTCTGGACACCAGATGCCGCTGCCGCGTAATGAGGTTTCATTGTGCCTCTGTGTGCCTCCCTCCTCTAAACCGTCGAGAGGTATGGGGATGTGGAGTAAGGGATGCTCGTGGTGTTTTGTACTTGTTTGTGAACGCTGACAGATTAGACCTAGTTTCCCTTGGATAAATTTGGTCAGGTTTGAATTACCGTCGAACTAGAGCTACACGAGGGCTATTGGCGACGGGCGTCGTATTTTAGAACCACAGTCAGGTGACGAGCCAACACCTGAATAGGCAGGCACCCAACGCAACCGTTAAGGGCGACATCGTACGCAGCGTTAGGACTTTGAAGGATATTTAACGTGCACTCCCTTACACGGGGTATTATTCGTCGGACGTTTTTGGCTGCACGGGCCGTTTATAGGTCGGCAGCTATTTTGGCGATGCCCGGACCCGAACCTGGGACCTTCCTCATGCTAGGCGCGGTGAAAAATATGAAAAAAATCGAACGCGGTATAGAATCACTCGCCAATTTTTCGCCAACTTCACCGAAAAAAAACCTTAGTAGTAAAAAAACCTTGGCAAAACCAAGTTCAAACTTAAATCGCTGCTCAAGTTAGCAAGGTAGAGTAACCGTGGTACAACATTTTAGACCTCGTTTCCCTTGGATAACGGTGAGCTATAGACCGCTCATGCAGCCCATGTCCTGCGAATTATACAGTAGGGGAAGTGCATATTAAATATGCTCCTAAAGTCCTGACGCTGTGCACGGTTGCGTTGGGTGGCTACTCAGCTGTTGCACTGAAGACGGGACTTCGTTTAATTCCCGAACCAGTTTTGCACTTTTTTTTACAAATGCACAGTACAGGGGAAGAAGCGCTTGATTTGTTAGGAGTCATCCCGTATTTGTGTCTGCTTCGCGGACATTGGCTACAAAAAACTGGTTTCTCTCTTTCTTCTTCGCTTAATCCAAGCGTCGGAATTGTGCATCGCGTGAATCTCGTTAGTTAGAAACTGGTTTCCTTACATCAGTTTAGGCGATTACTCGCTATCGTCGCTAAAGTGGCCTGCCTGAGGAAAGTTCTCAACAAAATTAAGAGGTTTTTCCCCCTGTACTCTTCAAATGTTTACTTACTAAACGCAACATTTTGTTGAGAATAATTTTTTTTTAAAAAGGCAGACCCAAAATAACTGTTCTTAAAAAATAACACTTACCCTTTCCAATCTAGGCAAGTAGCCCCAACGGTATATTAGCATATTTAATTAAAACCAGACGATAAAATAGAGGGGAGAGAATATCCCTCGCCTTCTGTCTGTCATCCGTACACCAATATGAAGAGGTGGGGGGGGGGGGTAAGGTGCTTTGTTCGATTTTAGAACGGGGTCCTTCTAAGTCGATTCTGGGTCCCGAAGATGGGTCTTAATTTGTTTGTGTTATCGTTCGGTTTTGGAAAGGGGGAGGGGGGGGGGCTATTGTTTGAAAAGCTCGTGTCTGTGGGAAAATAAGGTTAGAATGCGAATTAAAAATGGTTCGGATATTGTGGAAGTTTTCTTTCTATGTAATTTTACCAATAAATACGGCCTGTTCGTGGCCGAGTGGTAAGGCATTCGCCTCTGGATTCAGCCTTCTCAGGAGTGCGGGGGTTCGAATCCCACCTGCTGCCAGTCATCCAGTAAATTGGATATCTGTACAGGGAAAGAGTAGAAAAATTCAACTCGTGACGGATGGGCCCGAGTACACTGGGACAGACGTCCTCGTTAAATCTGTGGAGTCCAAAGTTCCGACGGCGTCAGCGAACGATGTCGCTCAAAGTTCCGTTGGGTGCCCGTTCGGGTGTCGCCCTCGTCACTTGATCAGGGTTCTAAATTACGAGGCGTTATTGGCTGTGTTAAAGCTCCTAATAATGGAGGCTAGAAATAGGCAGCCGGAAACGATTACACTTCACTACTACAAGTGTATTTTTAAATGACAAAATTACGCATATTTGGTTAATTATACCGGAAGTGACGTCACGATCCTGTTACTTTTGCACCAGAAGTAACGGAATAAAAGTATTATTTGGCTATTTTTTGAAATATGATTTTGGCTATCCAATACTTTGGGTTAGGTTTGAATTATCGTCGCACTAGAGCGACACGAGGGCTATTGGCGACGGGCGTCGTATTTTAGAACCACAGGTAAGTGACGAGCCAACACCTGAATACGGCTATCCAATACATAATAAAGATTGGTAATCTTAGTCGCCCAGCTAGTATAGTGGCTCCGACCCTCGCTTACCAAACGAGTGGGCCCGGGTAAGGCATGGATATTTGTGTTCTCCCGAGTACAAGCGGAGAACGTACTCGTTAAATCTGTGGGTCCGAAAGTCCCGTGGTCGGTCATTGAGCCGCAGTTTACCTTGGGTGCAGGTCGTCTGGAGAAAGTTGCCCCTTCCCTCCAGCGACATGCCTAAATTGAAGAGGTGGTGCCATCTCGGAGTAGATGTCGGACATCCACTCTCATGGGTACTCAAAGCCTTGTGCCAACGGATGGTACTGCAACCCTCTTGCCTTCCAGGCTACGACCTGGAGGCACACGACAACAACTTTGGTAATCTGAATCTTAAATATGCTAAAGCAACAACTCTATACTAAAACCGACCTTAAGTTTGCAGCAGAGAAATGTACTGCTCGGAGGAAACTGGGTAAACAACGCAGCTGGCCCCGAAATTTCGCCTACTCTGATTGGCTGCTCCTTTGACCCTTATATTCGTGCGCCCTGTTGCTTCAAAATCGAAGGAAAAAATAATTAAAATTACACTTTAACTGAAGTTAAACTAATAAAAATAATAAATTTATGTCTTGAAATAACAAATAAAATTGTTTATTGAGTGTGAAACACCTTTTTTGATTCGATTCTCGCACTCGAAAATGAGAACTATTTACCCTTGTTCTGGTAGAACATTTGTATACTGCAAACTTAAGGTCGGTTTTGGTGTAGTGGTTACGACACTCCTTGCCAAGCGAGTGGGCGCGGGTTCGAATCCCAGGTAAGGCATGGATATTTGTGTTGTCCTGAATACATGCTGAGAAACGTGCTCGTTAAATCTTTGGGTCCGAAAGTCCTATGGTCGGTCATTGCGCCGCAGTTTACCATGGGTGCAGGTCGTCTGGAGCAAATTACCCTTCCCTTCCAGCTAAATGCCTTAATTGAGGAGGTGGCGAAATCTCGGAGTAGAAGTCGGACATCCACTCTCATGGGTACTCAAAGCCTTGTGCCAACGGATGGTACTGCAACCTTCTTGCCTTCCAGGCTACGACCTGGAGGTACTCGACAACAACTTTGGTAATCTGAATCTTAAATATGCTAAAGCAACAACTCTAATACGCAAACTTCGAACCTTATTTTTTCGCAGGTTGTTTTCTTTCAGATTCTATTTTTGCCAACGCATTTTTTTTCCTATAAATTTTTTCCACGCGCTAAATTATTTTTCGATGGAACTTTTTTCCTTATTTAAGAAAAAAAAATTCTCTGAGAATATTGTCTTAGTGGATATTTTTTTTATTATTTTCAGTAAGTCTAGTTGTTTTCTTGTCATAAAAAAAATGTTTGCTTGACTTTTTTTCCCTCTTTTTTGCCTTTTAAGCAGCGTAAATTTTATTAACCGTTTATGGAAGTGAAAAAAAAACCGAGCTACCGCCATTACATAGAGTGTTCAGAATAAAAGTAAACTAAGTCCCACTAGAGCTTAGTGGAAGAACGTGCTAAGTGACAAACAAATAGGTTTGCAACAGAATCTGTAGGCCCGTCCGTGGCCGAGTGGTTGATGCATCCGCCTCAGGATTCAGCCATCTCAGGAGTGCGGAGGTTCGAATCCCACCTACTGCCAGTCATCCTTATAAATCGGATACCTGTACTGGGAACGAGTAGAAAATCCAACTCGTGACGGATGGGCCCGAGTACACTGGGACAGACGTGCTCGTTAAATCTGTGGAGTAAAAAGTCCCGTTGGGTGCCCGCTCAGGTGTCGACCTCGTCACTTGACCAGGGTTCTAAATTACGAGGCGCTCATTGGCTGCGTTAAAGCTCCTAATGAAGGCTAGAAATAGGCAGCCGGAAACGAATACACTACTACTACTACTACCAGAATCTGTCACTCAGCCCGCCGCCACACAACATTTGTGTTCAACAGAAAAATATCGCCAAACACGATATTAATTCTATCATAAACCTTTAAACGCTAAATTTGGCTAGTTTCATTTATTTTATTTCGCAAATTCAATAATTATTTCTATAACGATTATTCAATAATTATTATCGCTTTCAAAAATTAATTTATATTTCAAAGAATAAATATGTAATTTTAAATAGGTAGAACCAAAACATTTCATATGAACAACAAATAAAGAAACTCCTAGAGAAATATATTTAACGTCATTTTAAACTGATTGATGTCGCAAATATAAATTTCTATTTAAACTTGAAGTTTCAAAAAAGTTAGCTACTTTTCATATTAGGTAACTTTTAGGGTAAGAGAGTTACTTTTGAATGAAGTAATTGTAACAGGGTTACTTTTTTGAATGAAGTAATTGTAACAGAGATACTTTTTTGAATGAAGTAATTGTAACAGAGTTACTTTTTTGAATGAAGTTATTGTAACAGGGTTACTTTTTTGGATGAAGTAATTGTAACAGAGTTACTTTTTTGAATGAAGTCTTTGTGACAGAGTTACTTTTTTGAATGAAGTAAATGTAACGGTTACTTTTTTATGAAGTCACGGTAACAGACTTACTTTTTGAATGAAGAAATTGTAACAGAGTTACTTTAATGAAGTAATTGTAACAGGGTTACTTTTTTGAATGATGTAATTGTAACATAGTTACTTTTTTAATGAAGTAATTGTAACAGAGTTACTTTTTAATGAAGTAATTGTAACGGTAATAGAGTTACTTTTTAAAGGTAACAGTTACTTTAATGAAGTTATTGAAACAGAGGAAGTTTTTGAAACAGAGTTACTTTTTGAATGAAGTAATTGTAACAGATTTACTTTTTGCTGAAGTAAATGAAACAGTTACTTTTTTAATGAAGTCACGGTAACAGAGTTACTTTTTTGAAAGAAGTAATTGTAATATAGTTACCTTTTTAATGAAGCAAATGCGTAACAGATTTTTAATGAAGTAATTGTAACAGAGTTACTCTTTTAATGAAGTTATGGTAAAATAGTTACTTTTTTGAATGAAGTAATTGTAACAGTTATTTTTTTAATGAAGTAGTTGTAACAGAGTTATTTCTTAAAAGTAACTTTCCAATCGCTAGTAAAAACCTTTGTAGTTCAAAGAATATCTTCATGGTCTTGGTTCGCTTGTATTCTTAGCCCTCCCTATAAGCGATGGAGGAGCAAAAAAATCACTTCAAACCGACAGCTTTCATACATACATCTAGCTGCTCAACAAAATTGCTCTAGTATACTCCCTTTTAAAAAACAAAGTCGGGGGGGGGGGATTTTTTTTGGGCAAGATTTTCGAGAGTTAATCATACTAAAAAAGCTTTGAACAGATACTTTTTTTCAGGTAACGCCGTTAAATATCTCAGAAAGTAACTGTAATTAAGTTACTATTTGGTAACGAAGGTAACGTAAGATGTAATGAAGCAAAGAAAAATTGCTTAAAATAACAGTTACTTTTTGAATGAATTAAGAAATTGTAACAGAGTTACTTTTTGAATGAAGTTATTGTAACAGATAACAGAGTTACTTTTTTAATTGAGATTGTAACAGCATTACTTTTTAATGAAATAATTGCAAAATAGTTAACTTTAATGAATTGTAACGGTTACTTTTTAATGAAGTAATTGTGAAAGTTACTTTTTAATGAAGTAATTGTAACAGAGTTACTTTTCTAATGAAGTCATTGTGAAAGAGTTACTTTTTTAATGGAATAATTCTAACAGCGCTACTTTTTTAATGAAGTTATTGTAACAGTTACTTTTTTAATGAAGTAATTGTAACAGGGATACTTTTTTGAATGAATTAAGAAATAGAAGCACAATTTCTTCATTCAAAAAGTAACTCTAACATAGTTACTTTTTCAATGAGGTAATTGAAACAGAGTTACTTTTTAATGAAGTAATTGTAACAGAGTTACTCTTTAAATGAAGTAATTGTAACAGTTACTTTTTTAACGATGTAATTGTAACAGTTGCTTTTTTAATGAAATAATTGTAGCAGAGTAACTTTTTGAGTGAAGTAATTGCAACAGTTATTTTTAATGAAGAGAGTAACTTCGTAAAAGTAACATTCCAATCGCTAGTAAAAACCTTTATGTAGCTGAAAGTATATTTTCATGGTCTTATTACTCTTATTTCGCTTGTATTCTTAGCCCTCCCTATGAGCGATGGAAGACCAAAAAAGATCACTTCAAACCGACAGCTTTTATACATACATCTTGCTGCCCAACAAAATTGCTCTAATATACTCCCTTTTAAAAAACAAGGTCGGGAAAGTTTTTTTTTTTTTTTTTTTTTTTTTTTTGGGCAAGATTTTCGAGAGTTAATCATATTAAGAAAGATCGCCAAGTTTCCAGTGTTTTCTCTGGTTTTTTTTCCCGGCCAGAAAAAAAAATCTGTTTTTGTTTGAATAAACGAGCAAAAAGAAAATTCGGATTTTTGCGCTGAACACATATAAAAAGTTTTTTTTTTTAATTGAAGACCTCGGTTTTGGGTAAATTTTCCTTCGATTATATTGAAATAGAATTTTTATTTTAAATCCATGGGGACTGTAGCAAGAAATGTTAAAAGATATTTCAAATGATCTAAAATGTTAGTGTTGGATTTTTTTTTTCAAAATGGTGAATGTAATTTTTTTTTAAGAAAATGCTTATTTTACGAAAATAGTTTGAAAATTACAAGAGAAGGAAATTTGGATTTTTGCATTGAATACATATTAAGTTTTTTTTAAAGAAATTAAAAGCCTAAGTTTTTCTTTTATTAAATATTGAAATCGTTTTTTTTTTAAATCCATGGGGATATAATTGACTGGAGCAAGAAATGTTAAAAGATTTTTCAAAAAATCTAAAATGTTTGTGTTGGAATATTTTTTCAAAATGGTGAATGTATTTTGAAAAAAAAAATGCTTATTTTACGAAAATAGTTTGAAAATTAGATTGAGGAGAAAATTTGGACTTTCACATTGGATACATAAAAAGTTTTTTTTTTTTTTTTAAATTAAAAGATTTGGCTTTGGCAAGTTTTTCTTCGACTGTATATTGAAAATATAATTTTTTTTTAATCCATAGGGACATTAGGACTCGAACAAGAAATATTAAGGGATTTACGAATAATCTAAAATGTGTACTTTTCTAAATGTTGAATGTGTTTTTTTAATGCGTATTTTACGAATATATTCTGAAAAATACATGATGATTCCAAAAACGTGATTACGTTTGCAGGATTTCTGTAAACCTCTAAGGGTTGACACATAAATTATCTTTATACACCAGGCGTTGAACGCACGCGTGATTTTAGATTCCTATTGGTTAACAAGTTTATGGGTCTATTTTCATTTGTTGCAAAACAAAATTTCGACTTCGCACGGGCTTAAAAATATAAAGCTCAAATTGTATTCAAGTAAATATTTACCATATGCAGTATTCTATTAGCCAAGGCTCCTTTCTTATTTTCCCCCACTTAATACAGGCTAAGCTAATTGTAAAAGAATGTTATTTCAAGTCAAAATCTCAACTACAATGCAAAAAAAAAAACATTGGCTCATTTGGCGAAATGTTTTGATGACTTTGGCGAGCTTGACGACACAATGGGTGAGAGCGTGAAGACACCAGAAACCAAATGCAATTCGTTGTCAAAGACTACTTTAACCTTCATTATAATTTTTTCTATGCAAGGTACACTGCTCAAAACAATTAGGGGAGCACTTTTTAATTCCAACTTTAACTTCACTCCCAACTTTTTAAGTTTTGCCCTATAAATCTAAAATTTGAAATAGGTTCACTATGCATTCGAAATGAAATAGTAAAAAACAGGAGAAAAAATCTTAAGTTTTTAATACTTAAATTTAAAGGGGGGAAATGGAATAATAACTTTTTAATAAATTATAACAATATTTTTTTCAAAACTTTTTTTGTTAAAAATAGTTGAAATATATTTTTAAACATCTAAAAAATGCAAGCATGAAAAATTTAGGGTCAATTCATTTTCTAAAACTGTTTTAAAATAAAATTTATTTTACCATATTTTTCATATTTTTTATTAATATAAAAAAAATTTAAATTCTTCAAAATACGTTATTCTTCCATCTAACGATGTATCTAACGATACATAAGTGGCGAATTTAACTTAGTCAGAAAAAAAATCACAAGCTGATGATTCCCAAAGGAATTATTGGGAGCGAAAGGGTTTAAAACATGTGCTCCCCTAATTGTTTTGAGCAGTGTACTTTCCACTTAATTATTACTAAAAATATAACAACCAAATGATAGCCTTCTCAAACGCCAACCCTCCTACCCATACAAGGTACTCCCACCTTTATTTCATAAATGTGAAGTAATCAAAATTTAAGAGGACTCCCTTAGAATTCCACATCTTGAAAATCGTAATGTTATTCCTATGGAAAACATTCGCAAGTCAATTACCGCCACAATTTTAATAATAGGTGACTAGTTTCTTGTATCATTGTAAAGAACGAAAGGAGTAGATTTTGTGAAATTAATTTGTTTGGTGAAAATCACATATTTAGTATTTTTAGTAATTTTTTGAAGTCAGAACTTAATGTGTATTCCGTTCCATTTTGTACTAACTTCAAAAAATTATTAAAAATACTAAATATGTGATTTTCACAAAACAAATTAATTTCACAAAATCTACTCCTTTCGTTCTTTACAATGATACAAGAAACTAGTCACCTATTATTAAAATTGTGGCGGTAATTGACTTGCGAATGTTTTCCATAGGAATAACATTACGATTTTCAAGATGTGGAATTCCAAGGGAGTCCTCTTAAGAGCAATAAATTTCAAAAAGGGGGTGCTCTTATCAGACACTAAACACACAGCCGTAACCCTTCCTCCCTTCTAAGACCCCCGAAGATCAATAATTAAAATAATGTGGTCCGTCGTTTCATAAATGGGAAATGAGCCCGCTGAGTAGCGGTTCTCCAAACCAAAGTGCCTTAGTGTTTATCCAATTAAGAAAATAAAATATTTTCTAAGTCACATTTCTCCGGCTGTAGTGAATATCTTTAGTTTTTACAAACTTTTTTTTAATGATAAATGTAGATTACTTACAGGTCTCTTTAGCCCTCTCCTTACTGAAGCGCCCCAAAATGCCCGAACAACTAAGAATTCGATAATGTTATTCCTATCAAATATTACAAGGAAGCAAAAATCCTTCGTAGCTAAAGGGATAATCTCACTCCAACGGTTTATTTTCATTTGTTGCTTGGAATCACTTGTGTTTTGGTATTCGTAAATGAGTTTTCTAAGAATATTTTCAATTTTTTTAAATGCTCCTTGCTGCGGTGTTATAGTACTTCAAAGATTTTTAGCATGCATAACAAAGAAAAAAAATCATTTTCTTCTATATCGGTCATTTTGAAAGTGAAACCGATACAACCAATGAAATCGTATTACGCGAGACATGAAAACAAAAGCTTTACATCATCTGATATCTGAAACATTCCAATAGCATTACTAAACACAGCTTTTTTTTTATACCTAAAACCTTTATTACATATTCCAAAGACTGAATATGCACATCGGTTATCACGAATATTAAAATGAGCATCCCACTTTCTAAACGAACCGACATCAGTTCCCCTAGAGACATAAAAATCGAAATGCCATTCATATATTCTCCCCGGAATTTTTCACAGTACTGAAATGAAGTCAGAGCGCGCCAAATTTCCTCAGAGACCGATAGGTCCATTTGACTGAGAGGGGAGATGATTGATTTTTTTAAAAGTTGTTTTTGACTAAAAGGGATTTAATTAAAACTCAAAAAGGTTATAGTATGACCCGGTTATGTCGTCATTCAATTCAAAGGACTACGATATTGAAAGTAAAGAATTTAATTTTTTTTATAACCTCTTGAGACCTGGGCGTCCCCGTTTGGGTAATTATTTAAAACCTCCCCACAAACAATTGGCACGTTAGTTTCGAAATTGGCCTGGTCCGGTAGAATTAGACCAAAATATCCGATTTCACCCTTTGATTAAAGGTAGGTAACAGCCATTTATTTCTATAAAAAATTAAGTTGAACGAGGGTCAATACGATATTAGAGTTGTTAAAAAATTATTTTATAATTTTTTTACAAAATTTTCAAAAAAGTTCTTTTAGTAGTTGGTTTTAAATTCATTTTGCATTAAAAACAATGTTAAAGTAATCTGTTAACTACAAATTGGTGATGCAAAACATTTTTTTAATTTCTTTGCAAAACATACTTTTAAGCTTGTATTTGCATGAAAAGTATGTTTAGATTAAGAATATACATGTAGGATTTTGCTCGGCTCTTTAAAAGGAAGGAAAAGGTAAGGTTTAAAAAAAAACATAAGGGTTCCTTTAAAAAAAAAAGAGAGAGAAATAGTGTTGAATAATGTTACCCTCTATATAAAGAAAATATTAACGTTAAATAATCACAAATATATAAATTCTAATAAGCAGAATTGCTTATTTTTGGTGCAAAGCAGCACGGCTAAAAAGAAAAATAATCTTCTATTTTAAGAAAGAATACTATAAGTTACACAGCAATTGGTAGAATTAAATTTTAAAAAAGCCTCTTAGCGATAATGTTCATAGAACAGGGGTAGACAATATTTAATTAATAAAATGAATTTTAAAAATCTTTCTAAATAGGCTCTCAAAAGCACCATAGTTAAACTCATAGTTGCACTGAAGCCACATGCTATAAAACGCACGGAACAATCAGATGAATACAAAATAAAACGCCGGAAATTTTCTCTTCATCCGATTGCTCTGCACGTTTTATAGCTCCTCCCATGGTCGTAGATTCCGGGCAAGGAAACTATGAGTTTAAGTAAACAGTTCTAAATTTGCATATCAGCTGTGTGTGAGCCAATATAAGTTCAGAGAATACAAAAAAAAAATAAACACAAGGTCAGAGCAGCAAGGATAAAATGGCCGGTCTCAATTCAGCGATTTGTGCTACGTTGCTAAGCGACAAAAATTATCCAAATTTGATAAACATTACACTTTATATTTCATACAAGTAAGCCCATGATCGCGGGTTTGAGCCCCGGCTGAGTCAGATTTCCTGGATGGGAAAATCCTGGGCACGCATGTCCATGTGGCATGTAAAAGATCCCTGGAGGGCCCATTTGGCTTGGGTTCTCGTGGCAAAATTAAAATCTCGGCACACTTTAACATCCACAGAGAGCTCGGATTCATTGTAATCTGGGCGTCAAACTTGGTAGCGAGAGCCGCCTAGATGGTGTAACCAAAAAATGGCTCTCAGTTCTGATGGAATATGCGGAGTCTGCAAAGGCTTAACCGCCAATATTGCAGCCCTATTCGAGAGAAAAAAACGGATAAGTTAACTTCTCGAGAACTTTAAAAGTTGCCAATGAACAGGACAACCATTGTATCTTATCGCACCTGTACCAAATAATTTGGTCATATGTCAAATATCATATTCGGAATTATAATAGAGTTAGTATAATGCATTGTTTTCACATATGTATGCATTTTGAAGTTCCATTGTCAACTTATACCTAAAGGAGTTGCCAAAAATAGCAAATAAAATAAGCACAAACCATGAAGAAAGTTATCAAATCTGTATGTATACAGTATTTGAAGACCAATCGTAACTTTTCACCGCACAAAAAGTATATTCTAAATGCTACACTAATTTTAGGTGTTCCTGTGCCGACTTTCAATAAACTTGCATTCAAATGATACATTTTAAAAATTTAGTCGGATATTACAATACTAAGATACTGTATACGTAATACAATAATAAGATACTGTACTACAATAGTAATATACCCAATAATAAAAATAAACATTATGTTACTTCCCCATAATGTGTATACATAATAGATACTTAATGAAAACACAACATAACTATTGGTATAGCTATTATACAAGGAGGGAGTGCACGTTAAATATCCTGCAAAGTTCCAACGCTGCGTACAATGTCTCCCTTAACGGTTCGTCGGGTGCCCACTCAGGTGTCGGCTCGTCACTTGACTGTGGTTCTAAAATACGACGCCCGTCGCCAATAGCCTTCGTGCGACGATATTTCAAGCTAAACTAAACTTTGACCATCTTGAAAATGTAACATAAAGTTGCTATATCTATTGAGTTGTATGAAATATAAAATGGCATGTTAAGCTAGTTTTATGTTTTGTCGCACTTGAGCTACACAGAGCCCATTGGAGATGGACGTCATAATTTAGAACCCCAGTCAAGTGACGAGCCAACACCAGAGTAGGCACCCAATGCAAACGCTAAGGACGGCATTGTACGCCGCGTTGGGACTTTGAGCATACTTAACGTGCACTCCCTTTACACACAGCATTATTCTTCGGACATTTTTGGCTGCATGGACCATTCATAGGCTGGCAATTATTTTAGCAATGCCGGACCTGAACTTGGGACTTTTAGCATGAAATGCCTCAACCGAGTGGGCTCCCCAGTCCCTGAAGTGACATGTTTACCACATTTGGACAGCTAATGTTTTTATACATAAAAAGCAACACAAATTGCCAAATCAAGACAGGCTGTTATATCATAGCTGTTCCAAACCAGGGTCAGATTTCTAAATAGACTATGTAGGCTGTAGCCTAGAGCGGCGAATTTTACGACGAATAAAAGCGGCATTCTACATAAAAGGTTATTATAAAGATACGAATATTTTATAAAGATACAAATCATTTACATTAATGCATAAACCGCTAACACATATATAGTACTAATACTTCGTAGCAAACATGGTCTCTGCCAGGGCAATTGCAAATCTTCCTCTATACTAAAATTATGCCTAAAATACTATAACTAAAATTTTGCCTTTCTGAAAAATATTTTTTAAAAATACTAATGTAACTTAACATAAATAAGAAAAAATTTATTTTAAAGAACTCAATTAAAATAATTTACAAATCAGTTCTCTCGAAATAAATTTTTCTACCAACATACCCACTTTGAATTTAAAAAATGTAAACAATTCTATTTAGAGTTTCGGAGTTTTAATAAACAAACAGTTCTAAAACTTTACGAGCAAGACAAAATACAACCATACATTAAAATTGTGTAGAAAAAGACAGTGAAAAAACATATTAGGTACGTAATTTTAAAAATTTAACCAATTTGAATTAGAGTTTCGGCGTTTTATTAAACAAATAAACAAACAGTTCCCAAACTTTACGAGAAAGACACAATGCAACCAGACATTAAAATTGTGTAGAAAAAACATAGAAATCGTACATTATAATCTACGGAATATAACTTTCAAGAATAAATTCTTCAGAAAATGTTCCAAAATATCATTAACTTCGAGCTCTTCTGCAGTGCTTATATATATGTCTAAGCCTACTTACTTTTTTTCCAGTGAAACCGGAGCTTTAGCAGACGTAGTCCGGCATAATTAGAGTCCGAATAAGTTCTTTTTGTTGAAAATAAACTAAAAATTGCGTTCTCTTTGAAGATACCGAAGTCTTATTCAAATTATTACAACATTGACAGGTCTATACACACAACTGACGGCTCGTTTTGTTTTTATTTTCTTTTAGCAGACGGTTTTTTGACATCCCGTTAGCGCCATCTGTTGGGGTTCGTAGGAAACAAAAAGAAATTGGGTAGATTCAGATGACGTATTTTTCCAGCTTTCACTTTCGCGATTTCATTGGTAATGTAATGGTTTCCGGCAGCCTATTTCTAGATTAATTTCAGAGCATTAACGCAGCAAATAACGCCTCGTAATTTAAAACCCTGGTTAAGTAACGATGTCGACACAAAACATTCACCCAACTTAACTTCGAGCGACATAAGGCTCGTTTACATGAGCCATTGAATGCCAAAATCTCCATTAGGGAAAAAAGAGGTCAAGCAGGATTTCTAACCCAAATGATAGTCTGTGGTCGAATCCATGGTATGAAACATCACACCCTCCTTCATTGGAGGGTTTGCGTTGCGACACCCCAAATGAACCCTGCAATTCCGGTTCTGTCTGGGAGAAAATCCCCAAGAGGGAAAAATTGCTGAGTTTGCTCTTCAATCTAGGGAATCGATGGCTCATGCGAACGTGCCCATATTAAGCTAACGCCGTTAGAACTTTGGACTCCACAAATTTAACAAGTAGATCTGTCCCAGTGTACTCGGGTCCATCCGTGATTGAGGATTTTTCTATTATTTCCAGCACAGATCCGATTTATAGGATGATATTTGTATTTGATTGCGATTCGTACCTCCGCACATATGAAAAGGTTGAATCTCTAAGCTGATGCCCTAACCACTCAGCCACGGATGGGCCGATTTCATTGGTAGTTTCATTTTTACTCTCAATCACAATATGGTAAAAGCAGCGGATATTTAGGGTGTTTTTTTTTTTTTTTTTTTTTTTTTTTTTGTAACAAGATAAAACTACCGGGTGGTTAAAAAATAACCCTCGATATTCCGCTATTCGGAGTGGTCTGTAGCTTGAATGAATAATCCGAATTCAACAAGCATCGAGACACTTACTAATTAAGAAGGGGGGAAAAGAATGGAATCATAAAAATCAAACTCGTCTCTAGACCAGGGTTCTAAATTACGAGGCGTTATTGGCTGTGTTGGCCGTAATTGGATTCGCCTCGTAATTTAGATCCTTTGTAAAGAGACGAGTTTCTTTTTTATGATTCCATTCTTGTGCGGAAAAAAGAACCTCGTCTCTTGACCAGGGTTCTAAATTACGAGGCGTAATTAGCTTTGTTGACCGTAATTGCCCATAATTGACTCCGCCTTGTAATTTAGATGTAAAATGAAATTCCAGGTCGGAGCAACTGACGTTACAAAAAAAAAAAAAAAAAAAACTAATGTAGTTGTCTCAAGTAATAGGAAAAGAAAACAAAACAACCAATGAAATAGCAGTACTGAGAGTGTGACATCATGAGAAATATTCCCATGATGTATTGAATTCCCATGAAGTTGTTATTTGTTTTCAAATATGCATCCTTATCTTATACTATAATACGAGGAATTGGACCCAAGTCGAAAATCGCCCCAGAATTAATAAACTCCGGTAAACTTAGGGGTCTGGGGTTTTTGGCCACGACGAATCGATTGGCACAGGTTTTGAAGCGCTACGGTCAAGCAGTTCGGAGTTACAGATAGGATATTTTCAAACTTCATTAGTTCGCCATAATGGCTACTTTCGTGATGCCATCTGCTAAAGCTATAAGCCTCTGCTTAAGCTACAAATGTTTAGTTAAGATTTTAATTTTTCAAATTTAAATAAATTCAACCTTGCTTTAAACTTTATTGTGTTTTACAGAAATGGTAACATGAATATTTTTTTAGTTCCAATCAGCAGACGATTTCAGTTCTATTTTGTTCATTGGCGATTTTTGGCGATCTTGAAAATTTAACATATGGTTGCTATACCTATCGAGTTGAATGAAGTATGAAATGGAATGTTTACGACATTTCGACATTTTCGTTGCTTTTCAACGAAACGCCAATTATCAATTACATTTCATTTCCTATGACTTTTAAAACTTTACCTTCGTAGACGTCCCGCTTTTGGCGGGACAGTCCCGCTTTTTGTGTTCTGTCCCGCGGGCCGAATGTCCCGCCAAAAACGTCCCGCTTTTTTGTAAAAGTCCCGCAATGTCCCGAAAAACAAGGAAATTGTAAATAAAATAGACTTTTTTTTATGAATAATCGTTGTAAAACGCTATGACGTCTTTAGAAATTGTTAAATGAAGTTAAAGTCACGAACAAATTGGTGGAGTATGGTTTCTGTTTGCCTGGAACAACTGCTGCTGTTGAACGCGCCTTCCTTATCTTTCTTATACCAAGTGTGTAATTGTGTGAAGGGACTATTATGTGCTTAAAAAATACACCGGGGGGGGGGGGGGGGGGGGGGTGTCCCACTTTTTGATTTTGAAAATCTGGTCACATTAACTTTAACCGGTTATCTTTTCACTAATGGTTTCTCAAATTTTCTTATGGTATGTATTGTTTTGATAAATCACAATTGAAAATTTAAATCTTCGAGTTAGTTTCGATACCTGTTTTCTCCGAGCAGAGCTCGGTCACCCGCTGGTTTTATTAAAATGAATGACTGAATGACTATGTGCTTATTTTTCTTTCAGTAGAACTACATTTTTTTTTCTATTTTTTTGTTAGCGAATCACGTTAAATTGCTCTCACACAATTCGCTTCAATTTTTCTCAAAAGACAAAATATCATGTAAACCAAAGTTTTCGAACAAATTGACGTTTTGGTAATACTTTGCATGCTTGAAATTTAATAAAATTAAAACTTATAAAGTTTTCGTTAAAAAAAATAGCAGGAAACAAGTTGCACGTAAAAAGCTCTAAACAAGAAAACAGCAGACGGGAAAATCGCTCAGTTTGTGAGTGAAATTGAAACAACAAATAAAATCAGGAAAGTATCATAACCTTATCTATAATATTAATTTATGACTAAGTATCTGCGCCTAACATGGAACCAAACCAAATTTTTTTAAAATAAATTCTTTTGGATAAACGTTTTAGCTTCAGGTCACTATATCATAGCTCTTTGGTGCACTCTTAAGGGTACACTCGTACAACGCTGGATATTTTGAGCAAGTTTATAACAAACAAGGAAAAAATATTTTGGCATGCCAGAATACTTTTGAATTTTTCTATTATTTATTTTAACGATAAAGTAATGATATACAATTTTATTTTATTAAATCAGCATGTACAAATTTGATTGTAACCGAATAAAATGAAGTTTGTTTATGTTAATAACTTTTAGATTCAAGACCAGTTGAATTCTCCTATTGGTCTAATAGAGGGTTACTAGAGATAGGCGAGATATTTTAGTAGCCAAAGGAGCCAACTTAATGGTTAAAGAAATGTTTAAGAAATGCACTATAATCGAATTTACAGAGCCAAACTAGCAATTTTTAGCCAAATGTCGAAGCCACGCTTCTCAATTCTCGCCAATAGGAAAAGCCAACTGTTCAAGTCTTTAGATGCTTTAGCAATGTTTACTTTTAACTTCATACTTTTTTTTGTTTCACAATCGCAAAGAACATTGTGCTGTGTAGTTGTGAGATATTTTTATTTTATCAACGAATTGTATTTTTAAAAAAACTACTTCATCTTTCGCTTCGTTCGCTTGCATATGGAAAACTTAGTTTCTTGTTTTCGAACGGTAAGAAAAAAAAAGGTTTCAATTACCATGGCACATTCATTTGAGGAACTATATCCACCAAAATATGACGATTTCAAGAAATCGGAAGTGCCCCATCTTCAAAGTCGGACCTACGAGTACGTCACATGCGAGGAAGCCCTCAAAAACCTCGAACTTTCTTCGGAAAAGCATCTAAACGAGAAAAAGTTCCTGGACTTCAACGACCATCGGACTTTGGACTTCGATGACGAATTTACCGAGTCGTTGCGGCCTTTTTTCCCGCGTGAAAGTGTGAAATATAGGAGATTTCGTGGGCGGAAGCACCCATCTTTCGCTGCCTGGTTGATTATGAAAGATGGCGTCGAAGAACCTTTCAAAATCGACTCCAGTTTTCTAGAAAAGGATTTCGAGCCCAAGGTGACAGCAGTCACGCTGTTAAATTCGGATGAGGTAAGTACCAGACGTCCGTATTTAGCAGGACACGTCCGTATTTAGAGGCTCTGTCCTGCCGTCCGTATTTGTTTTTTAAAAATCCCTAAATGTCCGTATTTTCGAAAATTTAATTAATTTTGAAGATCTTTAAAGAAGTTTGTATACATTTCAAAGTGTAATAGCCTACTTTTTTACACTCTCAGAAATAACACTTTCATTTTTGACGATTCATGAATCCTCAAGCCTCATTTCGTTAATTTGAGGATTGTTTTATCAAACTATCACGTGACTTTTGAGTAAACGCGAATCCTCACTTTTACGATCGTGATTTGCGATTCTGAATCTTGATTTTGAGGAAACTGAATCTCATTGGTTGTACTCGCATGCTCAAAAATGACGAAATATTTCTTTAGATTAGACGACGTTCAAATCCTTATAAAAATGACGATTCAAATTTCCTCACTTTGAGGAAACGAAAACTCGGAGCATTTGCCAGTAACGGAATCGTCAAAATTAAGGAACATTTCATCGTTTTTGAGCATTCATTTTTAGAGTGTAGTTTACTCCAAAACATGATGTTTCATGCAATGCTCTTCATTACAAGGCATTTAGTTAGCTGCGTTGGTTCTGTAAAAAAATATGTAAATAATGTTTAAGTAATATAATGTAATAATGTTTAATGTGCTAATAATAAGGTTTTGTCTCAATTTTAAATGTGTCCTGCTTTTTAAAATAAAGTGTCCTGTTTTTTACTTTTTTGGCCTGGTCCCTAGGTAAGGCTGATGCGAATATCACTGAAGGAAAACGGATCCAGGATCTATGAAATAATAAACGGATTTTGCAAGATGCAGTTCAATTGGCTGGCTGGCGGCGAGATTCGTTTCTTCACCGCAGTTCTTCACAGCGATGGCAGAGTGGATGCGGATGCTGAAAGGAGTCTTTGCGATCTCGAGAGCTTGGCTGAAAATAAGGATGCTTTCGTCAGATTCGGAAACAGTTCCAACCCAGAATTAAGTTTGATAGAGGTTTTTAATAAATATCACGGGTAGAAATGTACTGTACGGTAACCATTGGCGAACTTTCCGAAATCGCGCCAAAAGTCCGTATTCTGGCGACTTTCCGTAACAGTAGCCCAACGGAAATGAGCAAAATAACGGTCAGATAGGGTTGCCGGAATACGTCATCCTTACAAAGTCGAATCAGTCGAAGTCAGACAGGTTGCCACAGAAAACTATTTATTGCCAAATCTGAAAAATCGTGCCAATAGTTACCGTACAGTAAAGGTGGTCCAATGTCACGTATAGGTACAAGTGGTCAGATCCTAGTTGCTGGCCCGACGACTTTTCCAGCTTGGCAACATCTCGGAATTTTTTTATTTCCAAATGCTGTCTTTACTTGTGATATTTTGTCGTCATATTCGAAAACGGTTCCAACCGGGAATTTAGTTTGAGAGATCTTTGGTAGAAATTTACTGTACGGTAACTATTGACGAACTTTCCGAAATTCTCGCCAAAAGCCTGTATTCTGGCGACTTTTGACGTCATGCTCTCTTCACAACGATGACGTTTTCCGGCAACCCTATCTGACAGTTATGGGTTTCGGTCGAAGTCAGACAGGTTGCCACAAAAAACTATTTATCGCCAAATCTTAAAATCGCTCCAATAGTTACCGTACAGTAAATAAGGTGATCCAGATGTTTTCCCCAAAAGTTACAGCGAGACCATTCACTCAACATGGGCAGTGATGTTGGACCAGCTATGACCCAATTTGGCGATTTCCTTATGTTGCCAAGTAGCGAAAGAGCCCAAAATGTGTTAAACATGCCACTGTGCAAACATGATATAATGGCCGGTCTGTTCATTAGACCAGTTTGAAAATTTAACATGGGGTTGCTATACCTATTCAGTTGGATGAAATATGAATGTTTTCATTTGAGTATTTTCGTTGCTTGGCAACATAACATTAATCCTCAAATCAAGATGGGCCTTTATATCATAGCTGTTCCTGAAATGTTCTTAACTCAGAACTTACTTTGAAAGACATTTGTAGTAAATGTTGCCAATACAGTGGTGGCCAAAAGTGTGGACACTTGTTGAAAGTTTCATATTTTTCAACTTTGTGTGATTACAGAATATATATTAATTTTATATTAAATTAAACGATTGTATATCAAGTTAAAAGCAATTTAATCTTTATGAGGACCACTGTGTGCAGATTGCTGAAGCAGTCTATGAGACCTTTGATCCCATATAATCTATATCCATGGACAAAACATCATCATCATCATCAAAGTAATTTTAGGTAGAATTAAAAATAAATACAGTATTACAATATCTGTAAAACGAATAAGTTATGCAACTAATAGTATGATCTGTCTTAGTTTTGCGAGTCATTGAACCACCAACTTGTTGTAATTTCAGCATAAGAGAATCCATTGATTGTGCTTGTTTGTTCAACTAAAATGAGCATAACTTTATTTGTAATACAGATACTTTAATTATGTTTTTTTAATGAAATTCTACATTAAATTACCTTCAACTTAATATTTAAATGTTTGTATTTAAGCGAACTTTAATCGATGCAAGAGCACAGGTAATAGTTGAAACACATGAAACCTTCAAAAAGTGTCCACACTTTTGGCCACCACTGTATATCTAATTTGCCGAGGTGTATCTTTACTGTCAGTTTTAAGCAGCAATAGTAGAGTGGATTTAGCAGAGTGTGTGTAAATGCGATTTCGAGGACTTGGCTGCTGAAAATGGAGATGTTTTCCTCAGGTTCGAAAGAGTTCCAACCCAGTTTGAAAGACTTTTTCAGTAAATGTCACCTGTCAACACAATTTACTGAGGAAGAAATTAACTGTACAGTAACTATTGGCGAACTTTCCAAAATCATGCCAAAAGTTGTATTCTGGCGACTTTTTTCGGAACAGAAACTCAACCGAAATGAGCAAATAACAAATAACGGTCAGATAGGGTTGCGGGAATACGTCATCGTTGTGAAGCCAAAGAATTCAAATCATCAGTCAAATTCAGACAGGTTGCCACAAAAAAAACCATTTATCGCCAAATCTGAAAAATCCCGCCAATAGGTACCGTACAGTAAATGGAAGGTCGGCTCTTTGGCAAACATGAAAATTTATTCTAGAATTACTTTACTTATCGATTTATGTGAAATAAGAATGTTTACCACATTTTTGTATTTTCGTTGCTTGACGGATGTAACACAAATCTATAACGACGTTTATATCAAAGCTGTTCCGAGGCTTTTGTGGTATTTCAAGAGAACTGCTATTACCTTTCAATAAAGGAAAAAAAAATTTAAAAAAATTTTTGTACACCACTAATATATATGTAACAGTCGATCTGTTTACTGGTGGGCTTGAAAGTGTAACATAGAGTTGCTATATACTATCGAGTTTTAGGTATAGAAATATACTGTACAGTAACCATTGGCAGACTTTCCGAAACCGTGCCAAAAGGCTGTATTCTGGCGACTTTCCATAAAGTCGAATCATCAGTCAAAGTCAGACAGGTTGCCACAGTAAACAATTTATTGCCAATTCTGAAATATCGTGCCAATAGTTACCGTACAGTAAAGGTGATCTGATATATATTCTTTTTGATACTACATTTTATTTTATTATTTTGATTATTATATTTTATTATGCTAATTTGATTATTACATAGATATGTGGTACAGCAAGCCATGACGTAATTCACAGCTGGTCTGTTTGATGGCGAACTTTAACTCAGGGTTCCCACGGGTCCGTAAGAAGTCCTTGATTTTTATTTTCAATTTCAAGGACCCTTTAATACTCCTTGATCTTTAGCAAAAAATCGTTGAAAAGTCCTTGATTTTCTTAGTTCTCAACATTCAAATTTCAAGAAGTCATTTCTTTAAACATTGCTAAAGTCTGCTCTAAATGACGCCAAATCTGAGAAATTGTGCCAAAAGTTACCGTACAGTAAAGGTGATCCTGTGCCATTATATCAAAGCTCTTCCTAATAAATAACAACCATACATATTCAGAACATAAATCCCAATCTCAGTTATGATTGGCAATTTAAAGATTGCATGAATAAAACAGCCAATCAGAGCATATTATGGTACATGTATCAAATCATTTTTATGTAGTATCATTTCTATACTATCCAGCTTTTTATGTTATCACACAGGGGTTCTCAACTGGTGGTATGCAGGAAAATTTCAGGTGGTACCCGTGAAAAGTTTTATCGATCGTAAAAAGATAGTTCCATGAAAGATTATTTTAAAGAGTGCATTAAAAATAATCATAGAAGCACAATAAGTACCATACTTCCAATGTTGATACTTTTGTCACAAGCAAACAATAACAGTTTCGCACAAAAGACTTTAAAAGTATATTTTGTATGATGATTTATTTTTTTGCTGAGCTTGTACGAATTTTTTATTTGTGTGTTTTTACACCTACGGGTAATAAATAAATCTGTAACTTTTTACAATATTAATCCTTTTATTTCTCCTTTATTATAAGCATATGCTATAAATCAACAAATATCTAACCCTTAAATATGAAGTTATATCAGGATTTAATTCAAATAGCCTTTGAAAACTTTTAGAAGAGTAAATGTTATACGTTTATTAAAATATTTAGGTCTGGTGGTACGCCAAAATTTATCAAAAAGTCAAGTGGTACGCAGATGCAAAAAGGTTGGGAACCCCTTATCTAATACATAACTGAAGTGTGTAGCATATTTTAGTAATGTGCGAATAAGTTTCTGTTATTTATATAGAGATTATATGATGTGCATGTTATTATATTGATAGAACATATTATTATGGAGCGTTCATGCATGAAATAAGTTTATATTTTTATAAAGTTTTGTAAAATGCAAGACCATACATTTTTGAAATAAATACTTGTTATTTTTTTGTTCCTTGTGTTAATTTTACCATTCGCAGTTTTGATTTTCAATATTAAAACCAAAAAGTATTAATACTAAATTTTTAAATAATATCACTAATAATATCTTATCAACGCTGTATTATCTATGTAATATCAAAGAATTTAGTTTTGTAAAATACAGATTAACTTATTTTTATAATAATAAAAACTAAAGAAAAATTAGTTCTTAAATTGAAGGAGAAAATTTACAGCATTGGGTCCTAATTGGTTTACCAAATTTTTTACTTATACTTTTGTTTTTAATTATATCTTTTACTCATCGCTTTTATTACAGAGAAAGAGAAAAAAACAAATAACTCTAGTTTTTGCTTTAGCCTTGGTTGATGCTGCCATCTATTGTCGAACTTTTTAGTTTAAACCAAACGCTTCAATTTTAGCTTCCATTTATAACGTAAAAAGTGGAAGGTATTATAAATCGTTCAGTCCGTCTGCCACCAGGGCCGGATTTAAAGATTTGCCTCCTGTAGGCTACTATTGATTTGCCACCAATGTCGTTTAATTTTATTAAAAAATTAAGTTGAACGCGGGTCAATATGATATTAGAGCTCTCAAAAAAATTAATTTTTTGTTGTTGAAACTCTTCAAAAAGTTCTTGCAGTAGTTAATTTTAAAGTCATTTTGCATTAAAAACAATGTTGAAATTATCTGTTAACTTCAAAAAAGTGATACGGCCTTTTTGTTGCATTTATAGCATAAAAATGTGCATTTTTAGAGCTTAAGGCGTGTCTCCTCTCCTCAGTAACTATTAAAAAATTACTTTGCAAAACATAACTTTTAGTATATATTTGTATGAAAAGTATGTTTAGATTATATTTAAGAATATACGTGTAGGACTTTGCTCGGGTCTTAAAATATTAATACAAGATGACAAAGAAACCGCCGTCCAGCGCGCCCATTCCCCCTTAAGCGATGATAGAGACAGACGTTTTTTATTTATAATATCCGAGGATTAATCCTCTTATGCATGAATTTTTATTTTCATCCCAAAAAAATATATATGTATCTTTAATACTCACACATTATGGGAAAAATACTAAAAAAATATTTAACTGCATAAGAATTTAAATTTTTTCTATATGACAAAAAGCAACGGCAAAATTCCAATTTTGATAATAATGACTAGAAAACTACTAAAAATATTTCGAAATGACCCTTTTTAACTATGATTAATTTTTCAAAACAATTTATTAGTATTTAGTACTAATATTATAATTCTTTGAATACTGCCAAAAACGTAATTTCACAAAAGTTTATAACCTCACTCTTTAATTTTGAATACCTTTTTACTACTGTCATCTATGGGGATTATTAGTAACTAAAACTTTAAAATGAAATGTAATAGAAGAAAAAAACACAAATTTGTCTAGGAGGAGCTCTAATTTAATAGAATAGAGTGGATTATGTTACTTGTTACCGAACGGTAACAGTATGCATTAGAGGGTTAAATTGGGAGAAATGGTAATTTCGAATTTTCCTCGATAATTAATAAATGATTAAGCTTGGAAATTAAGGAAAAATTTCCTTAGAATTGTTAACGAGTAATTTCGACAGACAAATTTTCAATGCAAGGCGGTGATGCAAAAAGTTTATTTACCATTTTAAAATTACGATAACTCTTTTATTAGTTGGTAGAATTATTTTTTATGTCACCTGCAATTGTCAAAAAACTTTTTTTCTCCATTGAGGCACTTTGGTTAAGGTTAGGTTATGTTTGAATTATCGTCGCGCTAGAGCTACACGAGGGCTATTCGTGACGAGCGTCGTATCTTAGAACCACAGTCAAGTGACGAGCCGACACCTGAATAGGTGCCCCAACCCAACCGTTAGGCAACATCTTTCGTAAGGACTTCAAAAGGATATTTAACGTGCACTCCCTTACACGGGGTATTATTCGTCCGACATTTTGGCTGCACGGGCCGTTTATAGGTCGGCAGTTACTTTGGCGATGCCCGGACCCGAACCTGGGACCTTTCGCATGCTAAGCGAGTACTTTAGAGTTCGAGAGCTTAAAGTCCCAACGCTGCGTACGATGTTGCCCTTAACGATTGAGTTGTGTGCCTACTAAGGTGTCGGCGCGTCACTTCACTGTGGTTCTTAAGTAGGAAGCCCATCGCCTCGTGCAGCTCTAGCCCAACGATAATTCAAATTAAACTTTAAAAAATCAGGAAATTAAGATAACTGTTTTATAGGTTAATAGAATTATATTTTTTATTATGTACAGTGGTGGCCAAATGTGTGGACACTTTTTGAAAGTTTCATGTGTTTCAACTGTTACCTGTGCTCTTGCCTCTTTTCAATTTCGCTTAAATACAAACATTTAAATACTAAGTTGAAGGTAATTTAATACAGAATTTCATTAAAAAACAGAATTAAAGTATCTGTATTAAAAATAAAGTTATGCTATTTTAGTTGAACAAACAAGCACAATCAATGGATTCTCTTATGCTGAAATTGCAATACTAGTTGGTGGTTCAATGACTTGCAAAACTGAGACAGATCATACTATTAGTTGCATAACTTATTCGTAATTCAGATATTTTAATACTGTATTATTTTTAATTATACTTTAAATTACTTGATGATGATGATGATGATGGTGTCCATGGATATAGATTATATGAGATCAAAGGTCTCATAGATTCAGCGATCTGCGCGCAGTGGTCCTCATACAGATTAAATTACTTTTAATTTGATACACAATTGTTTAATTTGATATACAATTAATATATTCTGTAGTCACACAAAGTTGAAAAATATGAAACTTTCAAAAAGTGTCCACACTTTTGGCCACCATTGTATATCCCCTGCAATCATCAATTGCAAGATAAGAAGCTAAAAAATGAATGGCCGTCATTAGGAGAGAAAAAATAATATTGTCATATATTATACTAACGAATGTTCTAAATGCATCAAATATTCAAACGTCTAAGTTGAAATAATCCTTATATCAACAAATTAATTATTAAATTAATTATATTAACAGCTGATTACACTCTTAAAACAAACACTCCTAATTTACCTCAGTCTGAGTGGATTTCACTCCTCCAGACTGGAAAATGCACTTCTCCTTTTGGAGTGGATCCTTTGTGTGTTAAACCTCCGACATGATCACTGCAAACGAGTGATTTTAACTCAGTCTGAGTTAATATGCATGCCTTTACGGTGTCGAAAATGCACTTCTCCAACTGGAGTGGATTTCACTCTTTTGTTTTAAGAGTGTAGCAAACAATTTTTTTTTAGTTCCAGGAGAACCAACAGTGAAAATAATACCGCTGGAACTGTTGCCACTCTAGATGTGAATCATGACCAGAAGGAGACTATGCAAGAAGTTTATTTACCATTCGAAGATTACGATGGCAACTAAGTTTTTTTTTAAAAAATTTAATCTGAATCTGAATAATCTTTAAAAAAAAATTCTGATAATATGTATTGAATTATTATTTGTTATATTATATTTACTGGTTAATCACAGAATAAATATTATGTACCTGGATTGCGTACTGTGTAACTCTTTTATATAGGTTAGTAGAATTATACTCTTATATCACCTGCAATCGTCAATTCCAAGATAAGAAGATAAAAAACGAATACAAATCGTCAAGGCCGTCATGGGAGGAGAAAAAAATAATAGTTGTTTTGCGAAGGTCAGTTCGTTTCGTACGTTTAAAAAAGTTGTATGTCGATACATACTCATTTTATGTAGAATTGACTTGAAAAAGTTGGCTTGTAACAGTAACTGTCACTTATAACTGCTTCCGATTAGAGTTGTTTCAAAAAATTTGTTTTGAAGAACTGTTTTGGTTTTAAAGGAATTAATAGTTTTTTTTTAAGCAAACTAGTGCCGAAAATGAAACTTTATTAAGCGAGTGGCTTTTATTTCACGAGACCGTAGGTCGAGTGAAATAATGACAAGAGCTTAAGAAAAGTATTATTTGGCAAGTGGTTGCTTACAATATTTTTTTTATAATAACGTGCAAAAAAGTATTTCTACCAATGAATGATATTCATGACATCTTTTAGTTTCCATGGCGATATTCAAAAATGCAAAGTAGTAAAAGAAAAGTTGTAAAATAATTTTCTATTTTGAATCGAAATAGTATTTGAAGAACTTGTAGTTTTCATGGAGATATTAGAAAATGCAAAATAATGAACCAATAGAAACAAGTGAGTTTCATGACGTCATTTTGTTCCATGGAGATATTCATGACATTATTTTGTTTCTCTACCAATCAGATACTCTTATTTAATTTACCGCACTAGCGCCGAAAGTACGTACTTTCGGTACTGTCTGTGATGTAAGCACGTAAAGAGTCATTTTCGCAAAGATTTATGAATGAATATGATATTTAAAAAAAGTGAACTATTTTGCACGTTGTTGAAAAAAATTACTTTAAATTGTATATTATTACATTTATAAGTATTGATTGTAAGGTATTTTAATAAACTTTGAAATGTGTTGGATTTATGGTCATTATGTTATTATTGTTGTTTATAGTTACGCAACTTTATAGTTTTTAATTTATATTACATACATTAATAATAAACAGTAACACAACAACAGCATGCAGCCCATGGTATTTGTAAATTAATATTAATTACTATTTTTTTAAGTTTACTGAATAAAAAAATATTACTTAAAGAATTATGAAATTTTTTATTCAAATTTAATATCTCAAATAGTACCTTAGAAAGAGTTTAAATACATAAACAAACAACAAAAAAATAATAATGAACAGTTTCAGTTAACCAAGACTGGTAATTAACGAAAACTCGTCAAAGAACAGAATTAGCCTACTTTCCTGTTACTTTTAACACTCATTAATGTATAAGGAAATAAGTTCAATACCCTAGAACAAAATAGCAGTTATCTGATGCAATTACTCCTTTTTAAACAACAATATCCTAAAAATCCGAGCAAAATAATACACTTAAATTCTTAATCCAACCATACTTTTTATACAAATATATTCTAAAAAGTATGTTTTGTAAAGAAATTTTTAAAAAATTAGGGACACGCCTTAAACTCAAAAAAATACACATTTTTTTTAAAAAAGGCCGTATCTCTTATGTAGTTAACTGATTATTTTAACATTGTTTTTTTATGCAAAAGGCCTTGAAAATTAATTACTAAACAAACTTTTTGATAAGTTTGAAAACAAAAATTTTAAATAATTTTTTTAGATGTTTAATATCGTATTGACCCTCGTTCAACTTCATTTTTTATAGAAATAATTGACTGATACCTGTCATCAAAGAATGAAAACTGATATTTGGATCTTCTGCTATCGGACCAGGTCAATTTCGGAACTAATCAAGGTGTTAATTGTTTGTGGGGAGGTTAATTGTAATTGCTGGATTCCAATGATGGTTTCGGTGATTGCTGGTACGGTACAGTAAGCCCCAAGCACGACATTGATTAACCAATCGAAACTTTATTTTCATTCCTGTGGAACTGTTGTCACTCAAGGCGTGGAAAATGCATTTAAAGCCTTACGGATTACCATTAAAGGGGCAGTACGGACAAACATAATTTTCACCCTAGCCAATAAATAAGTAACCTATTTTAATTTATTTTTAATTCTTTCGAATTCCAAAAAACAGTAGACGTAAGACTTTTCACATGTAATAGCTAATATTCGCCTCACTTAACCCTTTCAGTAAGATTTGAAGAATCGAATGATGTACTTTTTGACATCATAAATGGCTTTAAACGATCAGAAAAAAAATTGTAAAATGATGATGCCAAATTGTCATTGGGACTGAAAGGGTTAATTTTAGCGTTATAACCGAAGACGTGCTGAAAAATTATCGTTATAAGCAAGGCTAGGTTAGGTTAGAATTATCGTTGCACTAGAGCTACACGAGGGTTAATGGCGACGCGCTTCGTATTTTAGAACCATAGTCAGGTGACGAGCTGACACCTGAATAGACACCCAACGCAATCGTTAAGGGCGACATCGTACTCAGCGTCAGGACTTTGAAGGATATTTAACGTGCACTAGCTTACACGAGGTATTATTTGTCAGACATTTCTTGCTGTACCAGCCGTTTATAGGTCGGCAGTTATTTTTTCGATGCCCGGACACGAACCTGGGACCTTGCGCATGCTAGGCGAGTGCCAAACCGACCAGGCTCCCCAGCCCCTCGTTATAAGCAAGATATTATAACATTAAGGCGCATATGAGGGGCGGAATTATGTTGTCGTTTTAACCGAGTTATCTTTGTAAATTATTCGCAGTGCAAAAGTTAAATAATTAAATACATCAGTTACAAGTTTGTCAAACCTTTCCATTTGAGTGCGTATTCTCTTATTCACCTATACGTGCGACGTCACAATTTGTTTTCCGAGCGATTTTTTATTTTCACTTTTTAACGCCGTTATACCCGGAACAGAAGGTGTTATAGATTACGGTTTTTCAGCATATATTTTTTAATTTATTTTAATTTTTAATAATTATGTGAAAAAATATTGTGTTTGGTTATAGTCCACAAACTTGGGTGAGTTTTTTTTAATTATTTAAATTAAATTCAGTTAAAAATATTGTAATAAATGTTCTAAAAATTCTATAAATTTCTAAAATAATATGTTCAAAAGAAATATTAATTATTGCACTACATTTTGTTTGTGAATCGTTTTTTAGGTACTTCTGCAAAACAACTTTAAAAAAAATTATAAATGTATTAATTTTTTGATGAATTATCGTGAAAGTAAAACAAAAAAATGGCTCAATAATAAATTATAATGAACTTTTTTACCGCGCATTATGTGTCGAACCGAAAGAGTTTTGCAAAATGTATCTTAAGTTAATTTTAATTTTGTATCTAAGATAATTAAAAATATCTAAACACTAGAGCATATAAAAGTTATTGAAATGGTGTACATTTAAATTTAAATGTGTAGTATTTTTTTTGAGTGTTTTTGAAAAGCGTGTCAGCTGTTTAACCTTTTGCGACCTGCGGTGTTCCCATTTGGGGACATTTTTTTAAACATCCCCAGCCCCACATACAATTAGCATGTTAATTATTTAAATTGACCTGGTCCGATAGAAAAAGATCCAAAAACCAGTTTTCAGCCTTTGATTACGAGTATCAGTAATTTATTTAAAAAAAAATGAAGTTGAACGAGGTTCAGTACGATATTAGAGTTCTTCAAAAAATTATTTAATTTTTTTTTCAAACTTTTCAAAAAGTTCTTTTGTAGTTAATTTTAAAGGTATTTTGCATTAAAAACAATGTTAAAATAATCTGTTAACTACGAATAAGTGATACGGCTTTTTTTTGTTGCATGTATAGCACAACAAATTTGCATTTTTAGAGTTTAAAGCGTGTCCCTAAGTAACTGTCAAACATATTATTAAAAAAAAAAATTGTGCAAAGCATACTTTTTAGCATATATATGCATGAAAAGTAAGTTAAGATTGTATATAAGAATATTAGTGTAGGATTTTGCTCGGGTCTTAAGAGATTAAATAACTATTTACAATATCGAAAACGCTGTTCTTTTCGAAAACTCTTTAATAAATATTTCAACATTGTTTCGATAAAATAACTCGCTCGTCTGATCAAGATACGAGATATAATATCAAATATAATTGGTCTGGCGGTTACGCAGGGCTGTCATCGATATTTAAATAACAGCGTTTGTATCAGTTTGAAAATTTTTCTATTTTATAATTTTTATAAGAAAAAAGGCGTAATAAGATAGAGGTGTGTAAGACTGCATGACTATGAATTAAAACTCAAAAGATAAATACATTACATTTTCAGTAAAGAACTTTTTATTCTTATATCTAAAAATCTAAAATTTTGTAAAAAAAAAAATCGACTCATTTTTTTTTGGGGGGGGGGGGAGGGGGGATCTTAATTTTTTAAAAACTAATTTTAGGAAATTTTTGGGGGGATCATAAATTTTGTATTAATTATACCAATAATTTTTCGAAACCTCATTTGTATAAAATAGTCAAAATAGGATAATGATAATTATGTACCCTGTAGAGTAATTATAATATCTTTTACACGTAAAATGTTCTATGGCAGTTATCCCTTTGCGCATGCGTGATTTTCTCGAAAACATTGTTTTAAACGTCCAACAAGTACTAAGTAAGCGGATACCAAATTTGAAGTTTGTATATCTTTTAGTTCGAGCTGTTGAGGGTTTTAAGACAGGCAGACGGACCATTGTGCAAAAACCACTTCCTCGGAATCTGCACCCTCCAATACTTGTAGAAAATACACAACCTCCATTTCGTATGTTCAACCACTTTGCAATACTTTTTTTTCTAAAATTTCATATTAGGTTAGTTGCAAGACTTGCAAGTAAAAATCAATACGTATTTTTACTCAACACAAAAGCGCACGGACAAGCGCATGCGTCACCGATCTCTGGACTTTGCGTCATGGGTTCAGCACAGAATGTTGTTTTCGGTAGTTATCTTTACATAGGTTTACACCTTAGAAAAATAATTGCTAGGCATAGCATTTAGTTTAATTTAAACGAGTAAAAGCCAATAGAACCAATTTTTGAAGGAAAGGGCGGTACGAATAGAAGAACATTTTCAGCACGTCAATACTTAATTTTCCTTTTTAAAATGATTAAATTAAAAAAAAAAATAGGTTTAAAGTCGTTACCTTTATTTCGACATGACAGCGCACGAACAAGCGCATGCGTCAGCGACCCCTGACCTTGCGTCCTGGGTTCAGCAGACAAACTTTAGTTTTCGGTTGTTATCATTTATTACCTCAAAAATGTTATCGTTCAAATCTAGACACAAAACGAGATAACATATAGTCGGTCGTGAACTTGAAACAACTGACCGATTGCTTATGAAGTTTCGTATTATGAAACTGGACGTCGGTAAACTCAGACATTGGATGCAACACTAACCAAGTAAGTTTGTTTGGTTTGTTGCTAACTAAAATTCTCACTCCCTAAGGCCGAATTGAGTTAGGTTAGGTTTTAATTATCGTCGCACTAGAGCTACACGGGGGATATTGGCGACGGGCGTCGTATTTTAGAACCACATTCAGGTGACGAGCCGACACCTGAATAGGCACCCAACGCAACCGTTAAGGGCGACATCGTACGCAGCGTTAGGACTTAGGAAGGATATTTAACGTGCACTCCCTTACACGGGGTATTATTCGTCGGACATTTCTGATTCTGGCTGCAGGGGCCTTTTATAGGTCGGCAGCAATTTTGGCGATGCCCGAACCCGAGACATTCCGCATGCTAAGCGAGTGCTTAACCGACTGGGCTCCCCAGCCCTAAGGCCGAATTAAGCCTTTTTGAAAGCTACCTTGTCTCGGTTCTAAATTATGAGGCGTAATTTGCTGCGTTAAAGCTCCCTGTGAGGCTAGAATTATGTCACCCGATTAGAAACCATGAAGGAATGCTAGAGACTTGTGAAAAAAAATTTGAAGTCTGTATTTTTTTCGCTTTCATCAGTATTACCTTTCAAAAAAATTCTATAGTTATACTCATAGTTTCCTTGCACAGAAGCCACGACCATAGGCGGAGCTATTAAACGCACGGAGCAATCAGATGAAGACAAAATTTCAGCCTTTTTATTTTGCCTTCATCTGATTGTTCCGCGCGTTTTATAACTCCTCCCATGGTCGTGGCTTCTGTGCAAGGAAACTATGAGTTTAACTATAAGCAGCTATCATTTGCAAATTTTTTTTACGGATGCACGATTTTCTCAATACCGTATTATGACGTCCGACAGGAACTGTACTCTTAATTCCGTATCTCTATTAGTTCGAACTGTAAAGTAGTTTCAGATGAACACACACCCATTGTTAAAAAACCACTTCTTCACCACTTTTTCAGATTCAGCACCCTCCAAACATAAAATTAATGTAAGAAAACACAACATCGCCATATCGGATTTTCAACGCCATCGTTATACTTTCATTTATTTACATTTTATATTTAGCAATTGAAAGTAAAATGATTTATATCAATGAAGAATTTAATGTAGTACGTATTTGTATACTGTGTTAGACATTAATCAATTAATTTGTAAATTACCTTGTTTATTGGCGAAAAAAGTACTTGCAATTTAATTAATTGCGATTAAATTAATCGCAATTGAACTTTCAGTTGCACCTTGCAATTAAATTGCTTAATGTCAATTGGTGCTCACAATTAAAATATTTGCAAATAACTTTTTAATTGTTTTATTGCAACTCACAATTAAAATAGTTGCAATTAACTTTTTTTTACTTGTTTAATGAAACAATTAAAACTAATTGGACAATTAACTTAACGGACAATTAACTTTATGTATTAAAACGAAATGAGTAAAGATTTAGGAACATTAAGCTGTAAGTCTTAGACTTAAGGCGAATAAAAGTGGTTAATTGTTATTTTTAGCTAAAACTAACAAACCAATTGCAAATTAGATTATTGTTACTTGCTAATACTACAGTTAAGAATTAAATAATTGTTAATTGTAATTTTCCACAATCACATTTGATGAATTGCAGTTGTTGTGGTTACATTTACCAATTAATTAATTGCTAATCTTTAATTGATCTTGCAATTAAAATTTGCCCAACACTGTATGTAAGAGAAGTTTTACCCGGACGGACAGACGTATAAATCCGTCACATAGCTGTCAGGGTTTCCAGCAACACACACCATTTTTACAAATTTATTAATTAAACAATTTTTTAAAATTTTAAAACATGGAGAGCCGCTACAACCGTCTTCTACTCTGTCCAATGATGTTAGCTAACAAACCTTTGCAGACGCGGCATATTTCCCAGAACTGAGTGTCATTTTTTTAAGGCACCATCTAGGCGACTCTCGCTACCAATTTTGAAGCTCAGATTGCAATGAAAATGTGCTCTCTATGGATGTAAAATATACCGAGATTTAATTTTGCCATGCCAAATGAATACTCCAGGGATCTTTTACATGACACATAATTATATGACATGCGCGCTCAAGGTTTTCCCATCCAGAAAATCCGACGACTCAGCCGGGGCTCGAAACCGCGATCTTGGGCTTATAAGGCGGACGCGTTAGACCTCAGAGCCACTGAGCACTTCTACAGAAATATAATTTTTTCAAAAAATTTACGAAATTAAATTTTCTGTTAAAAATTTAAATTTTAATCTCTTGCACTGAAAACAAGTTTACACTTCAGTCAATCGGCTTATGACTCGGAGGTTAATGAAAACAAAATCTTGATCTGAATGACTCAAACTGACAGTCTAAAAGGGTTAAGGGGGAATGGGCACGCTGGATCGGGGGTCTCTAAACTCAAGTGCCTCAGTGCTAATCCAATGGAGAAAAAAACTATTTTCTCTGCCACATCTCTCCGGCTGTATTGAATATTTTTACAAATGGATTTTTTTAAAATAATAAATGTAGGTAACTTACAGGTCTCTATAATCACACTTTTAAAAAAAAATCGAATACTTTTTGTAAAATTATTTATTCAAAATATTAAAAAAAAATCGAACTGATTTCAAAAAGTGGGATTGTACGACCTGTAAGTCAGCTACATGTATCACATAAAAAAATCTGCTTGCAAAAATAGTCAATACAGCCGGAGATTAGGTTAGGTTTTTAATTATCGTCGCACTAGAGCTACACGAGGGCTATTGGCGACGGGCGACATCGTACGCAGCGTTAGGACTTTGAAGGATATTTAACGTGCACTCCCTTGCACGGGGTATTATTCGTCGGACATTTTTGGCTGCACGGGCCGTTTATAGGTCGGCAGTTATTTGGGCAATTCCCGGACTCTTTCGCTTGCTAGGCGAGTGCCTAACCGACTGGGCTCCCCAGCCCCCTTTTACCGCACTAGTGCCAAAAGTCCCACGTCCGGCACTGTCTGTGACGTAAGCACGTAGATGTCATTTCCGCAACTATTTATGAATGAATATGATACAAAAAAAAGTGAACTGTTTTGCACGTTGTTATGAAAAAAAGTATTTTTCTCCATTGGCTTAACACTGATGCACTTTGCTTCGGAGACCGGTGATCGAGCGCTCCCATTCCCCCTTAAAAAAATAAATCCAACGTAGCCACGTGCCGTTTTCAGTTCGGTTGTTTAAAAATTTAAACAAAAACAAACCAGGCCTGACAATTAAAAGCCGTAAAAAGACTATTATTATAAAATGATCAGATGCCAAAAAACACTTGGACCGACATCAGTATTTTATAAGACCTTCGAACGAACATAGAATATTCCAAAGTAATTAAAAGTTTCGAATCGTAAGGTACAGATAGTTTTTCTTCTCGCTAGTCAAATTTTGATAAGCCGTAACCGTAAGTACTAGCATTAATTTTGTAACTATTATATTCCTCAACTTGTATAAACTTGTTTTCACTGCTTAAGATTAAAATTTTAATTTTAAAAGTATTAAAAAAAATTCTGATTATGTCAATGTAGCTGATGGTTTATAAATGACTTGGCCATACTTTAAAAAATAGTTAAATTGTAAAATGTATGTGCATTTATTTTTAAATTATGTGTGTTATTATGTTGTTGAAAAACTGAGTGTCAGGTAACAGTTTTATATACGTAATATTATAGTTTAATATACGGTAATAATAGTTTATATACGGTATTTTGTAAGCTTAGTTTATTTCCTAAGGAGCTATTGGAAAATGGTTTATTCGGTGTTATTTATTTTTATAGTTATTATATCATTATAGTTATATTATTATCGTTATTGTATTATTATAGTTATTATATTACTATAGTTATTTTATATAGTTATTATTGCATTATTTTTTCGAGTCATCAGAGAGTTGCTCAATTCAAGTCGAAACCAGTCTGCCGAAATTTGTAAAAAGTAGTCACTAAGCGCGCAGTAGCTAATCAAAGTGGACTGCCATCAGCCTAGAGGGCACTAAATTGACCCGGGCACGACTTTGCCGAAATTCACAGAAATTAACCTCTTGGCCCTCACCACTCTGGTAACTCACCTTTTTGCCTAGAGGGCACTAAATTGGCCGTACTATAAAAAAAAATTGTGAGCTTGCTGCGTGAACATTAAAGCTTCAGAAACGTAAACTAATAAATCTGTGAAGTCCAAAGTCCCGACGGCGTCAGCGTACGATATCGCTCGAAGTTCCGTTGGGTGCCCGCTTAGGTGTCGACCTCGTCACTTGACCAGGGCTCTAAATTACTAGGCGTTTGGTTAAAGCTCCTAATGGAGGCTAGAAATAGGAAGCTGGAAACGATTACACTTACACTACAACGTAAGCCAATTCAGTTCTTTCACACAACTTATTATTATTTTATTTTTTTAAACTGTTTTTCCTTTTCTCTAGAATTAAAAATCGTGCGAGAATTCAATCGACGCCATGGACGCCAAATCAAAGCTGATTTACGAAAAAATGTCCCCCTACTCGGCGGACGCCTTAGACCCATTTGTGTTACAACAGAAGTTGACCACACTGGACATTTTAAAGGTAAGGGCTGAAGGGCATGAACCACTGGATCTGAACTGAAGCATTGGAAGGAGCATCCTATGAAAAGATGGTGAAGCCTATTTTCGGGTCACTTGGCGACAGCTTTAGGGATAATATGTTCCACATTTGGCATGAATTCGCCAATCACAATTGACACTTAACTTGAATGTCTGCATTGGATCAGTCAAAATCGCCCGCCGAGATAGTACTCCAAGGAAGTACATATTTCCGAAACTTCATAAAATAAAGAACCCCCAAAAGCAATAACATGTCAATTTTCTGTTTAACAAATTATTGAAAAAGTTTGTTTAAAATGCCCATTTTAACAGGTAAAGTATAGGATTGGCGGCCAAAGTTGGATTGCTCTTTCAGGGTTGCAGGGCTTCATCGACCCTATTGCCGAGCGGTTCGACGCTCCTTCCAGATTTTCAGTTCAGTTCAGCGGCATGAACGCTTATTCAAGTCTCAACTCAACTCGACCTTCAACTTTTATCGCAATTTCAACTTCGCATAGGGTTGCCTGTGTTGAATGAACGGTTGATCATCTATTCCATTTTGGGGCGTTATAAATGGATGGCTCAGAATATAAGTGAACCATATTCACTTTTTGTCATTTTCGAGTTAGCAGCGCAATTGCATAGACGATAATTTGAAATCATATTTTTTTGACAATAAAATTATAACAAGAATTTTTCAAAACTTTATTTGTTAGAAATAGTTGAAATTCAATTTTTAAATATTTAATAAGGCAAAAGAGTATGAATAATTTAGGGCCAATTTAGTAATTAATTGTTTCAGAATTGGTTTTATTTTAGCATGTTTTTCGTATTTTCATTTAACTACAAAGAAACATTATTTAATTTTTCAAAAGACATAATTCTTCCATATAACGATATAAAACAAAATTATAATTTTATAGAATAACTTATGGAGAACATAATAAAACTTATTTTAAATAAGTTTGAGTTTTACTTAGTCAGAAAATAAATCGCAAGTTGGATGATACCAATTGGAATCATTGAAAATGTTAATTACTATCTAAGATTTATTATTAGAAGTTGTGTTGGCAATGAAGTTAAAGTCAATTAATATAATTAATAACATAATTAATCGTTGTCGAAATAATTTGATAACTTTTTTGTTTGCCAGTCGGTGGTGCTATCGGTGACATTGCTACCGATAAGGCTGCTGCTGATGTTCACAACTCTTATCATCGCGTGGCTCGTTGGCATGGCAACGCTGGCCGGAACGCCCAGAGAACAAATCGACGGACTAGAACCTTTGTCCGGTTGGAGGAGGTGAGTTTGAGTTGATCACTTTCGATATTATTAGAAAAATGGAACTCGCATCGAAAATGGATCTTTTATGTCCGCTCGGTAGACGATCTATCGATGAACAAAGTGTTAGCTCATTTTGGGTAGATTGGCTAAGAAAATTTAGACGTAAAATTGAGCTCTCTGCTTATCTACAGGGTGGCCCAAAAGTAGCCTTACAGTTAGTTATGTACATACAGTTATTTTTACAACAACAGTTATTTTTCGAAAGTATGTCTTTTTATTCAGTCAGCTTTTCCATCAGGCGGTTGTAAAGTTGATCTTGGATAATCAACTCCCGAGACGCTTGTCCAGTGGACTTCTTTTTATGTTTATGAATGCTATGCCACACATTGTCTCTGCATTTTCATACTTTCAGATGGTCTTAAGGATACACCGTCGGTGCTCCTTACTCAGATTCCCAGCAGTGCTTTACACTTATAAACAAAATCACAAATTTTCCAACAGCAGAAATCATTTTATAGGATAGCTGGCAGATGGCGAGATTCGAAGTTTTATACTCTGGAACATTATTTGCTTATTCTTCAAGCATCAAATAAATATTCCGAAGCTATAACGAAACTTAACAAAATGACGTCTACAAATCTCTACTGTTTGAATAGCCGTAGTGCTACTTTATTTTAGCCAACCAACAAAACTACTATGCACGACTATGTTAAATACCTGTTCTAAATAAACCTTCTTACCAATCGTACAACATGAACTGTAAGGCTACTTTTGGGCAACCCTGTGTCTAAACAAAATATTAGGCAGATCGAGGTTTTAGTACTGAACAATTTTGTGAAGTTTAATTTTGACTTTATTCGGTATTTAATGGTTTAATACTTATACAGCTTATAAAAAAATAATTACGGGCTTGTTCCATACTATTATGAACAAATATTTCCATAATGCAATATGAACTAACTATATTTTATATTACATCTCACCGGTTTTCCCGACCCTTAGGCAATGGGCCAAGCCGATCGTCGCCAAGTTGGCGCGCCTCGTGTTCTTCTTCGGGGGCTGGCACTGGATCCCCCAAGTGGGTCGAACCCGGGCCGAGCCCGGCGAAGCCCCGATTCTTCTCGTGGCGCCACACTCGTCTTTCTTCGACACCGTGGTTGTGATCGCCTTAGGATGCCCCGGCATGGTGGCGAAAGACTCGACGGGCACGATGCCCTTCTTCGGAAGTGAGTATTGAAATAAACCAAATTTTTACTGGGTTTCCTAAGCTTCGTAATCGTAGTGTCCGTCACAATCCACACTCAGCTTCGGAAAAATTAGTGCATCGAATGGGGGACATTCACGCCATATCCACCTGAGCTTCAATTCCAAATCACTGTATGAAAAAAAGCGGTTAGACAGGTTTGAGTGGGAGGAAAACAATAGCACGTGCTTCGATAGCTGTAGAGGATAACATTACCACGTGCTTCCCGAGCTGATGCATAACAAACCACGTGACATCACATGAATGTTCTCCATTGATAAAGAATTGCAACAGGGTTGTTTAAGGTGACGTAGGAGACACAAAAAGCTACGTAGTAGCCTCTCACTCAAAAGATAGTTGATTTTGAAACGTATTGTGGTGGTTAACAGTACGCGCAACCTCATGAACCATCAGATGGAATATACCATCCTTCCTAGATGGCGGTTTTTTTTATATAAGTTTTAAATACTGCGTTGTAAATTCAGGAGGCATTTTGCAGCAAAGTCAATCAAATATTTATTCCAAATGACATAGAGACAAAACACAGGTACATTACGTAAAACTGAAAGTGGCGCCATCTATCGAGACTTATGCAAGGACTGCTAACTTTCATGCTGCCATCTAGTGGCTTCAACTAAAATTAAATATAACCCATTTATATAAGCAGTTCTTTTTCGAAAATTTTCCCTAGGTATCGTCCGTTGTGACATTGAGCCACATTACACTTAAAATTTGTAGTGAAGACGCCTATAAACACTTATGCATAGACTTCTACCTTTAAAGCTATAGTGGCTTCAACTAAAACAACTACATTCTCTCATGCTACCATCTAGTGGCCTTAACTAAAACTAATCTTATTCACATAAAAAGTTTTTCAAGCATTTTCTGTAGTAGCGCCATCTATCGACACATGCATATACTACTAACTTTAATGCTGCCATCTAGTAGCTTCAAATAGAACTAACCCCATAAGCGTTTTAAACAGTTATTGCACACATTTTTCACAGGCCTTGTCCGGTTTATGCAGCCCTTGTACGTGAGAAGCGAGGATCCGGATTCCCGTCACAGGATAGCTGAGGAAATCCGGGAGCGGGCAACGTCCGGGAAAAACTGGGAACAGATCCTGATTTTCCCAGAAGGGGGATGCGGGAATAGGAGGGCGCTGCTGCAGTTTAAGATGGGTAAGATATTGGCTTGTGTTACGTGACGTATATAGTTTCTGTTTTCATATCTGGATTTAATTGGTGGCTTCGGTAATATGGTGACATGGCAAGCGCCGTTAAGCAGAATCATTCCTGCCTTCATTTTGGGATGTTTCAGTGATTGGTGATATGGTGATAGACGGTTTCATCCGCCCATATTGCATTAATTAACAATCGAGGTCCTATTTTCAGTTCTGACTCAAGACGTAAAACAAGTAATTTCTTGCTATCAGTTAAGTCACTAGACATCGGCTCTACTAGAGTTTGTGCCAATCTTAGAGAAGTGGCTACTCGCGTTCACTAAGATAGTTTAGCATTACCCATTGCCTTCTACATAAATACCTTCCGAGTTCGAGCAAAAGTAGTAAGTCTGAAGTCCGTAAACGGCGCAACCAGGCATAAAATGTAATAACACTTGGTTCGTAATATAATCATAGGTAACGCACCATGTATGTTTTGTTTTTGATCTAAGTTTCTGCCTTGGTATGGATTTTTTTAAATAATAACATTAAATGCAACGAATCTTAGGAGTTTTTAATTCATTTTAATGAATAAATGATTAGCTAAATCGACCAAAATAGTTGAAAATATTCCTTAGCCGCCCTTGATAGATGGCGCGACCAGGCGAACAACTTCAATATAGCAGCTTTGTAGGCGTGGCTTTCACTGCAGCGAAACGTTGCTTTTAACTATAAAGTGTGATAAAGTGCAGGAGACGGCCGTCCGAGCGGACATAAACACCTAGTTTTCGATGAAATGCGAAGTTTCTGAAAAAAATACTTCATCCACGTAAAAAGAATATTCACGTGGGGCTGGTGAGAGCCAACTCATCCTCAATGTGACATTGAATTCTTTAAGACTTTCAGACGCATCTTCACTTTAAACCTATCTTTATTTTTACTGACGTGAATTTTTATTCCAGGAGCCTTTTCACCAGGCGTTCCGGTACAGCCAGTCTTTATTCGATACAAGAAAAAATTAGTAAGAATACATTTTTAGAGTGTGATTACTTAAATACTAAGAATTTTTAACTTGCATAATATAAGGTAACTACTAATAAGGTATACTTAATAATATAAGGTATAATACCAATAAGAAATTTTCAATAATCCGGATAGTTTATAAAGCGTGAATAAAATGTTTATTTTACAGGACTCCATCACGTGGACTTGGGATGGACCAGGAGCGTAAGTAACGACTGCGTTCGAAAAAAAAAATGTCAAATTTACATGTTTAAAATTGGTAACTGAGTTACCAGAATAATACCGTCAAAAATACGGAAAAGTACTATATTAACAACGGTAAATTCCATTTAAAATATACGGTATTTTTTCATTTCGCTGGTGCAAATCCCGCCAGATGGAATGATTTGGCGACAAAACACAGTATACACAATTAAGGGTTACAATTAAAAATTATTCCTTCTGGCGGCTGTTGTACATTTTTTGCAGCTCTATTGCTTGCGCTCGCGAAATTGACAAATACCAAATATTTTTTTTCTTCAAAAAAAAAAAAGTATGTAACATCAAAGTATCTTAAACTTTATGTCCGTCAGTCTATCCATCCATACCTTTGTGAAAAGTAGATTATTCTATTTTTTTTTTCAAAGCTTTGTTTTTTCCTCAGGTGGAAACAGTTGTGGCTGACGCTGACTCAATTCTGCATCAAATGTGAGTTAGAAGTGAGTATTTTTGTTTTATTATATCAAAAGTAAACTCTATAAAATATTAAAGAAATATACTTTGTTGCTTTGGAGATATTCTGGAAACTGCTGGTCCCTTCCAACTCTTTCGTCCCTACTGTATGCAGAAATAATTAAATGTAGCACTTTTGTAGTTTAGAACCATAGTCAAGTGACTAGCCGACACCTGAGTAGGCAACCAACGCAACTTTTACGGAGCGACATCGCACCCAGCGTCCGGATTTTGGAGCATATTCAATGTGCATTCCCTCTGCACGTGATATTATTACTCGGCTAATTTATAGGTAGGCAGTTATTTTGGTAATGTCCGGCTTCGAACCTGGGACTTTTCTCATGTACTGCAAAGCAACTGGACTCCCCAGTCTCGTAGGTTTCGTTCAAGTTTTTAACGGAAGGTTAGGTTAGGTTTGAATTATCGTCGCACTAGAGCTACACGAGGGCTACTGGCGACGGGCGTCATATATAAGAACCACAGTCAAGTGACGAACCGACACCTGAATCGACACCCAACGCAACCGGTAAGGGCGACATCGTACACAGCGATGTCGCCCTTACCGGTGTTAGGACTTAGCGTTAGGACTTTGAAGAATTTTTAACGTGCACTCTCTTACACGGGGTATTATTCGTCGGACATTTTTGGCTGAAAGGGCCGTTGATATAGGTCGACAGTTATTTTGGCGGACCCGAACTTGGTACCTTTCGCATGCTAGGCGGGTGCCTGACTGACTGAGCTCCCCAGCCCCTTTTCACGGAAGGATTTGTTGACGCGTAATGCATCGTAGAAACTGCATAATTGAGTCTGTCTGAAATGTCGCTGTAGCTTTTACATTTGTCTTTATCTTTTGATTGCAGTTTTTGCCAGTTTACAAACCATCGAAATTAGAAAAAGAAAATCCTAGGTTATTTGCTGATAACGTACAAGACTTTATTTCAAGGTAAAATTGCACTACAAGGTGTTGTTTATAAATAAGCATAATACAGAGTGTCCGTAAAAGGATGTCCGAGTTTAAAATTGTAATATTATCAGCTGCAAGCGTTCGACAGTTGTGGTTGAAGGTGATGATTGACGAATAAAGAATAACTCTAACAGTTTCAGATTAACGCATGCGCTTGTACCGCCGCTACATCGTTTTCACAATGGATAATTATCACATTTTTTTTTCTTGTTTTTAAATGATTCTAAATGACTTAAAACCCATAAAAAATGTATTCATTCTTCTTACAGATTCGTATTTTACTTTTAATTTAAATTTATAAAAGGGGAGTTTCGGTTTTCATTCGATACAGAGAGTCACGTGATATGACGTAGTGAAGTCTTCTCCCACCACACAGCTTTTGCTGTATTCGATTTTTCGCTTCTCTTATATCCTTTCTTCAAAGCTTATTTTCATAATATTACGGCTTCTAAAAAGTACAGTATTGTGCTGATGTGCGGAAATACTTCCCATATTATACTCCTGACAAACTATTTCTAAATGTACCGAGGAATAAAAAAGATAGGCTGAGATGGTGCAGAGCTATAAAAAGGGATCCCAAAAAGAACGTTCCTTTTGGCCTCGTTCCTTTGGAATGTAATATTGAAACAAAAATATCAAAGTTGGTGATTAGTATTGAAGTACTATTTAGTTTTGGTGAGGTTCTAAAAACAAATAAAGGTTTTTAATTTAAAACTAATAATATTCATCCTTAATAGAACAATCACTTCTATATAATTTTACATTCTAATGTAGCCTTATATTGTACAGAACATTAAAATAGAAGTCTTATATTAGTAGAGTACTCAAGTATACTATTCAAGTTATCTGGTAAGGTAACAAAAATTTTCGTTTAAATTCTTAATACGACAATAACTTCTAATTTAACTAAATAGCCCCTTTAAATATATTTTTAAATAGTTAAGCATGTAACTAATTATAGAGAAAAAGAATTATCTACTAGCAGGAATACCAAGTTTTGATTTTAAAAATTAGTCTTTTTTATCAGACTTTTACTATATCATAAATATCACATAACCTTTATTCTGAAAATATATAGTCATAAAACATATTTATGCTATTGCTATATGTAATATTTTTTTTTATTTCCTATAAAACAATAAATTAACTAAATATCTTGGAAACATCTTGCTTTTCAGCTTTGATACCTTTCATTTCAGCTGACAAAAAATCCAAATTTTCTTTGAAAAAATTGATTATCATATCTTCGGAAATGTTTGGCAAAATATCTCTTTGTGCTTTGGTAAAACCCTGTTCAACAGCCATTGGAGAAAAATATTTTAAAAACTCAAAATCACACAAAAATCAACGCACGTGCAATTTCGCTGCGCGCTTCTCAAGTGGTTCCGTAGGGAGGAGGAACGAGAAGACCTTTCTACGTCACGCGACGTTCCTAAAGTGACACGGCCCGTTTTTGATTGCGCCGCTGCTCTGGTTTTTTCAAATTTAAATAACTCGGAAAATATTTCGTTAAAAAAATTTAATGACATTTTTGGACTCCAGACATCTTAATCTACAAAATTAACCCATTTTTAACAAAATTTAAAACATGTGATAATTCTCCATGCACAAGTTGTTGCTACTATTACTCCGGACTTGCTGCAGACGGTATGGGAATAATTGCATTTTCGTTTGGATGTGTGCCGTATCACTAAAGGCGCACACTAAGAGCACTTATAGGAAAAACTAGGATAGTTTTCCTTCAATTTCAAGCATGATTTGTTGTATTTAGTATAAATTTAATTAATTAATTAAATTTAATTAATTAATTAAAATAATTTAATTAATTAAAATAATTTAATTAATTCAATTAAAATAAACTCCTGTAAACTCCATTAAAACTCGAACATTCTCTCACGGACACCCTGTATATTTGAAATAAAAATAAACTAAATTTTCAAAAAAGATAGAATGACGTGTAAATGGGTAGTTATAATGCCGAATATAAAACCCTAAATTCTTCACGCTGGCATTCTAAGTAGTCTAAAATTTGATTTTACCTTTTTTTTTACAATTAAAATTTTGAAAAAATTATTTTTATAATTTATTAAATAGTTATGATTCCCATTTTCCCCCCTTAAATTTTAGTTTTAAAAAAATAAAGATTTGTTTCCCTGTTTTTTACTATTTCAATCTGGATGCATAAGGAATCTATTTCACAAATTTTTGATTTTTATAATAAAAAATAAGAAGTTGGAACTGGACGGATAAACCAAAGTACGCAAAGTGCTCCTCTAATTGTTTTGAGCAGTGTAATTAAAGTGGTGCTGCCATCTATATATTATGAGTGTAAGTAAAGAGGAATAGACTATGTACATTTGTGTTTGTTAAGGCCTTATCACACGAGAGCTCGTTCGTTCAGCGACGCGACGTCCGTACGCTAGATCACCAGTGATCATTTGTACCTCAAACTGGTGAGAGCGCATGACCCCATTATTACACTCCTCCTTGCCAACCTAAAGGTCTTATCACACGATAGCTCGTTCGTTCAGCGACGTCCCTACGCCGTTTCAAAAACAGGTTTTTCGAGCAGCTTTTGTTGGCTGAGTTTTTTTGAGTCGACGTGAAAAAATCCAGTACTTTTTTGCTGAGCGAACGGCTGCTCCAATCAAAAAGGATGTTCAGTCGTGACGTCATGGCCGAGCCCCTTCCTTGTACCTCCTCCTCCAATACCGCGATAATACTGCTTTTAAGTTTGTGATGTCACGCATGACGTAGGCATTCTCGTGTGTGACGTTTTGCTGAGTGAACCAAAAGTTGTTCGACCAGTGACCAGCGACTTTCCTACCGTCTGATAAGGGCTTTACACGTTTCTACATTTTATGTTGTGTGTATGCAGTTGGACCTCCACTCCCGTAACAAGACTGAGCTTGGAGGACGCTCGTTTCGTTCGGGTTGCTAGGCAACGGGACCTCCCTGCCACAGCTCCCCTTGTCAAGCAGCTCAGGTTGAGGAAAACGATCGGGTAAGCATGTTATTTTACTTAGTTTTTTTTCTCTAATTAATATTATTAATTATGGAATTATTAATTTTTTATTAATATTCATATATCGCTGATGAGAAGATGAGATTCTGAATACCGTATTTTAACAAAAATTTCCCCGTTTCATCGAAAACTGTTGTTTTATGTCCGCTCGGTCGAACTTCTTTAGATCAAATTAATTAATACCCAGAGGAGACCTCACAATAAAAATTAACAAAATACTATGTTACTACAATCAGTAAATTAGGATGTTTTAAATCACGAGTGCCAACAGAAATGTAGAATGAAGAAAATTCATTCTCGAACTTCGATTGGTGAATCAATTCCTCAACGGGGAACGCGCCGAAAAGAGCACAAATCCGATCATCGAATAGAAAATACTTAACGATATTTTCGGTATTCGGATGAACCATATTTCATATTTTAGACACAAAAACCTGGAAAATGGCTAAATCAACTACCAAAAATATGGTTAAATGTTTCAATACTCAGCTTTTTCGGCTACTAGAAACCATATTTTTCGTTAAAAAAAAAACGCCAATTTTTCATCAGTGTCGGGAATACCATCGGTACAATATTATATGATAGATTCTGAGACATGGTATAACCTCTTAAGACCCAAGCAAAATCCTACACGTATATTCTTACATAATCCAAACTTACTTTTCATACAAATATGTATGCTAAAAATATGTTTTGCAAAGAAATTTTTTTTTTATTAAATATGTTAATAGTTAATTAAGGACACGCCCTAAACTCTAAAAATACAAACTTTTTTGTGCTATAAATGCAACAAAAAAAGACCGTATCACTTATTTTCGGTAAAAAGATTATTTTAACATTGATTTTAATGTAAAATGCCTTTAAAATTAACTTCTAAAATTACTTTTTGAAGAGTTTGAAAAAAAAATTAAATATTTTTTTAAAGAACTCTAAAATCGTATTGACCCCTCGTTCAACTATTTTTTTTTATAGAAATAAAGGACTGATACCTGTAATCAAAGGCCGAAAACTTAAAATTTGGATCTTCTTCTATCGGACCGGGTCAATTTAGGAACTAATTAACGTGTTGTGGGGAGGTTTGAAAAAATGTGCCAGGTCGCAAGAGATTAATGGAATTGCCTTTGCAGACGTCATTCAATGGATCCAGTGGCCGAGCTGCACCTGCTTCGGGAGTTGAACAACTCTTCCGTCCCGAAACGCGGCGATGCCTCTGCCATGGCAAAATACCTCGGGTTGGAACGGTGTGCAGAGGCACTGAGGGATTTCTACAGGGTGCTAGATCAGGTTGGTAGTTGATTATTATATTCAGGATGCGCACACTATTTGAAAGTGAAATTCAATCACTTTTAAGCACTTTCAATGACATTTTTCAGTCAAATTCAAGATCTTAAACGAAAATAATTACGCAATTTGAAATCGAAACCAACCACCGGTGATCCAACTACCAGTTTTTAACCGATTAAACCGGTATAACCGCAAAAAAACGGTATAGCCGGTTTTTCGCGGCGATAAACAAAAACCGGTTCTTAATATAATATCAAATAGGTTGTTTATCCTACTTGAAGAAATATTAAATGCTGAAAAACGAAATTTAGAAGAAAAAAAGATATTCCGTGTTTCAATTAAGCTTTTGTTTAAATAAAATGAAACAAAACCGGCATTTGTTTTTCGGTGAAGGAATAACGGTTAAAATATTAAATAAGTTTCTAAACCTCGCAGCCCTATTACGTAAAAAAAGTACGATTTCACTGCGAACCTGAATAATCTTTAGTTTCAAATAAAAATACAATAAGATTCGATTCACTCGGCAAAAAAAATTTTTACGTAGCGAGCCTTAAAGTCACAAATACATCATATAATATTATTATATGATGTAAAACCATATACAAAAAATAATTCTCATGGCACCAAACACACAGGCGAACGGACAAAGAAGTGTGGCGGTTACCACACACGCAACCTCAATATTCCATCAGCAACTAGGTGGCGCTGATTTACCGCCCATGTTCCTACCACTATTCCAGATTACAACGTTAATGGTAGTATATAAGACGAGATAACTCATCTCCGCCTTGAGCATCTTTTTGGTAATTTGTGGGTTATCGAAGCCGCTACAGAAGTATAAGATAGACCGCTGTCCTATGAGGAGTCAAGGGGAAAAACTCCGTCATTGCATCGGTCCTCTTTGGCGACGATAGCGAGGCAGAGCTTAAACTGGTGCAAGGAAGTCGGTTTGTATCTTGGTTCTTCTTTCACGGCAACCCTGATTCACGCCAGACATGAGCACCATTCTATAGAGTGAAGTTCCGTGAGGGAAGAAGCAAGGAAAAAACCGGTTTCGAAGGAGCCAATGGCCGAGCTGTACTCGGCCCACTTAAGTTCCCACATGTGCTATCTCCCTTTGCACAACGGATGAGATTTGCTCTACCTTGGCGCGATTTTTTCGGATTTGGCGAAAAATAATTTTTTGCGGCAACCTCGTCTGACTTTGACTGCTGGTTCGAATTCTTTGACTTCGCAAACGATGACGTTTTCCGGCAACCCTATCTGACCATCATTTATTAGCGCAATATAGAGAGCGTGACGTCAAAAGTCTCCAGAATCGGGCGTTTGGTGCGATTTGGGAAATTTCGCCAATTGTTACCGTACAGTAAATCTGATCCGTTGTGCCTTATCCGTTACTCGAACCCTGGCCCACTCGCATGACAAAGAGGATCGAAACAACCGTATCGGCTTAGCGACTAGTTATTATATGACGTACAGAAAATAGTCAATTGAGATTAATATATCCTCAGTCCTAAGCGAGTTTAGAAGAATTATCGTTGCACTAGAGCTTCGCGTCTGTCTCAGATAGCTGTTGTCGTGGGTTTCATGATTTAAAACCACAGAAAAGTGACGAAGTGGCACTCACGCAACTTTTAAGGGGGACATTTAACTTGCATTGCCTCTGCACAGGATTTGTCAAACATTTTTTGCTGCACAGACCGTTTATAGGTCGGCAGATATTTTGGCTATGCCCGAGCCCGGGACATATAATTATGCACTCTTAAAACGAACGAGCGATTTTAACTCAGTCTGAGTTAATTTTCACTCCTCCAATCTAAAAAATGCACTTCTCCTAGAGGAGGGGATAATTTGTGTGTTAAACCTCCGACAGGATCACTCCAAACGAGTGATTTTAACTCAGTCTGAGTTAATATTCACTCCTTTCCAGGGTCGAAAATGCACTTCTCCTACTGGAGCGGATTTCACTCTTTTGTTTTAAGAGTGTATAACTAATTAATATCCTTAAAATTATATGTATTATTTTAATGGCAAAATAACTTCCTTCAGTAATTTTTTTTGGTAAGTTTTTGTGAGTAGAAGTCGTATACGTTATTTAAAAGCAGATACCAAAGTTTCCCTATTGGAATTGTATAGAGATCTGTTGCCGTACAAGACCCTTAAGAGGACTCTCTTGGGGATTTCACATCTTGAAAATCGTAATGTTATTCCTATGGAAAACATTTGCAAGTCAATTATCGCCGCAATTTAATTAAAAGGTTTCTAGTTTCTTGTATCATTGTGAAGAACGAAAGGAACTAAAAGGATAAAACTAATTTGTTTTGTGAAAATCACATATTTAGTATTTTTAATATTTTTTTTAAAATTAGAACTTAATGCTTACTCCATTTTTTACGAACTTCAAAAAATTATTTAAAAAACTAAATATGTGATTTTCACAAAACAAATTAGTTTTATCCTTATAGTTCCTTTCGTTCTTCACAATGATACAAGGAACGAGTAACCTTTTAATAAAATTGCGGCGGTAATTGACTTGCGAATTTTTTCCATTGGAATAACATTACGATTTTCAAGATGTGAAATTCCAAAGAGAGTCCTCTTAACATGAATTAATCTCTTTCAAACAGCGTGGAATCGGAAACCTGGATCTGAGGGTGTACGACGCGGGCCTGCAACTGATGAGGACAGACCTCAAACCCGCCGAAAAACTCAAACTCGCATTCCAGGTAGATATATATTACGATCGATAGTGTTACGATCGATAAATGCACAAGTTAAACAATTGATTGTTCTGAATTTTTTTATTTAATCCGTAAGTTTCAATTCAATGGACGATTCGAACAGGGTGGGGTTTGTTTTTTGGATGGAAGACAATGGTAGGCGTAACTGTAGGCGAGACCGATTGGTTTAGACAAATTAGCTACCGGGTGGTTTGTTTGTGAGGTTTAAGGTACCTTTGAAGGCCTATTTTTTTAACTGGTAAAATGAACTTTTAACGGCCTTTATGATATTCTTTAAGTTGAAAAATCGCCAATTGGACCAAAAAAAATTACGACCATTTAAGGATTTAATTAAAATTGACTAAAAACGACTTTTCTCTCAAACATAACTAAAAAAATTTACTATGGCGAGTGTAAATCTGATTCAGTCAAATAAAGTACTTTATAAAACACATTTTGTTACGTAGTTACGTTGGTTTATTTATCAAACTATCTAGTTACTAGAAAAAGTGAAATAGTATAATGTCGCTTACCTTAAAAGGCTTCTGTAGCTAAATCTGAAATATTACGATGATTTCATTAAAAAACATAACTTCAGAACTAAAGTACAAAATTTAGAACGTTTTGCAACCCAAGCATAACAATGGAAAAATTCAGCTTACGATGTTCAACAGGTTACAGTGATTCCAAATTAAAAGGCATGGTGGTTATGTAATCGTTTCCGGCTGCCTATTTCTAGCCTCCGTCAGGAGCTTTAACACAGCCAATAACGTCTCGTAATTTAGAACCCTGGTCAAGTGACGAGATCGACACCTGAGCGGGCACCCAACGGAAACTTCGAGCGACATCGTACGCTGACGCCGTCTGGACTTTGGACTCCACATTAAGAGGCATTTTTATGGTCTTTCTCTTGATGTTTAGGTTGATTTTTGGTAGTACGAGAGCTACATATATAGGTTAAGCATCAAAATTTGAAGGCGGTTTTATTGAATATAAGTTTCGTTAGGGTTGAGTTATAACTGCACTAGAGCTACACAAAGGCCATTAGCGACGGGTGTTATAAATTAGAACGACAATCAAAGTAACGAGCCGACTCATAAGTGGGCGCCGAAAGTGAATTTGTAGGTTAGGTTAGGTTTTGAATTATCGACGCACTACACTCTTAAAACAAAAGAGTGAAATCCACTCCAGTTGGAGAAGTGCATTTTCGACACCGTAAAGGCATGCATATTTACTCAGACTGAGTTAAAATCACTCGTTTGGAGTGATCCTGTCGGAGGTTTAACACACAAAGGATCCACTCCAAAAGGAGAAGTGCATTTTCCAGTCTGGAGGAGTAAAATCCACTCAGACTGAGTTAAATTAGGAGTGTTTGTTTTAAGAGTGTAGAGCTACACGAGGGTTATTGGCGAAGGGTGTTGTAATCCTGAACAATAGTCACAGTCAAGTGACGAGAGCTACGTCAAAAATTGCCTTCTCCACAAACAAACCATGCTACGCCCCGTTTCAATCGTCCATTGACTGGCATACAACTTTGTAGCAACCTAAATAACTATAATAAAAACCGTAACGTCTTTTGCAGGCTTTAGGACCCAAGACCGAAGCAGAGCACTTGGAAGCCATTCTGCTTTTGTGGAAAGGGGTTCCGTCTTCGCTGTCTAATCTCCGGGCAATAGAGAACATTGGTGAGTTGTTCTTTTATCGTCAAAGCATCATTTTTCTAACTTCTTTGATACTATTAATTTAATTTTTTAAAGATTAGTCGACAAATTATTATCGGAAATGTCAACACAAGACATTTACACTCCTTGGTCCTTGCCAATCTAAGTTAATGGAGAAGATCCTTCCGCGCATGTAAAGAGTTCCATAAATTATTGGTGAATCTATTCAGAAAACATTAATTTCGTTTAAGGTCTAACAGATTCGAATATTATTTGAGAAAATTTGTCTATTTCATCAGAATGAAAAGTGCATTTTGGTTAAATTCTATTCAGATCATTTTGTACGTAAATATTACCTTACAAGAGTTTCCAACTAACGGATCAACCGCGTTTTCCTTCTGCCTTTTCATTCTTTGTTTTTACCCAAGTTAGGTTGGCAAGGAGTGTATGCCAGTCCAAAGAATTAACTTCTTATTTACAGTAACAGTTGATCTTTATTCACGATTATTTATATTACACAAATCTTCAAATCCATAACAATGAAAACGAAAACTAAAACCACACAAACATTCATTCATAATTTTGAAACACAAATGAATCTATTGAAAAATATAATTGTCATGATTACTCATTCAAAAGATTGAAATAATTACAATTTAATCATAGCTCCCCTACAGTAGAAAACTGTTCATTTCATCCAGATACACATTAATACTTTGGTTGCAACACAGAGGGCGCTACTAAGACTTCTTCTGACGTCATGACACGAATGTATCGCCCTCTATGAAGATTAGTCTTTAAAGCTGGTCACACACAGAGAGACATGGTCATGATGTCACTGCCAATGTTTCATTCTTGTCAATGATTGGCTTTGTGTGCCCATGTGACATCAAAGCTCCGCCCACTAAAATATCATAGGGGGCGCTACTAAGACTTCCTCTGATGTCACAACCTGTGTGTGGCCAACTTGTACAGTTCTTGTTGAAATGGACAACCATCTTATTATAGGAGTCCAATGTCAAAAAACAACTACAATTCAATCAGAGTTATTAGCAACTTTGACAAAACTAACACACATTTTCTCTTCCACAGATCAAATTGAAACAGAAGGCGGGATCAGCATTTGATTCGTCACATCAACCAATCAGATCATTTTTACCAAAGATTTCATCTTTCATATGTTACCAACTGATCAATCAGTCATTATTAATAATGACGAAACATTAGCAATTATAAGTTGTATATAATGATGGTTATCATACATAAGAACTGGTCATTTTATAAAATAACTTATCATTAGGTATATACAATAACTGGTTAATATACATATATATAAGGACCAGTCATGACATATAATAAAAAGCTATGATAGTTTTAATACACAATAACTGGTTATGATGCATAATATATAATGATTGGTTAAGATATAATGACTGGTCATGATACATAATAACCAGTTATGATGTTTGATGTATAATACAATAACCATTATGACGTATAATAACCGGTTATCATATATATTAACTGGCCATTATACAGATAAACATCTAATTTTTTCCAAACAGGGCTGCTTTTTTGGAAAAGCAATTCCTTTGGCAGACTTCAAGTAACCAATCATTATGTATAATAGCCAGTCATTATTAACAATAACCAATCATTAATTATAATAACCAATCATATGTACAATAACCAGTCATTATTAACAATAACCAAATTATCACCTTGATGGCAACACATGCATAACTTAATCATTAGAGTCATCATCTTATACATAATCATAGATATGTTGTACAAGCCGGAAAGGCAACTTTTCAATAAATTATTATAACTTATGACTCTTTTCAATTGACTATATACAATGCTTAATTCAGGGAGAGAGGGAGCTGATTGAACTAGAGCCCTCCATCCCTACTGTGTAAAAAGATGCGACAATAGAGCCCAAAATTGTCCAAGAGAGAAACCACCAGAAAAAAACTGGTCAGGCTTGCTTGAGCTTGGCGGTTTATCGCCCTGGAAGAGTATTTAGTTCCGCTTCAGCTTCTGCAACAACTGATTTTCGAGACAAAACTTAAACCGCCTGAGGCGGACAACTTTGGACCTCATCCAATCAGGAGCGGCTGCCAATTCATGTGATGCCACACGGTTTGTTATCCTATACAGCACTCGAACCACATGCTAATGTTATCCTACTGCCCTAACCTGTCAAACCGCTTGTTTTCCACAGCGATTTGGAATTTGAAGCTCAGGTGGATATGGCCGTGAATGTCCCCCATATGTCACATCTCTTTGCAGGCAGTAGTGATGTAGGGCTCTAGATTGAACTGTTGCCACTTCAACCAACAAAATGAATGAAAAGGTTAGAGCATTAATAAGTAAAAATTAACATTTAAGTAGAATAGGCACTTAACCCTTTCAGTCCCAAAAATGTACTGCACTTCAGAAACATCTGATATTCACAAAATAAGCTTATTTTAGGTCAAAAATAAGAGTCCCATCAGGAAAAAATTCATTTTAATATTTTATATTTTTTTTGAAATCATGCCAAAATTTTTTAACTGTGGAAAACAACAAAATAAAAGGATATATATTACCTAAAAACACTGAGTAATATATTTTAAGGTATCTGTCCACATTATTAAAACAAATTTGTAATTATTTTAAGCGAAATAGTTTAAACTGTGTTTTAAATATGTTGACCTGAAGAGAACTTTAAAAAATCAGGTGAAACGCTTGTTGGCTGTTTTCTAAATAAAAAAAAACAGTAGTTCTGACTTCTATTGAGATTAATGTAAAATATTGTTCAATAGAACAAAGTGTGAAGAATCGAATGATGTGTGTTTGGATGTCATAACGGGACATAAACATTTGGAGAAAAAAATATTGAAAGTGATGATTCCAAATGGCATTACTGGGACTGAAAGGGTTAACAAAAAAAAGTCTCTAAAGTTAAACTCATAGTTCCCTTGCACAGAAGCCATGATCCAGTGAAAACACAAACATAGTGAGCCAGTTTCCATATCAGTTAAGCAGGGTATATTGTTAATTACAAACACACATTCAAGAAATTACAATAATACTACACTTATAATACTACAATTTAAAAATAAAGCTTAAGTATGTAAAATATTATAAGTTAAAAATAATTTGTTTGCTTATTGTTATTCTGGGGATTAGCTGTTTAAAATCACACATATTGAAGAAGTAAATAAAAAAAATTAAGACCCATATTGAAGAATAAAAATATTTAAACACATTTTAAAATATTTAAAAATAAGTTGTTTTTAAGAATCTGAATTTTTCATGCCTCCTGTGTTCTTTCAAAAATATTAACCAATAAGTCAAAAGGTATTCTAATGTGATATTTGCCTATTACGACTTGAAAAATGAAAAAAAATCGCAAACAAGTAACCGTAATAATACAAATATCTGGTTTTTGATTGAGATCTTAATTTAAGTACAAACTTAAGTCATGTTTTACAATAGGATATGAATTCATGCACTTTAACTGTTATAGTCCAACATATATATTTTTCAACTTATAAAGAAATATACCCTAAGATTCAGTAACATTAAAAAAAAAACATGTGTACACATGGAGGACTTTTAAAAGAAATATTTTAAAGTTAAAATTATTTTGCTGCAGGGGAAAGACTTATATAGCATCAACAATTATATCGTCACTTAAGTTCCCACATGTGCTATATCACTTTGCACAACGGTAGAAATGTATTGAACAGTAACTCTTGGGGAACTTCCCAAAATCGCGCCAAAGGTTGGCAATAACGGTCAGATAGGTGTGCCGGAAAACATCATCTTTGCAAATTCAAAGAATTTGAATCATTAATCTAAGTCAGACAGTTGCTACAAAAAATTATTTATCGCCAAATCCAAAAAAAAAATCGCAATAAGGGTTACCGTTCAGTAAATCTGATCCTTGCAAAACAATGAGATAGCACATGTGGGAACTTTAGTGACAATATACAGTAAACTCCCGATTATCCGCGGAATTGGGTGGCGCGGCTTCCGCGGATAAGCGAATTCGCGGATAATCCGCAAAAATGAAGAAAATGCCTGTAAACAAAATTTCTTCTGGGTTTTTATTAAAGTAAACTACAACAATCGTATATAGCATGTGCTAATTTACTTACTTCAAAATGTCTATATTACTGTTGTTTCTCCTATGCTATACTGCAAGCACATTTGAAACTTAAAGGGGCTGTTTTCTATCATTTTAATGAGTTGTAGTTAGTCTTGAATTGTCAAGACAACTTTTTTTTTAGTTTCTTCAGCATTTCGCAAGTATCAAAATCACATAAAGCAATTAATTTAAAATAGCGGGCAGTTTATTTTACAAGTGATTCTTTTCGTGTAAAATATGTTCGTGATGTGCACCTGACTGAACACCAGATTTCTTATAGTCATTCTTATTTAATGCATTCGTTGTTCTTGTTAAATGTATTCGTTGTTCTTTTGAATGCGTTCGTTGTTCTTGGAATGCACTTTCCCAAAAAGTTTTGAAAAAAATATAATTCATTTTCCGCGTTTTCTTTTAATTTTTATATTTGAACAGAAAAATGGGAGGGGGGATGGTGGCCGCGGATAATCCGCAAAGCGGATAATCCACCCGCGGATAATCCGCAAAGCGGATAATCCACCCGCGGATAATCGGGAGTTTACTGTAGTTTATAACTAAAATTTAAAACTTGTTATTTCTCTTCATCTAATTTTTTTAGTAAAAAGGGTTTTGACTATTACACTTTGAAAAGCGATATAAAAACCATATAATTTTTTTAATTATGAAAATTGCACCTTTAACTTAGCACAATGAATGATTTCTTAACCAACTGAAAAGATTGAATATAAAATTTTGTTAGAATTAGGTATTTTGGAATTAAATTAATATTTTGTAATTAAAATTATGTGAGAATTATTAATAGCAGAAAAAATTTACACAATATTTTTTTCCCTACAACACCACACTCAGACATAGGCAGTATCCACAAAAAAATAAATAGAACGATTTTTCTTTTCAAAACACTCAATAATTTCAACCTATAAGAAAGAGCAGTAAAGAATAAATGTTATAAAAAAAAATTTAAAAAAAGGATTAGATATTCTTGTGGATACTGCTAATAATATACAGGTAGTGATTTTTTTTAAGAGCTAAAAACTGCATTGATACTTCATAAATAACAAAAACCATTATCTACACAGATAGCTCATAGTTCCTCTTCCCTTGCTTCATAAATGTACATATCTGACCAAAATTTGTCATCATCGGCCAGAATATGCGAAGCCAGATCATAAGTTTTGTTGTTTAACTTCACAGATACCTCATAAATATATCTACAAAGATAGCTCATAGTTCAGAATGGGACCATGTCTGGTCAATTATATCATCAAACCAAAATTAAGAGCTGGACTTATCATCCAGAATATGTGAGCCGGAGCTTTGTTGTCCAACTGAACAGATATACTCGTCATAAATAAAAAAAACCTTATCTACAGAGATATCTCATAGTTCATTCCAAAAAGTTTTGTCATTCCTATTTTCCAGCGTCATAGACCATAAATTGAGAGTTGGACTATAAAACATCATTTTTCAGAATCTGAGAGCCAGAGCTTTACCGTTCAACCCCATAATTACACTTATATAAATAACAAAAACAGTTATATCTACATATATATCTCATTGCTCAATTCATATACAGGTTTTTTTACATTCCCAGCTGACGTCATAGGTCTTTAAGTGAGAGCTGGACGTCATTAGTCAGAATCTGAGAGCCAACATTGTTCAAATGTGCAGATATGCTCGAAAATGACAAAATCCATTATGTACACAGATATCTCATATTTCATTCTGTACAGGTTTTTCCATTCCTATTCCCTAGCCGATGTCATAGTCCGTAAACTGAGAGCTAGATTGTACAATGGCCAGGATCTGCGAGCCAGAACTTTGCCTTTCAACTGCACAGATATGCTCATAAATAAGAAAAACATCTGCACAAATATTTCATAGTTTATCTCATAAAGGCTCTTGTATTACTACCCCTTAACTGACATCATGGCCCATAAACTGAGAGCTGGATAATAAGCATCAGCTAGAATCGGCAGGCCAGGCAAAAGGTTCTGTTTTATCTGTGAATAATTTACATGAATAACAAGATCCAATATGAATGAATATTTCATTGAACATATGGTGTAAGGCTTTTATGCACCATATTAAGTGCATAATACGCCAATTATTCAATAAGCTAGAATATGAGAGCCAAAAAAATCTAAAATCCATTAATATTACACAGATCTCTGATAAACTTTTACTGTTTTCCAGCTCCAAAATGGGCTTAGAACTCTGCTGTGTCACAGTTGTCATAGTTTTGCCTCAATTTTCAGTTTGGACGATTGACAACGTCCTTTTTGGCTACCTGGCTATCACAGAACTAACCCATTACCTGTGGTGTAACCTGCCAGAAATTGCAAGCTGCACTACATTATCTCATCCAATCAGAATACAAGAACCAGTTTTGTTCAAAACTTACTTAGTGAATAACAGAACAATTTATCTACATAGATAAACCACATAGTAAATATAACATTGGGCTCATTCTGCTTGTCTGAGTAACATGGCCAATGACATCAACAGCCAGAATCTGCGAGCTATTAGGTTTGACTGCAAATACCTCATAACAAACCCGATTTCTACACAGATCTCAAAGTTAATCTCATACAGGATCATAGAGGCAGAACATGACCAATGAAATCGTCAACCGGAATCTGCGAGCTATAGCTTGACTCTTAAATACCATATCCAATATCTATACAGATATCTCATAGTTGATCTCATACAATCTCTTTCAGCTCTTTTGTGTAACATGGCCAAAAACATTTTCAGCCAGAATCTGCGAGCTACATCATATCTCATATTTCATCATGCAATCTCAAATTTCATCATGTACAGACTAATGAGGCCAATTACATCATCAACCACAATCTGCGAGCAAACAGCTTCAAACAACAAAATCCAATATCTACACAGATATCTCATAGTTCACCTCACACGCTCTTTCTGCTCTTTTGCAATCTGCGAGCTACAGGTTCAACTGCACATATCTTATAAATATTAAATAGCTGCACAGATATCTCACAGTTCATCTCGTAAAGGCTCATAGAGGCCAATTACATCATCAGCCAGAACTTGCGAGCTACAGCTCCGACTTACAAACAACAAAACCCAATATCTTCATCTTCACAGATATATCATAGTTCATCTCGTACATGCTCTTTTGCAATCTGTGAGCTACAGGTTCAACTGCACATACCTCATAAATAATAAATATCTACACGGATATCTCACAGTTCATCTCGCAAAGGCTCATAGAGGCCAATTACACCATCAGCCAGAACTTGCGAGCTACAGCTTTGACTTACAAAATCCAATATCTACACAGATATCTCATAGTTCATCTCATACAAACTCTTCCTGTCCTCCTGTTCCATGAGGGGCTTTGAGCTCGGCTGCGATGACGTCGCTTTCCTGTCATAGTTCTCCGTCATCTCCAGCGCCTTGACGATGGAGACTGGCCTCTTCGGGTACTTGGCCGGGGAGATGGGCTCGGGAGTTGTCTTGTGCCTCGTCTGGGGGGAGCGGCGGGTGGAGGAGCGGGGGAAACTGGGGGCGGGGTCTCGGTGGATGCGCCACCGGCCGTCGCTTGAGGCAGGGCACATTTCTGTTAAAAATATTGCTCAGAGTTTAATTTAGAGCATAATTTAGTTCATAGTAATAATTTAGTTATAGTATAATAATTTAGTTCATAGAATAATTATTCAGTTCATAGTATAATAACTTAATTCATAGCACTAATTTAGTTCATAGTTATAATTTAGTTCACAGTAATAATTTAGTTCTTAGTAATAATTTAGTTCATAGTAATAATTTAGTTCATAGAAATAATTCAGTTCATAGTAACAATTTAGTTCATAGTAACAATTTAGTTCTTAGTAATAATTTAGTTCATGGAAATAATTTAGTTCATAGTAATAATTTAGTTCCAAGTAAAAATTTAGTTCCAAGTAATAATTTAGTTCATAGCAATAATTTTGCTCATAGTAACAATTTAGTTCATAGTGATAATTTAGTTCTTAGTAATAATTTAGTTCATAGAAATAATTTAGTTCATAATAATAATTTAGTTCATAGTAATAATTTAGTTCATAGTAATAATTTAGTTCATAGTAATAATTTAGTTCATAGTAATAATTTAGTTCATAGAAATAATTTAGTTCATTGAAATAATTTAGTTCATAGTAATAATTTAGTTCTTAGTAATAATTTAGTTCATAGAAATTTTAATGGATTACTGTGGAATTTATACTACATAGGGACTTGTAAGAACTAAAAGTTCAGTAGAACCGCAATAATCCACCCTTTTTTTAGAACTCTGTTAACCAACCATAAATGAGTAGAAATAAAAAAAAAATCTTGAACAAAGTCATTCCTGGTTATTCACAAAACAAACAAGTCTCAGGAATCTACAGCAATTCTGAAATACGAACTAAGCACTAGTTCTGAAATAAAGATATTTGGATATTCTGAAATATGGATATGACATATTTGAAATTAAGAACCCTTTAATATTTTAAGGTAGCAAAACTTCGGTAACTCTAAAAATTAAAAGAAAATTTCTGACAACCATAAATTTTAGGAAATCTCCCAATATCTTCTAAAATGGTAACAATCCATGTAATACTTACCCATACTTTATAAAATAGAAAGTAATCACTTTTCCGGAATTTTTTTGAAAAATGGTTTTATAAAGAACATACAAGTAGGACTTTTTTCAGGAGAAAGGAGAATTTCAGTCAAAATATGTATCAAGAATTTAAGTTAAAATATGTATCAAGAATTTCAGCCAAAATATGCATCAAGAATTTCAGTCAAATTAATATGTATCAAGAATTTCAGTCAAATTAATATGTATCAAGAATTTCAGTCAAAATATGTATCAAGAATTTCAGTTAAAATATGTATCAAGAATTTCAGTTAAAATATGTATCAAGAATTTCAGTCGAAATATGTATCAAGAATTTCAGTCAAAATATGTATCAAGAATTTCAGTTAAAATACGTATCAAGAATTTCAGTCACCGCTTACCTTGCGTCAGCTCCTGTATGTCATCAGCCGTATGATTCGCTCTCGCCTCGTAGTTCCCATTCGCTCGGTCGGCTGCGGCTCGTGCAAGCTCGGACTCGGACACAAATTTACGGTTGGGGCTCCCGTGGGGTCGGGGTCTACGGGAAGAGGATCGCTTGCTTGCGGCAGGAGAGTGGCCTGGTGTCAGAGAACCATCGTACACGTTTCTGTTTGAGATTTAAATAAAATTCACACTTTAAGGTAGGCGAATACCCAAAATTTCCCAAAATTCTAAAATTTTTACTATTGCTTTAATCTTTTCCAAATTTGGCATGGTGATTTCAAATATAATGAATAATACTATTTAGGCTTTTGTTTTTATTTGACTATAATTTATTTATTTTAAACGGTGTTTTTCTACTAAAAAAAAGAGGTTTACGCCAACAAGTTTACCACATTGAATTTTCATCCTATGAACATTTATTATGTGTTAAATTCTTCGTTTTGAACTGATGCATGCAATGACCCTCTAGAGTTACATACAAATTACAAGAAAAAAAGTTATTAAGAAAAATGTTATAAATTAACCACAAAAAAAGGATTTTTTTCGATAAACTTACAATTGGGCATTTAAAAAAAAAAAAAACTTGCATACTTACACCAGATGTTAGAGGTTCATGGCACAGATATATATTGAAATAGCATCTGTGAAAAATTTCAGGTAAATTAATGTAAAACTTTTTATGCTAGAAGTGTTGTCGTAAACCCCTTTTTTAAGTTGAAAAACACAGTTTAAAATAAATCAATTATATTTAAATAAAAAAAATTGCCTAAAAAGCATTGCTCGTTATATTTGAAATCACTATGCCAAATTTGGAAAAGATTTAAGTAATAGTAAAAATTTTAGAATTTTGGGTATTCGCCTACCTTAAGGTTGTATTTTTTTGTGTTGAGTAATATATGTCAGACATTTTTGGCATATATATATATATATCTATATATACATGCCATATGACATATATATATATCTATATATATGTGACGTAAATTCCGTTTTACGATTTACAATCAAAATTTTGAAAACTTTAGTATAGTCTAGCTGCCACAAGTTGGCAATCAAAATATTTTGATTGTGGAAGATTTTATTTTGATTTAAGGTTTTAAGCCGAAGGAAAAAGGCTTGCCAGCTCAAGGCGTTTGGCGAGAAGAGGGGTTTGTTGGTCCAGTTCGATTGCAAATAATGTATCACACTAGAACTACACATCAGTTATCGGCTATAGATTATTATTGCTTCGATGTACCCTTCAATTGGTAATTCTAAACCTCAAAGAATTTGCGCCCATAAAAGCAATGAATCGCCAAACATAGTAACTCTTGCCAAAACTAAAACCTTATTTTTTTTCGAAGTGGGCTCTAACACAATCAAAAGATTTTGAATGCCGACTTGTGGCAGTCCGACTATACCAACCTTGACATTCCATTACCACCGCTGACAACAGGCGATGTCAGCGACTGAGGCGGCGTGGCCCTCATACTAGGATTCCACCCGTCTATAGGAATAGAATCCGACAACCTGTTTCTAAACCTTAAAGAATTCGCACCCATAAAATAAGCAATGAATCTCCAAACATAGCAACTCTTGCCAAAGCCAAAATCTTCCTTACCTTTTTTTGATGCAGACTGTTTAGTTTTATCAAAATATTTTGAATGCCAACTTGTGGCAGGCAGACTATACTAACCTTGACGATCCATTACCACCGCTAACAACAGGCGATGTCAGCGACCGAGGTGGCGTGGCCCTCATACTAGGATTCCACCCATCGATCGGAATGGAGGCCCTGGGAGCCCACGGGGGCCTCTGCATGGAGGGCAGGATCTGGGGAGCTCTCGCATCTGGTGAGAAGAAATTGGTCTTGGATCCGTGGCGGGGGATCGGTGGGGAGGGTTCGCAATCGCGGGATTGTGATTGGCTGTGTCGATCGAAAGAGTCGAATGTCAGGTCTGCGTCGGATAGGTCTTGGGCTGGGCCTTGGGAAAGCTGTTGAAGGAAGTAAAAATAGGGAATTAGTTTTGTATTAAAATTTCTAAACACATCTGTAAGAGTTGTTGGTCAACAATTTTTTTATTTGTACATTTCCATTTGTAACTTTTTAAACTCTAAGCTTCACTTTGACCAGGGCCGGATTTAAAGATTTGCCGCCTGTAGGCTACGATTGATTTGCCCCCCCTCCCTGTCACAACATTCTCCCCCTTTTGGGAAAAAGGTAGCTGGTTAGCGGCAAAATAAGATGGTATGTGCTGCTTATAATAGATACTCATATTAAAATCATCTATGCATCTTTACACTCTAAATCAAAAAGCGAAACTGGCGATTTTTTTAAAAGCTGTTTTATTATTTTTCTTTCAACTGGGAGGCGGAGGTGCAATTGCCCTCTCAGCGACCCATGTTCGCTAAGAAATATTAGTACTATATGTACGTTTACGGTTTACGCATTCATGTAATTTATTTTTTTTCTTAAATTTTTTTTGCATCTTTTAATAATGTTTTATGCTCCATGCCGCTTTTATAATTAATCGTAAAATTTGCCGCTCTAGGCTACAGCCTACTTAGAAATCCAACCCCTGATTTTGTCTGATGCAGGGTTCATACTCTATCTATGATAGTGAAATTCAGGAGGAAAAGCGAAACAAATTTGAATATGCGTATTTATTATTGTATTTATCTAATGATTTAGACCAAGAATGAAGGAAACAAGGGGTGAAAATGTTGTAAAAAATTTAGGCTTCTGTGTAAAAGCCTGTAAAATTTTCGTGACCATTGTTTTAATAAATTGACTTTTCTCCGACTAATAGACATCCTGATAAAGTACGAGAGAAAATCGACTGAAAAAGGGGAAAAAATTATTCATGTCGTCAATTTTTTCAGGAGAGGGGGGAAATATCAGGAGATGAGATACAAATTTCAGGAGTTATAAGGGGCCTTAAGAGGACTCCCTTTGGAATTCCATATCTTGAAAATCGTAATGTTATTCCCATGGAAAACATTCGCAAGTCAATTACCGCCACAATTTTATTATAAAGTCACTAGTTTCTTGTATTATTGTAAAGAACGAAATGAACTAAAAGGATAAAACTAATTTGTTCTGTGAAATTCACATATTTAGTATTTTTAATAATTTTTTGACGTTAGTTAAAAAGAGTAAGCATTAAGTTCTAATTTTAAATAATTATTAAAAATACTAAATATGTGAATTTCACAGAACAAATTAGTTTTATCCTTTTAGTTCATTTCGTTCTTTACAATAATACAGGAAACTAGTGACTTTATAATAAAATTGTGGCGGCAATTGACTAGCAAATGTTTTCCATAGGAATAACTTTATGATTTTCAAGATGTGGAATTCCAAAGGGAGTCCTACAGGAGGCGTACAAACCCTGTTAGAAAGCCACAGATCTAAACCTACTTTGTTGTAAGTGGAGTTTGCCGTGTGTACCGTGTTGCTGTTGTCCATGTAGATCTGCACTTGGTTCTCGCCCATCTGTGCAGAGACGGAAGGAGCAGCAACGGATAGGTGTTTCTTCTTCCGACGCTTCTGTTTGATGCTGCAAGAAGGAAACAAGGATTAGAGTTGGTTGTTACCACAGAGATCATAGTTGGAGTATTAGAGGGGAAGATCATGTGACCTCCAATGCTAGCGACTCGACGAGCACGGAGGCCGCCATATTGTCCGATTTGGAAGGTTATGGGATCAGTGTTGCCAACATTTTAAAGATAAAAGTGCTGGGTCGGAGAGAGATAAGGTAAGGTAAGGTTTTGAATTATCGTCGCACTAGAGCTACACGGACTGAGAGAGAGAAACGTTGGTTGTTACATACAGGGTGAGGCAAACAAAAGTGGCCCCGGTCTAAAGATAGGAACGCGTTGAAATGCTTGACGAGAAAAACTCTTGAAGCTGCCTGAAACCTGTTTCTGCATTGGTTGGGTCGGATTGACTTATGACCTTCTTGGTGGAGGGCAAGATTGCCAATCACTGGGACTTTAAGTCGATTGTACTAAACCCCAGAAATGACAAAAGCACAAGAGACACACAAAGAAAGAGACGACACAAACACATAGACAAATAACAACATTTATTGATGGTCACAAACATCCATGCCTGACCGGGATCCGAACCCGACCCCAGCAGCTCCAAAGGCCAGAATCCTATTGATTGCGCCACCGGGGCAGCTTGGATCGGATTAGCTTCACATTAGAGCTACTCATAGACTAGTGGCGAGTTCAGAACTTAGTTCGTATTGTATGAAGACGTCCCATAATGCAAATTTTGTGCTTTGCAATCAATTTAGAATGTTTTGTATTACCAAGAAACTAAAAGGTCCGATTCCCTAGGATAAATAACGAACGAAACAATCATTAGTGGGAACTTTTTTTTATCAGCTCTACAAACCATGTTTATATTTCATTTCAGCAGCCGCAGTTGCCGGCAAATAAGTCACCAAGCGTTTGTTTTGGCTTAATATTGAAGAGATCACTAGCTTCAGTCAGCAAAAATGTTTTTGTATTAGTTTTAGAATTGGCAACATTTCTGGCGTATTCTTATCTCTAGACTGGGGCCACTTTTGTTTGCTTCAAACTGTATTTTCTATAGACAGTTTTTAATTACAACAGGGTTGCCACACTTTTTAGTTAAAAAAACAATGTAAGGACTTTTCAAGGATATATTTCACCATTTTCAAGAACTGTATATAAAAACATGCAACACCAATATTTCACGATAGCTTTTAAAAAGTCATTTAGAAAACGAATAGGAGCTCTCTAACTTTCAAATGAACGTATACGCTTAATCAAAATAATCATTTTGTCATAAAAAATCCATCTAAAATCCCTTTCTAAACAATAAATCAAAAAGTAAAATAGAAATTGATTCACATTGCTAAAGTGTTTTTAATGAAGCCAAAATTAACATTTGCAACACTTAAGATAAATTCGCCAGCCTAAAAAATTAAGGACTGTTTAAGGTGGATAATGTTTTTCAAGCACTTTCTAGACCTTGAAAATCAATGTTTTTTAAAGCACTTTTTAAGGACCGTGGCAACTTTGAATTAAAAATTACAATTAGTACTTAAGTAGTCAATTTAAAGTTATAGAGATGTGCCAACCTGGGGTAATGTGGTCCACAGAGAGTGAAACAAATGTTCCGCATGCATCCTCTTGAGAAAGGATTATACCCGCCTCGGAATTTGCCAGTTACCTGGAAGAAAAACATTCAATAAATTAAAATTAATTAATTAAAAAGTCAATTAATTAAAAAGTCATTGCAATTAAATTAATTGCAATGGAACTTTTAATCGCACCTTGCAATTAAATTATTGATTAACGTACGTCAACTCACAATTAAAATAATTACAATTATTTTTTTAATTGTTTCATAAAACAATTAACTTTATAATAAAACGATATTGATTGGCTCGGTCGGTCTGTCGGTTAACGAATTTCATACTTTAACAGTAACATATATATCGTCTTTATACTATACAGCAGCGTTTTTATAATTGTTATTTTAAATAAAAATTAACCAAACAATTAAAAATTAATTGTCACTCGTCACTACTACAGCTACACTTTACAGTACAGAAAATTACAGTTAACAATTAAATAATTGTTAATTGTAATTTTCCACAATTACAATTGATTATTTGTTCTTGTAATTAAGGTATCCAATTACCTTTTTTAAAGCAAAAATCGACTAAATATCAAACATTTGTTTTTTGCATTCTAATATAAAATAAACGTTTATCTTTCTAAATCTGTTTCATTTTAGTTTCTAGTTTTTAATAGAAATGAAGTTATAGCACTTTTAAGTTTTTTTTGCTTGTTTTTGCATTTTTTTCAAAACGCATTTCTCATTACGCAAAACAAAAAAAAACTGAAGTTCTTTATTATCAATGGCATCCAAATTTTTATGGTAGTTTTGTAACAGTATGAAGAAGGTTTTGAACTAGAATCGTGTAAAACTATCAAGAATTGGATATTTTAAAACTATTTATATGCTTGTTACTCTCTTGTTTCTATGTGTTTTCAATACAATGCTACAAACTTTTGCCTATAAAAAAATTTGGGCACTGATATCATAATGATTTTAGTCCATGACCAATATTAATGTTTATTAAGCATATTTAAATTAAAGCGATGGAAAAACAATTAAAATTTGTAAAGTTATCATGTTTTGTGAAAGTGTGAATTTTGAAGCATATTTTACTACAATTTTCCACGAATACTGAAAAAAAAAATGTGTTTTTTTATGATTTATTTTCTTAAAACTATTTTTGTATTCATAACTAATAATAAAATCGCTCAACGTCATGGTTGAAACAGAATTTTCAGAAACTTGCTGTCAAAGGTGATCGGGCACCTTAAAATTAAACACTGCTTAAAAATGACCCACCTGTTCGTTAGTGGTCCTGCCTCTGGCAACTAGAATGACATGGAACCCTGTCAGTCCTAACATGGGGATGAATAACAGCGTGATGATGACGATGATAACTAGACTGGGAGAGGCGGAGTTAAGGGGCAACAACAACAGATGAAAGTGTGGTGAATTGTAGTTAATAAAATTTCTTTCAATTTTTTTTTGTTTTGGCACTCTATTTTGGGAAGTGAAACTTTTGCATACAGTACTTTGCTTTGTCCTAGGGATGTTTTGTCAATACATCTTGTCCACGGGTAAGAGAGAGGGATATTGGGACAGGATATTCAGTCTGTGGGATAGAAAGCAGGACGTTGCCAAACCTCTTGACATTTCGGCAGGACAAATGGCTCACAAGAAAGAAAGAGGGTTATTGGGGCTAGACATCCAGACCATGAGAAAGAAAGAGGAACATTGAGGCAGGATATCCAGTCTGTGAAACAGAAAGTGTGGGACATATTGGAGAGACAGAAAATAAAATGTTTTGGCAGGACATCTGGTCCATGGAATGTAAGCAGAACAATTTGGCAGGACATACAATCCATGAGACAGAAAGCAGAACTGTTCTGCAAAAGCAGCAAACATTTCAACAACCTATGCAAAGATAGAACATTAGTAAAGGATAAGTGACTATGGTGTCCCTTTGCTGCAACTGGTCCCGATGATTGAGGGCGTACAAAATGCTCAGCGAGAAGATGGTGATCATGTGGATGCACAGGAACATGAAGAAGTACCGGTAGTTATGCAACAGAAAAGCGGGACATTTCAACATTTTATTCGGTCCACGGTACAGAAAGTGGGACGTTTAGGCAGGGCACCTGGTCCACGTGAAAGTGGGTTGCTTAGATGGGACATTTCGACAGGACACCCGGTTTACGGGACAGAAAGTGAGGTGCTTATGCAGGACAACTAGTCCATGGGTTAGAAAGTTTGACACTTAGATAAAAATTTGGACATGACATCGGTCCACGGGACAGAAAGCAGGACTGTCCCGCCAAAATTAGGACGTCTGGTCACACTATTTATAACAAGCAACTGAACAATTTGCATTAGCAAAAGGATACGTGACTATTGTGTCCCTATGCTGCAACTGGTCCCGGTGGTTGAGGGCGTACAAAATGCTCAGCGAGAAGATGGTGATCATGTGGACGCAGAGGAACATAAAGAAGTACCGGTAGTTATGTAACAGAAAAGCGGGACACTTGGAGCGGACATTTCGACGTTTCATCCGGTCAATGGTACAGAAAGTGTTTTGGCAGGTAACCCGGCCCACCAGAATGAGGGTTGCTTAAGCGGGACATTGCGACTGGACATCCGGTTCACGGGACAGAAAGTGAGACAGGTATGCAGGACAACTGGTCCATGGGATAGAAAGTTTGATGTATAGATTGGGAAATTGGAAGAGGGCATCGGGTTCACGGGACAGAAAACGGGACGTTTAGGTAGGACACCCGGCCCACGGGAAATGGGTTGTTAAGATGGGACATTTCGACAGGACACCCGGTTTACGGGACAGAAAGTGAGGCGTTAATGCGGGACAACTAGTCCATGGGTAAGAAAGTTTGACACTTAGATAAAATTTGGACATGACATTGGGTCCACGGGACACAAAGCAGGACTGTCCCGCCAAAATTAGGACGTCTGGTCACACTATTTATAACAAGCAACTGAACAATTTGCATTAGCAAAAGGATACGTGACTATTGTGTCCCTATGCTGCAACTGGTCCCGGTGGTTGAGGGCGTACAAAATGCTCAGCGAGAAGATGGTGATCATGTGGACGCAGAGGAACATAAAGAAGTACCGGTAGTTATGTAACAGAAAAGCGGGACACTTGGAGCGGACATTTCGACGTTTCATCCGGTCAATGGTACAGAAAGTGTTTTGGCAGGTAACCCGGCCCACCAGAATGAGGGTTGCTTAAGCGGGACATTGCGACTGGACATCCGGTTCACGGGACAGAAAGTGAGACAGGTATGCAGGACAACTGGTCCATGGGATAGAAAGTTTGATGTATAGATTGGGAAATTGGAAGAGGGCATCGGGTTCACGGGACAGAAAACGGGACGTTTAGGTAGGACACCCGGCCCACGGGAAATGGGTTGTTAAGATGGGACATTTCGACAGGACACCCGGTTTACGGGACAGAAAGTGAGGCGTTAATGCGGGACAACTAGTCCATGGGTAAGAAAGTTTGACACTTAGATAAAATTTGGACATGACATTGGGTCCACGGGACACAAAGCGGGACTGTCCCGCCAAAATTAGGACGTCCGGTCACATTATTCATAACAAGCAACTGAACAATTTACATTAGCAAAAGGATACGTGACTATGGTGTCCCTATGCTGCAACTGGTCCCGGTGGTTGAGGGCGTACAAAATGCTCAGCGAGAAGATGGTGATCATGTGGACGCAGAGGAACACCAGGAACATGAAGAAGTACCGGTAGTTCCTGCGCCCGATGCAGTTGTTGATCCACGGGCAGTGGTGGTCGAACGTCTGGAAGGGAAGAGATTTTACTTGCGAGAATTGGGAAGGAGGTAAAGGATTTGGTAGAGAGTTTAGCATTAGATTGGCGGTCCACTGGCGCAATGGTTTGTGTACTAGCCTTTGGAGCTGCTGGGCTCGGGTTCGAATCCCGGTAAAGGCATGGATGTTTGTGCTTGTCAATAAATGTTGTTATTTGTCTATGTGTTTGTGGCGTCCTTCTTTGTGTGTCTCTTGTGACTGTCTCTTCTGGCGAGCGGGGTAATGGGCTATAAAGCCTACGCCCTTCCTTTCTAGAGGGCACAATCACTGTCATTAGCATTAGATTTAAAGACAAACTTTGTCAACAGCAAGACAATTCTTTTTGAAAAGATTTATAATGCAAGAAAATATTTTTGTGGATAAAATAAAAGATGAAGTACACCAATGTAAAGCTGCGTCAAGTAAAGTAAATTATGCATAGTAACTAAAAAATTTAAAGAAATTGTTTGAGCTTTGTTTTAGGATCATCTTTATGTGTTGACAAATACGTAAGGTACACACATATAAGGGTAAGGTACAAAAAGTAAAAACAAATAAACAGTTCATACAGAATGAAAAACGCAAAATTTATTCAAACATCTATTATGTTCTTGTATGAGGGGGTGCAGAAATCGCCTCCTTACACATTTTTCCATGTCACATAAAATGTTGTCAACAAAAAATTCCACGTCACATTTTTACGTTAAAACATAAACGAAGGGCATGGAGCCCCTTATCCAGTCCTTAGGTTCCAACCAAAAAAGACCTCGGAAACTCTAAACTCCAAAATAAAACTCGGAAACTCTAGAATGTCATAACTCAAACTAATTTGAAGAGCTTAGTGGATGAACGTGTTAAGTGACAAAAAGGTGAAAATGAGAACATAATTTTCTTTATCAAACTGTCATTTGTTTTAAAGAATTGTTTAGTAGTACCCATAGTGATCACCCTGTTTGTATTTCGTATATCACCCCCCCCCCCCTCAATGGCACGACAGCCCCGGGTGGGCCCTGGCCTTCTTAATCAATTTCCTCCAGGCCTGCCTCTGCCTGGCAGTGGTCTTCCAATTTGAGACCTTTAACACTGATAAATCTCTTTCCAAGCAGTCAGCCCATCTCAGCTTTGGTCGACCTCTGGGCCTTGATCCGATGGGCTGAGCCAAAAAGATAATATTTGTCGAACGCTCTTTGTTCATTCGCATGATGTGACCAGCCCATTTAATTCTTTGAATTTTGATAAACTTGACAACATCAGGCTCTCTAAAAGCCCGATAGAGTTCCGAGTTTGAACGTCTGTACCAAGTACCATCAACTTGTTTGCCTCCAAAAAATGGATCTCAGGATCCGACGTTCGAAGATTCCCAAGGAGTTCTCATCCTTCAGTGTTGTTGTTTCGTAATCACCATGTTCCTATAATGTTCCTCTATAAATGTCTGCAGTTATTTTGGTTCCATTCAATGTTTTTTTTTTAAACTTTAAGACAGTGCAAAGAACTTGCAGCGAAAAGTGAAAAAAAAAAAATTCATGAATAAATTAGTCTTAACAAAGGTTAAACTAAAGAATCATGGCCGGATATTTTACGCCAAATCTGGGAACCCTGACTTATTGGTATTATGGCAAACTTTGGCAAAATTAGCAATGGATAATTTTCTTATGTCACGTTCTTCACACTGCAGTCATTCATTGGTTGTTTCGGCAGCCGCCAGGGCTTGATGTCCTTCGACCTGGCGATATTTTTTAAAGGATGCCAAATCCGGCAACTATTCTTTAGTTTAATTTTAACAACAGGGTCGTTACAAAATCCTGGAAAAAAAGTTCCCTGATATTTACATGATTTTACAATTACCTAGAAAACATGCAAAACACACAATTCAATGCAGTACAGAAATCCAGACATCGCAGGAATTAAGACTCCCCGGATTATGGGTTAGCCTAACTAACTATTCAACATTTCCGAAAATCTGAATAAGTTTAGAGGAATCATTTGATCAGAGAATCGTGTAATAACATAATTTGTCAGAGAGATTGATCCTCCCTCCAAGATTGGGTACTTCAGGCAAATCAGATCAATTAGAATATTCCTTTTTTAATTAAGTGTTAAGTAGTAATCACAAGGACCCAAACCTGCTGTTTAAGAAATCCAAAAGAAAAAATTCCCTGATATTTTGCAAAATTTGAAAAATTCCGTGAGAATTCCCTGATATTTCCAGAATAAAAAATTTCCTTGAGAATTCCCTGATTTCCAGGTTCTGTTACCACCCTGATTCTATACCTCTATGCATCCGGTGCACACGCTACAGTGCGAGCATCGCGGTGGCCTGTAGAACTGCCAAGTCCCGCACCACTTCATGCGGACGGTGATCCCGTTTATGTCGATGTTCTTGTACAGGCGGTGTATGCTGAAATTGCCCCTTTACACATTTTTTCATATCATATAAAATACTTTTTACGGTAAAAAAGAGCATCAATCCCCTTATTTACGGGGCGTCTTACGTACATCACCATGTTCCTCGATAAATGTCCGCAGGTATATTGGTTCCAATCAATCTTTTTTTTAACTTTAAGACAGTGCAAAGAACTTGCAGCGAAAAGTGAAAAAAAAATTAGAATTTCCCAATTTGTCGTAAAAAAGGTTAAACTAAAGAATCATGGCCGGATATTTTACGTCAAATCTGGGAACCCCGACTTATTGGTATTATTGCAACCTTTGGCGAAATTAGCAATGGGAAAGTTTCTTATCATGTCACTGCGGTCATTCATTGGTTGTTCCGGCACATAACAGGGTTTGATGTCCTTCAACCTGGCGATATTTTTGAAAGGATGCCAAATCCGGCCACGATTCTTGAGTTCAACCTTAACACGTTTATAACGTACCTCTATGCATCCGTTGCACACGCTACAGTGCGAACAGCGGGGCGGCCTGTAGAACTGGCAAGTCACGCACCACTTGATGCGGACCGTGATCCCGTTTATGTCGATGTTCTTGTAGAGGGGGGTGCTGAAGTCGCCCTCTTACACATTTTTCCATATGATATAAAATACTTTTTACGGTAAAACAGAAAAAAAGAGCATGGATCCCCTTATTTACGGGGTGTCTCCAGTCCTTAGGTTGCAAGCAAAAGAGACCAAATAAAACGCGGAAACTTCAGAATGTCAAAACTCAAAATTATATTTGAAGAGCTTAATGAAAGAACATGTTTCAGTGACAAATGGAGAAAATGAGAATATAATTTTTTTTATGGAATTGTCGTTCGTTTCAAAGAATTGTTCAGTAGTAAATGACCCTTCCCTAGTGATCAACCTGTATTTTGAAATCACCATGTTCCTTGATAAATGTTATATTGGCTCCAATCAATCTTTTTTTAACTTTAAGACAGTGCAAAGAACTTGCAGCGAAAAGTGAAAAAAAAATTAGAATTCCCCAATTTGTCTTAAAAAAGGTTAAACTAAAGAATCATGGCCGGATATTTTTCACCAAATCTGGGAACCCAGACTTATTGGTATTATGGCAAACTTTGGCCAAATTAGAAATGGAAAAATTTCTCATGAAAAAAATACTCATCTCGTGACAAAATCACGTCACATTCTCCATACTGCGGTCATTCATTGGTTGTTTCGGCAAGCGCCAGGGTTTGATGTCCCTCGACCTGGCGATATTTTTTAAAAGATGCCAAATCCGGCCATGATTCTTGAGTTTAACCTTAACACATTTTTAAAACGTACCTCTATGCATCCGTTGCACACGCTACAGTGCGAACAGCGGGGCGGCCTGTAGAACTGGCAAGTCACGCACCACTTCATGCGGACCGTGATCCCGTTTATGTCGATGTTCTTGTAGAGGGGGGTGCTGAAGTCGTCGCCCTTGTCATCTTCTGGGGGAGCTGGAAACAAAGGTACAGAATGTAAAAAAAAGTTATTTAACTTTAAAAATTAAGATAAATGCAACTATATTCAGTCTATTTACTCTGCAGACCCGAAAAGACTGTCTTTCCTAATCCCACGCTTGGTTTTCTAGGAAACGGGGGAGCATCGCTTATTTTAACCTAACACCTTTAAGGTTCAATTGTGAGGTTAATAATCCGAACAGCAGAAAATCCAAATGCAAAAAAAGAAAATCAAGATGCAATAGTCAAAATATCTTTGAAATCATTCATTAAAAATGTCTTATTATTAAAATAATTGAACTCTTATTGATAAATTAAATAAAAAAAGTGTAATAAATATATTACAAAAAAAAAATCTTTACTTTTTAGTTAGTAAATGGTACAGCAGTTTGTTACTAAAACTCATGAGTGTTACTTTTATAGAGTAACTACGATGTCCTACTTGACGATGGTTTATAAGCGGGTCCTTGCGACCAAGCACACAAGCCTGAAAATATATGTCTACCAACCATCACAGAATCAGCAAAAGTTTCTGCATTCATAACAAATTATAAAGAAAATCACCTTTTGGAATGATTCCTGGGTCCATGAAAGTGGCCAGAGAGAAATTGACGACCACGATGAAGGTGATGATCCCCTGACAGATTGGGATCGCAATGTGGTACTGGTCCATCAAGTAAGGACACCTGGAACCGAAAAAAAAAGCACATATTTTAAACATGTTTATTTCAACTGGAATTTATTTGGTTTAATATTCATTCACTAGAACTACACAACTCGAATAAGCTTTTCTATCCTCAATAAATTCTGGAAAAATAAAAATATCTCACTTTCAACTAAAATAAGAATTTTTAACACAAATGTAAAATCCATATTATTATATGGAGCTGAAACATGGCATGGGAACAAATCAAACATGAAAAAACTTCAAATCTTATTAACAAATGCCTTCTAAAAATTCTTAAAATCAAGTGGTTCCATAAAGTAACAAATGCTGAAATATTAAAAACATGTATTCAAAACCCAATAGAATATGAAATAAGAAAACAGAAATGGCGTTGGATAGGGCATGTGCTACGCAAGCCCGAAAAGTTCAAGGTAAAAGAGGCCTTAGAATGGAACCCGCAAGGCAAGAGGAAAGCCAAAAACAATGTGCTGTCAAACAATTAAAACGAAATGGAAAGAGCTTAACAAGTCATGGGGAGAGGTTAAGACCATTGCAGCCAACAGGGTGAGGTAGCGGACCATGACATAGGCCCTATGCTCCACGTTGGAGTGAAAGGGGTATAAGTAAGAACTACACAAAGGCATTTTAAATGACGGTTGACAGACAAGGCCGGCAAAAGTGAATTTTAGAAGCAATGTAGGAAGTTGAAATGCAGTTTGGGGGATTCATTTAATTATAGTAATTAATCGCCAAACAAAGTACTGAATTTTATTTTCACTGCAATTAACTATACAGTATGCAATTGCAAACATACAGTCTAACTAAATTAATTACATTAATATAATTAACTAGACCGGCCATTATACCATAGCTGTACCTATTTCGGTTGAAATGCAGTTTGGGGGTTCATTTGGAGAATTTTGTTAGTAATTAATAGCCAAATAAAGTACTGAATACCGTTTTCACTGAGAATTACTATACAGAAAGGAAACTTATGGTCTAACTAAATTAGTTATACATATAATTATATCATAGCTGTTCTTACTTCAGTAAAAATTATATTTGGAAGGTTCGTTAGGTGACTTAGTAATTAATCGCCAAATAATAATATAATTTTAGCCGATAATTACTATACAGAATGGAAACTTACGGTCCAACTAAATTAGTTATTAATTATAATTAAGTTAATTATTTGAAAATTACTTACGGAAACACAAAAAAGAGAGAAGTTGTGACAATCAGCAGAGTCCAGGCGCCAGTGATGGGGAGGTATCTCGTGATCCCACATTTCGACATAATTTTTTAGGAATTATTCTCAACAAATATACAAAATTCCTAACATTTATCTTAGAATTTGTTATTAGAGGCTGTCACAGAACCAAGTACTAGAATTCTGTACATTATTGGGGGGCTTTCACTTCATTTTGAGTTTCACTATGGCAGTTTTTAAACTGAACGATGTAGTAAAATGCATTTTGTTCAAGAAAAATGATTATTCCGAAAGTAAAAATGCAATTATTTTAGAAGTTAAATGAATTACATATTTTCACCCCGACTCACAACAAGAAGAGACGATGAGACTAATGTAAATAATGCCATTTTGAGAAAGTAAACTACGTCCCGAATAAGAATTAGAAGGCAAATATGTAGAAAATCTGTCCATTTTTTCTAAATTCATGATTATATGTAAAATATTTTTGATCTTATAATGTTTTTGAGAAAATGATTTGAAAAAGTTAAAATTTTGATATTATTCGATAAAGTTTTTAATACCAGTAAGTATTTTCTTTGACAACTAAAAATAAAGACTGCTACTTCTATTCAAAATCTGTGAATTGTTGTCGCCACATGGAAAAATCCCGGTAGCAAATTTAAAAAAATTTATATCGTATTATAAATAATTTTTTAAATTAAAGCTACATGTAAGTATCAATTTTATTTTTTATATTTTCTGAAAAAAATAGTATGTATCTTAAGAAGTATCGCATATTGATTGATCTCGTAAACGGAATTAGGGTTATGCTTCGATCGTAGTGTTTATCTAAATTGTATTAAATATAATATGTTTCAATTATATAAATAAATGTCGATTTAAATTGCAGCGTCGATGCGTATAGAAAAATTGTGAAAAGTAAATTAGCAAACAGGAAAGGTAACGAAAAGTTGCCGTTTGCGATCGTGTAAATTGCATTTTAACCCAGTTAGCTAAGAAGTTTGAAATCTTAGTTTTGTTGTGCTGATTGAAAATCCATTACTTAAAATAATTGTTTTGACTCATTTCAGATTTGATTTGCTCAAAAAATTACTTCGCTTTTTGGTGGAAAGTTTGGCCGATTTCGACAGAGCAATAAATAACTAATTCTGGTAACCATGTACATTAATCAAAAGAACGGGACGTTATACTAAGGTACTGTGTACTTGTGGGACATAGATTCAACACAACAATTGCATATCAAACTAAACTTACTGAAGTGATACAGTAGAAATAATTACTGTACGGTAACCATTGGCGAACTTTCTGAAATCGCGTCAAAAATCCGTATTCTGGTGACTTTCCAGAACAGAATGAAATGAGCATATAACAGTCACATAGGGTTGCCGTAACACATCATCGTTGATGAATCATGGAATTTGAATAATCAGTCGAAGTCAGACAGGTTGCCACAAAAAAATATTTATCGCCAAATCTGAAAAAACCAGCGCCAGCTGTTACTGAACAATAAATCTGATCCAAAACACACCTTAAGTTTGCAGCATTGAAATGTTCTAGGCAGAGGAAACGGTGTAAACAAGGTGCACGTATCGCAAAGCAGAGCAGGCAAAATTTCGGTGCCAGCAGCGTTTGCTGGCACCGAAATTTTGCCTGCTCCGATTGTCGCTGCTTTGCGATACATGCTCCTTGTTATGTCAAATTCAAAAGAAAAAATAATAAATATTTCATTCTAACTGAAGCAAAAACTAATAGTAATATGTCTTTCAATAACGAATAAATTGGTGTATTGAATGTGAAATAATTTTTTTTATTCGATTCTTGCACTCAAAAATGCTATTTACCCTTTTTCTCATAGAACATTTCTAACATAACTTAATGAGTTTTACTGTTGTAAAACCTCTAAACCTCATCTAATCCTTAATTCCAACTAATTTAAACCTTCCCATCCAGTTCCCTTTTCTCAAGATGTTGATGCCAAAAGCCCACAGAATCAAAATCTACGAGTTCCTGTTCAAGGAGGGTGTCATGGTTGCCAAGAAGGACTTCAACGCCCCGAAGCACCCGGATCTCGAGAGCGTGCCCAATCTCCACGTCATCAAGGCTATGCAGTCTCTGAAATCCAAAGGTGGGTTTGATTCTACGTTGTCCCAGCCGGTGAGGTTCTTGCGTGGTGGAACTTTACTGTATGGTAACCATTGGCGAACTTTTTGAAATCGCGCCAAAATTCGTATTTTGACGTCAAGCTCTCTACTTTTGTCTATCTCCACTGTCTTGCCACTTCCACCCACTTGCGAACTACTTTCAAGCATTTCAATCACACAAATCTCACAGCAAAAAGAACAGAAATCGCATATGGTTTTTGAAGAATGTTGGGACTCATTTTCATTAAATTTGACATTGCAAACAATCGCCCACAGATACACCTGAACCAGAATCTCATTCAGAGTCAACCTACTTAACTCGAAAAACGAACCCTTTCGCACACTCCTTTTGACGTAATGCTCCGAACCTTTCACTTTAGATTTACACCTCCACTCATCAGGGGTGAAACTTTTCCGGGGGTACCCCGGAATTCCGGATTTTTTTAATATTCTTCCCCCGGAACTCCGGGTTTTATTTTTGACGAAAAATTTTGTTAACTGTTTTCAAAAAGATTAAGTTCGTACTTTTTAAATCACATTTGCATCAAATCGCATTAGCTCTGCACTTTTCAAGGAGATCGGACAAGAGTACGTGACTTTGTGACGTCATACAGTGTGACGACAAAATCGGGATGCTAAAGAAAAGTCTGGAGAAGTCAAGGAAATTCGTTATGTCTTTTAAAAATCAGGGAAAAATTCCTTAAGTGACAATTCGCACCAAACAATCGTTAATCGCCAATATCTCGCTTTTACTAGTCTAATCCAAAGACGACAAAGCTGAAGTGCGACGATAATTCAAACCTACCTACCAAAGACGACAATCACCATAGAAACCGGTGAAGAAAGGGGGAAAAAAGTTATTTCGTTTTCACTGCCTGTAGCTCCGGTTCAGGCCAAGTCAGACGACCAGGGTATTTTTTTCTGATCAATTGCAATACTCGCTGCTTCCTTGAGTTTGTAGCTCCAGTTCAGGCTTAGTCAGACGACCAGAATATTTTTTCGGATTAAGTGTCGTTCTCGCAGCGTCCTTGGGTGGTGATCACAAAAACAGCTTGAATTTTAAAATACTTTTTGTTTTACATTTGGGCCTTTTTTTCTACTTCGGCATTTACTGGGGTTTCTGATATAAGATAATTTTTATCTTTTTTTAATGGAGTGTCGGCGTATACACGCTATATATATTTAGATTTTTATGTTGGGTAGTACATTTCTAGTGGGATTTTTTCTGGAAATAGTACTTGAATTTTTTTTCTCAACAAAAAAGACACAAGTTGAGGATTTCAATCCCAAAAAGGCAGTCAAGGTTTTTTTTCTTTCAAAACCTGATGCCCAAATTTCTAGCCTGATAAAACTGCCAAACAGCTAAAACTTATAAGTAATACACCAAGTGAATGACTGCAAAACAAACAAGTTCATAGATAAATCTGATGAATATGACCCCCTAGCATAGTAAATAAAAGAAAATGTACTTATTTTAAAGTGTATTTAAATATATTAAAAATGCATTTAGCAGTTTAGTATTATATAATTACTAAAATTTATATTGTCGTGATAGCTTTTTTGGTTTTTCAAACCAAGCATTTGGTTTGGATTTCAGCTTTTTTGTTCAACAAGCACTAACATCCCTGTATATTGTAAAATTTTCTATACTTAAGGCAAGACAGAATTTATGTAAGTCTATAACATATGGTAAAATTTAAGGGAAATTTTCAAACGGATTGGGGGAAATGTTTGGAGTAAAAAAGTCTTCTGCACCCCTTTGTAACTGCATGCAGTTATTTGATGATTTAAAAACCCCATATGTTTTTCAACAAAATCAAATGTATTAGTTATCTCTCTTCCCCCCCCCCCCCCAACACTCGTTTTTAGTTTTTTCAGGATTTTTTAGTGGAGGGCAGTTTCACCCCTGACTCATAACCATCACTTACATCCTTCCTTTCAGCCAATTTCATATCCTTACCACACTTACAACATTCATACCGATCCGCAATCAAACCCGCTTTCGTACAAAATTCAAATGTCGCCTTACCATACACAGGCCTCCCAACTGGTCCCTTTTTTCCCTAAAAGTCCTTTTTTACATCCCAAGTCCCTAAAACTCCTTATTTCACAAATCTGGTCCTTATTTTCCCTTTTTCTACCAAATTTTGAAACATTTCACTCCTGCCGGGAACCATATTCTTGAGAATTATGTTATTTTCCTCAGAGTTTTCTCTGTATTTTTCCCAGGAGCTTCAATGCTTTAAAACCAAAGTCAAGCTACAAATTAATGCAAAATATTTTAAAAAGAAAAACTCAAAGTTTGAACTAAAGATGTTATTGGGAAACTTCAATTGAAGCTGTTAAATTAATGGAAACGGTTCAAATTTCTGCAGTGAGTGAGCTGAGAATCGACAAAAAGAAGGATTCTGTTATTTCAATTTTTTTCCGAAAAAACCTCGGAACGCCTAATTTTAAGGATGTTCTTTTTATCATGTTTTGTTGTTTAGCAAGCATGTTAATTACTACATTTTCAATTTAATCTTTTCTGCCACAACAGAACAGTAAACAGCAGAAAAACAGCTTTTTAAAATAAAAAAATTTGAAGATATTTTTTTATGATTTTGGGTTATCTTAAGACATTAAGCAGAATACTAAAGAGTGTATAATTGGTGGTTTATTGGAAATTGGAGGGTTCAGAATACAAGTGAACCTACTAAACAAAACACTTTGGCACAACAGTCCATTAGAGGGCCAAGGCCCGCTGTGTCCATTTCAGCTTTCGTGATCTAGGACTCTGGTGTGCTAGGCATATGTCCCGCTAAGGTGGTCAGCCTCAAGTGGAACCCCCAGTGTGTGTTTAGTTCTCAAGCATGTTTGATCTCCATTTTATTGACCCACTTAAGGGTTGAAAGGATGGGTCAACCTTGCCCATTGTGGGATTCGATCTCTGGACCTGTAGGTGTCAATGCAAAGCACTGCCACTAAGCCACTAGGCCTCACAAGTGAACCGTCCACTTTTTATCATTTTTGAGTTAGCAGTGGAATTGCATGTACTATATAGAGGGGAACGAGGGGATCGTTGGCCAAACGACAAAACCACGAAAGTGCAAATGCTGGGGAAGGGAGATTTGAAAACGATAGGCTTATCAGTATGAAGTTTTCAATCCCTGTGTCATCCCTGTAATTTTGAACATTCATGGTTTTGTCATTTGATCGACGATATGTAGAATTTCAGTGCAATAATGAAAAAATTCCTAGTTCAGATAATGTGCTAGACATCAACAATTTAAAAAAAAAATTTCAATGACTACTGCCTAGCGGCTTTATCTTTAAACGTCTGTAGCATAATGAAGCATTTTATGGACTTGTTTCACTTTATTCTGAGCCCTCCAATTGTCTAAATCTCTGTAGAGGGAGAACATGTATTTTTTTGTGTTAACTGGAAACCAATTTTCTTTCATTTTAATAAAAACTAGTTCTTAAATTTGAATTAAAATAGTGTATATTTCTTCTGTAAATAGCTTTAGTGATTTTTTTGTGTGTAATTTTATGCAGTGGTATTTATAGATGAAAGTGTAACAATAAAGGCCATGTTAAAGTTTCTATTAAAAAAAACTAAATTTTCTGCTCTTGGTCTTCAGAACAAGATGAGCTAAAAATTTGACCCCTTTCCTGCTACAAAGAATACAAGATCTGATTTAACTTGATATTTTTAGGTCCCTTTTTTCCCTTTTTTTAAGCCGTTGAGTCCCTTTTTTCCCTAGGGACAAGCTGATAATCTGTTGGGAGCCCTGCATACAAAAACCTCAAATTCACATTCTCATCATACCACATGACATCATCACCAAACATTCGCGCACTTACCTCCGACATTCCCCACTTAGCCATCACCAAATATCCTCAAAGAAACGCTGGAGCACAAATCCAAACCAAAAAACGCCACCTTGCACCGAACAGAAATGAGAACGATATTTGATTTCCAATTTAAATTTTCCACCAGAACCGAAACCCATAACGGTCAGATAGGGTTGCCAGAACACATCATAGTGAATCATCAGTCGAATCGGACAGGTTGCCACAAAAAACTATTTATCACCAAATCTGAAAATCGCGCCAATAGTTACCGTACAGTAAAGGTAAACCTCTTGCGTTGCATGTGACAGGGTCCCAGGACCGGGCATTAATGATAACGAATAATGGTCGGCCTATCAAAGTATCAACGCCACTGAAATGTTTGATGAATAATGTACCATTGAATATGCTCCAAAGTACCACCAATGCGTACAATGTGACGATATTAAAAAGCAATAATCAAAAAATAAGTAAAAAATTTTCTTTGAAAAATTGAAAACTTTCCATTTCAAAGTTCCTTTCTGTCTCTCATTTTATTATGGTGACTTAACTTGAAATTATTAAACTGCAATTAATGTTTTTGTAATAATATATTATACATCAGCAATATAAATAGAAGGAAAACAGCTTGTTTGAATCATTTATGAAAGTCTTATTTTTTAAAGAATCTTTAATTTTGGATTTTTAAAAATAGTGTAGGGGCACAAGTTTCAATGGTGGAAGTAGATTTATTAATACAGACTTTTTTATTAACTTTCATCAACTGAAAATCTGCCTATTACCCAGATTCCAAAATCCATTTTTTTTAATCTCATTTATGTAGTTCTTTGCGCAGCTTAAAACTGTTGCAATCTGTTTTACACCTAAAGGCTAATAATAACTTTAAATGTTGTTATTTCCTCATTTCAGGTCTAGTGAAAGAGCAGTTTGCGTGGCGCCACTACTACTGGTACCTCACCAATGAGGGAATCCAGTACCTGAGAGACGTTCTCAACCTCCCCCCTGAGATCGTCCCCTCGACCTTGAAGAGACAGGTCAGGTCGGAGACCACCCGACCCAGAGGAACCCGCGGTAAGTAGATGGTGGATTTTAAAACCTACCAAAAGAAAATATAATTAAAATAATTATTAGTTCTGAAATTAACCTGGTCCGATAGAAGATCCAAATATCACTTTTCAGCCTTTGATTACTGGTATCAGTCATTTATTTCTTTGGAAAATAAAGTTGAACAATGGTCTTAAGAAGCCGGCCCACTGGCTCAATGGTTAACGTGTTAGCCCTTGGAACTGGTGGGCTTGGGTTCGAGTCCCAGTCATGGCATGGATGTTTGTGACTGTCAATAAATGTTGTTATTTGTCTATGTGTTTGTGTCGTTTCTTTCATTGTGTGTCTCTTGTGCTTGTGTCATTTCTGGGGCTTAGTACAATAGACTTAAAGTCGCAGTGCTTGGCGATCTTGCCCCCCACCAAGAAAGTCATAAGTCAAGTCATAAACCTACCAAAACAACAATTAACATGTTTATTAGTTATGTTAACATGTTAATTACCAAAACAACAATTAACATGTTTATTAGTTCTGAAATTGACCTGGTCCGATAGAAGAGAAGATCCAAATATCTTTTTTCAGCCTTTGATTACTGGTATCAGTCATTTCATTCGATAAAAAATTAATGATGTACAATTTTCTTGAAAAAAAGTTCTTAAGAAAATTACATTAATTTTTTTTTCAAACTTTTAAAAAAGTTCTTTTAGTAGTTAATTATAAAGGCATTTTGCAGGCAGTTCTTCATCACAAGCTATCCGTTCATTCTGTATATCTCGTGTATCTGTTTTAAATAAATGTAATCTTTATTTTTTATAAACTTTTTTCTTTTATCTATGTATTAAAGTTTTATTCTTTGTTTTCCAGGCCCCGACGACAGGCCAAAGACTACTTCCGATAGAGAAGCATACAGACACGCACCTGGTGAGTAGAATAACATTTCTATTTATTGTGTGTTTTCTTAAAACAAAATGTGGTCAATTTCATGGGTCCTTAGTTGTTTTATTAAAGCCAAAAAGGCCAAGTTCGGATATCTAAATTTTGCTGACGATTTTATCTTGAATTATGCAAGTGTTAATTTTGGCTTCATTAAAAACACTTTCAATGTGAATCGATTCCTATTTTATTTGATTTATTGTTTGCATAGTCCAAGAAAGCACAGCAAGTGATTCTAGGTTCATTTTTTAGTAACTAAATTGTTATTTTATAATACATATTTGTGTTCGTTTACTAGCTCTTGGTCATTTTCTAAATGAATTTTTAAAAACTGTCATGAAATTTACTTGTTTGTATGTTCGAATATACTGATACAGTCCTTGGAAATGAGGAAAATACATCCTTGAAAAGTCTTTAAATAGTCCTTGATTTTTTTTTACCAAAAAGTGTGGCAACTCTGCATCTTAACAAAGTGAACCAAGACTAAAGGAATAAGAACAATCAGGAAGAGTTAAGAATGAAAATTACATATTGATAAATTTAATTAAGAAATCTACGCGAATGTTGAAAATATCCGTAAAGGGCCGCAAAATTTTTCGATACTTCTAAAAATAACTTGGTTACAGTTTCTGAAGAATCTAAATGATATAGGAATAAGTAACTATACTAGGTAAGAGCTAACATGTTACTCCAATTGTTGTTTAATTTGTTAGGTTTGGTTTCGTTACATAAGCCTGTAATTTTACAGACATATTGCAAGAAACAGATTTTTGTGTTTGAATGTATTACAATGTATTTGTTATTATTTTAGGTGCAACCGATAAGCAAGCAGATGTAGGTGTCGGTGAGGGAAAAATAGATTTCGTAAGTACATAACTTTTCTAATCTGTCTCTGATATAGCTAACTTTGAATATAACAATTAGCTTTAATAATGGTTATGTTAGTTCGTTAAAACTTATCTCTAATATGGTAATAAAAATGCTTTCATTAAAAAAAAGTACCACGTTTATTTAGTTTTTGAATTTCTGTCTTTTTCAAGTTTACTGGTGACAATTGTAAAAAACTAGCCTTTAATTACTCAGTTTTAGCTTGATTTCGCTCTACTTCTTGTTATATATTTTAAACTTATTGTAAACTTTCATAAATTTGTTAGTGTTTCTATTTTTTTAATGGCATCCCTGAATTGTAAGAATGTTTTTGAGGGTCCTCAATTTTCACTAATTCACCACTATTTCTATTAAAATTCCCTTTAGTGTTTAGTAAAAGGGGGTTGGGGGCAAATAGTTGTCCTACTAAAAGCAGGATTTTATGAAGACAAGTAGCTTATCAAGAATTGTGGGATTTTCTTTTTGGTACAATTCATTATTTAGCCTGGCTTTAAAAGAAAATGACCCTACATTTTGCTTTAAAAATGTTAATGAATATCCTGTACTAGGGGTCGTCTTTTGATATATTAAAATCAATATTGACCAAACAAGTTTAAGGGCCCAGTCGGTTAGGCACTCACCTAGCATGCAAAAGGTCCCAGGTTCAGACATCGCCAAAATAACTGCCAACCTATAAACGGCCCATGCAGCAAAAATGTCCCAACGAATAATACCCCGTGTGGAGGGAGTGCACGTTAAATATCCTTCAAAGTCCTGACGCTGTGTACGATTTCGCCCTTAATGGTTGCGTTGGGTGCCTATTCAGGTCTCGGCTCAACACTTGACTGTGATTCTAAAATACGACGCCCGTCGACAATAGCCCTCGTGTAGCTCTAGTGCGACGATAATTCAAAACCTAACCTAATAATTTTTTAAGAAATGTTAGCTATTACATTTATAATTGTTTGGCGTGGTTAAAATATTTTTGGATAATTGCATAATTATTTTACTTAAATGCTTGATTTAGATACAGAATTTTTGAAACTAATTTTGGTTTTTCTATTACAGAAACAGGGATTTGGCCGAGGACGACCAGCGCAACAGTAATTTATGTAAAATTATTTGTAAAAAATAAACGTCTTTCGACTTAAAAGATTTTTGGCTTTTGTTCAAAATTCATTCATACTGGAATATGTTCATTGCTACTGATGTCAATTTTTTAGAAAACAATTCACATGGCATATTTTTCCCCGTTAAGCTCCACAATTGCGATTATTTCCACTTTGACCATTTCAGTCCTAATGACAATTTGGTGCATCATTTTAGACATTTTTTTTCTGATCGTCTATAGCCAGTTATGATATCAAGAAGCACATTATTCGATTCTTCAAAAAATTTTGTATTAGAAAATATTTTTTATTAATCCCAATGGATGTCTGCTCTATTATTTTTTTAATTATGATCAGAAACATGATGATGCCAAATGACATCACTGGAACTGAAAGGGTTAATGGCTTAAATTAAATCAAAATGCTATAGTTGAACTCAAAATTTGCTGGCACAGATGCTACGACCATGAGTGGAGCTATAATATGAGCGGAAGGAAACTATGAGTTTAACTATATTACACTCGCTTTATATTCTAGTTAGTGTTATTGCTGACATTCTGTAAGCGAATATTGTAATGTTAAAATTAAACAAATTCTTTAAAAAAAAAAGTTAGAATAATAACTGATTACGAGTTGCTAAGAATTGGATTTACAGATGAGAGAAGGGATTTGCTGTAGTTTAATGAATCTAAACAATTTAAATAGTTTTAGCCCTTTCAGTCCTAAAAATTTACTACACTACAGAAACATCTGATATCAATCACAAAATAAGCTTATTTTAGGTCAAAAAAAAGTTCAAAAAGAAAAAAAAATCATTACAATCTATTATATGGGTTTTGAAATAATGCCAAAATTTTTTAACTGTGGAAAACAGCAAAATAAATATATATTACCTTAAAACACTTCGAGTTATGTATTTTAAGGTATCTGACTATATTATTAAAAAAAAAATTAGTCATTATTTTGACTGAAATAGTTTAAATTGTTTTAAATAAGTGGAACTGAAGTGAACTTTTCAAAAATCAGGTGAAACGCTTGTTAGCTATTTTCTAAATTAAAAAAATAGTTCCGACTTCTATTGATGTAAAATATTTTCTAATCGAACAAGTATGAAGAATTGGAATATGTGTGTTTTAAGTCATAACGGGACTTAAACATTTGGGAAAAAATATTGAAAGTGATGACTCCAAATGGCATCACTGGGACTGATAGTTTTAAAACCATGGATGTATATTAATGGATGTACTACTGAATGTTAAGAAAACGCAGCCGTTGCCAACGGCTCAAGGACAACTATTTGGCTTCTTTTCAAATTTGGCGCTTTTACTTGGCTTCAATTCTTCCAGCGATTTCATCGATCTATAAATGTTACTGGAGAGATCAAAATACTTGTAGGAAAACGAGGCCACTGCCAGTCTATGTTGGCGACTGTTATTTTTTCTATTTATTTAAACATATTAAATTCATTTATTTAAACATTTTTACAAAACAAACAAAATTAGAACGTTGTGCATCATCTTCTGTTCTATGAAGAGAAATAAAAGATTTTAAGAATGAAAAACTTTTGAAATTTGATACTTTCCAAAAAATTTGTTTTCTGATAGAATGAAACTTTTAAAAAAGAACACATTTGTTCGGAATTAATTATTTAATCGAATAATATATATATCAATTAAAAACGTTTAACTTCCCTTCCTTACAACCGAACATGATGAATGCTATTCCCAAGTCTTTCTTTTAGTAGAAGTGTAAAATTAAACTTTTTTTTTTTTTAGCAAACAATAATAAATGTAGAAACAAAAATTCATATATTCTCATTGATTTCTGCGCATTCTCACCAACCCTCATCATCAGTGTCGATTGCAGAAGTAGATGTGTGTTGACACTAGATCACTATTTCCAGGAATATTTAGTTCGAAAATTACATTTAAATTTTTAAAAAAAATTGACTTTGGCGGTAAAGTTTGTAAAAATCACCAAATGACGTCATTTTTCTTTACTGCGCATGCTCATAACTGACCTCGAGCTGGTGGCAACTGCAGCATTTTTTCTGATCCATTGCGATTTGAGCGAGACACGGTTGTTTAAAACAGGCAATGAAAAGGAATAACAGACCATTTAAAAAAGGACTTCCTGATTAGTTTATTTCAAGTCTAAGAATAAACACAATTTTTAAGAACATCAAAATACTTCAAACATAAATATTTATAGAGACAAACGAATTCACACTTCCTCATGCATACTAAAGATTTTTGTGACAGTAGAGAAGCATTGAACTCTTGAGATACAAACAGAATTAATGGTTTTGGGAACAAAAACAGAGTGTACTATCGAATTGGGCAACTTTGTTCTTTAACACTTATGTGTGTAACACATCGTAAGAATAGAATGTTCAAATGCTTAGTTTCGCAGTAAAAAGTTCTTCTCAGAGATTTTCTGAACTCTTAGTTAAGTAATAATTGAAAAATTGGTAATAACTTTACTTTTACTTATTGATAATAATGTTTCTTCTACCAAAGTTGCCCTTTTTGATAGTCTATCTAAATATCAAAGGAGACAGTGCTAAAAAAACAGTAATATGTACTTTACAGTTCTTAAATTTTTATGTGTTAGTTAAAGCAAACATTTTATCAATTTATTGTCTCAGTAAAGTGTATAAGTGTTGTTATTGAGTAAATGTCTTTGAAGTTTTTGTGAACTTTTTTGTTTAGATAGATAGAAACTTATTTCTATAAATAAAATCATAGCTTCCTTGCACAAGAGCCACGAACATGGGTGGAGCTATAAAACACGCGGAGCAATCAGATGAAGCCAAAATTTCAGCCATTTCATTTTGTCTTCATCCGATTGTTCCGCGTGTTTTATAGCTCCGCCCATGGTCATGGCTCCTGTGCAAGGGAACTATGAGTTTAACTATAATGATTTACTATGGCAGGTTGGTTTAAACTACTATAAAAATAAATATTCTACAAATATGAAAATTGAGTTTTGTCATATGGGCAACTTTGTTCCGTATAATGCCTTCCCTGGGCCAAATTTTGTTGCCATGTAATTTTGCCTAGGCAGGCGCGCAACCACGGGGGGGGGGGGGTTTAGGGTCAGAACCCCCCCCCCCCCCCCCCCCCAGAACCCGTATTATAGTCAAATTTTATTATTTTGTTAACAATAAAAATATTGCCAAAGTGGAAAAAATTCCATAGGAAAATACCATAGAGATAGTAAAACCGTGCGCTTTCAACCACTATCATCCCTATGATGGGCGCAGCGCACGGTTTTACTCTATGATCACGGTTTTACACTCTTGCTCTATGAGAAATACCACTTCGCGTGAAAAAGAAAAACACGCGTATTCTGGTAGAAAGATGTCTGGCGCCTTTCTTTTTTATGAGTTGCATTAATATGGTGTATTCACAAATCGGCAATAATTCTTATACTCTCAACTCTCATCGGTAATAACTCATGCGATATTGCGCAATTTACAGGAAATGGGGTGGGGTGGAGTCTTAATGTCGACGATTTTACTCTGAAATCAAAGATATTCTACTCGCACGTGCTATCTTAAGATGTATATTATTTCTATCTTTATTTTTTAAGGTTATTATTCTAATACAATAAGTGCAAGCAGGAGGTTTTGTTTTCGCGATTTTTGTACGATCACGTTTCATTAGAGGTGGATGTTAAAAGATAAAGCTATATTGGTTTCTACATTTAATTAATGTAAGTAAGTTATAATTTATAATATTTACTGACAATCGCCTCAATGATATTTTATCGACTGGCGCTGAGTGAATAAATATTGAGAGAGATGTACGAGATAAATTTAATTTCTACAATTCCAGCCTCCGCTCTAAGAGCGGCATTCCGGTTGATGAGATGAAAACTTTATTGATAATTTAATTATGGAGTTGTATATTTCGATAGCGATACTTTTCTATAATAACCTTCAAGGTCTCAGGTTCGGGTCCGGGCATCGCCAAAATAACTGACGACCTATAAACGGCCCATGCAGCAAAAAATGTCCAACGAATAGTACCCCGTGTAGAGAGAGTGCACGTTAAATATGCTTCTCAAAGTCCTAACGCTGCGTGCGATGTCGCCCTTAACGGTTGCGTTGGGTACCTTTTCAGGTGTCGGCTCGTCAATTGGCCGGTTTTAAAATACGACTCCCGCCGCTGGCTATCCCTCGACGTCCGTCGACAATAACCGGACGCGTAGCTTTAGTCTTTAGTGCGACGATAATTTTAACTAAACTAAACTATAAACTTTGCTGACGTCTCTTTTTATCCATATTTTATAATTGACCTTGCTGGCTATTTGTATTTTAAAATTTTTATTCCTCGTTTTTTTATGTTCTCTTTTTTTCTTTCTATAAGTGATCTGTCTTGTTTTTGTCCTCTACCTGTAAATGGACTTGTTCTGTATGGTAGTAGTAATAATTAATGATTTGCAATATTTTGATATAATATTTTCAGTTTAAAAATGTAGTTAGAATGGTTAGGCATTGTGCCAAATGCTTTTCTTTAATATCTATTTTTCATTCTTAAAAGCAGAAAAAAAGTATATGAAGATATGATAGCGTGCAAGGAACTGCTGCGATTATTTTCCCTTTTTTTTACTGTAGTCGTCTGAATGCTAAATATAATTCCAGGAATGACTGCTTTGTTCTGTTTTTATTAGATTTTAATTGTTTTCAATATTTAAAACATGTTTTACATAAATTGGTTGCAATTTAATATAACGTCATAAATGCTTTTTTTACTTATTTTACTTCGGAGATTCGGGTTGTATGACTTCGCAAATTAAATTAAAAATAGGAAATAACTCCGTTGAAGTTTGAAATATTATAAATCATTTAATTATTTTATTGTTGATCTTTAACTTTTAAATGCCGTACGAATGAATTTATAATTTTTGTTTCAATTACTAGCCAATTAGTTTCATATTCAGAATACTTTGAATTTTTTGCAAATTAAATAAATGTTAAATTTATATTTACACTTACGTATTCTTACACAATGATACTTAATACTTGGAACGTATCATTTAATTTCTGTACAACAAATCAGGATATTCAAATCGCCCAAACAATTAAATTTTTAATAATTATATTCTATAATTAATGGGAATGTTTCGTATGATGTCACGCTCTCCGAACTACGATTTCATTGGTTGTTTCGGCTTCAATTAACGATCTGAATGCGGAAAAAGTAACTTTTATTTCTATGCAGGTTTTCTTAAAAAATGATTAAAACATCCAACATTAAAGCAAGAAGTTGACATTTAAAAAAATAACAAGTAGAATATTCTTGGAAAACTCACGTTCGAATACCAAAAACAAAAGTAATTCTAGAAAAATGGAAACAAAACCACAGAGCTTTTGACAGATCCAACGTGAAACAACCCCATTGATTTGTTCCTATTACACTATTTTCTTTTTGAAAAAAAAAAACATTAATTTTCTATTAAATTATACAATCATTAGTTTTGTAAAATGAAAACTAACTAGTAATAATAAATTAATAGTCACCGTATTACCATGAAATATTTTAAATAATTTTAATGCAATATTTAATAATTAATTTTAATTAAATAATTAATTTTAATTAAATAGTTAATTTTAATTAAATAATTAATTTTAATTACATAATTAATTTTAATTGAACAATTAATTTTAATTAAATAATTAATTTTATAAAAAAATATAAACTGAAAAATAATATTGAAAAGTTGAAACCCCCCCCCCCCCCCCCCCCCAGAATTTTTTTCTAGTTGCGCCCCAGTGCCTAGGGATAGCATTAGCGAACCCTTAGTTAATGAAGCATCATCTCATGCTTTAATTGTTAGTAACTCTGCCTTTACTTATTAATACAAATTTGCAAAATAAGGTTTAATTGCTTGGATTGAAGTTGCCCTTTTCAATAGTTTGCATTATTATCAAAGCAAAGTAGACAGTACTAAAACAATAGTGCAATTGTTACACTTATAATTGTAAGTGTTAAAGTTTTAGTTATACAGTACTTAAAGTTTTAAGGCAAACATTTTGTCAATTTATGTTGTCTAAACATTCAGCAAATGTCTTTGAAGTTTGTTTTTTTTATAAACTTTTTTGTTTAGTTAGAAATTTATGTCTAATGATCTGATTTGGCAGGTTGGTTTAAACTATGAAAATAAATATTCTTAAGGCTAATGCCAAAATTTAGATTCTTCAATCTAAAAAGATTTCACACTTAAATGTGTATGTAAAAAAGAATTCACTAATAAATACGGAGAAAGAAACTAATGTTTTTGGTTAGGAATATCATGAACCAATAATAAAAATCAGTTTTTCCATTTACAAACTGTGCTACCCCAAAAATTGACAGATTTTATTTTTAGATGCATTAATTCTAAACAAGTTATTTCTTGACATTTTAAATCAATACAATATATAAACTAAAGATATTTAGGGTGATCAGACATATTAAATTTTGCAGTACAGTTTAGTTAGTTATTCAACCATCTATAGTCAAACTCACAGTTTCTTTGCACAGAAGTCACAACCATGGGCGGAGCTATAAAACGCGCATAGCAATCAGATGAAGAGAAAGTTTCAGCCATTTTATTTTGTCTTCATCCGATTATTATAGCTCCGCCCATGGTCGTGGCTTCTGTTCAAGGGAACTATTAGTTTAACTATTTTTATAAAATTTGTGCAAAAAAAACTGTTTATAGTTTTTTCCAAACAAAAGCTAAGTAAATAAAAAAATATTTATGAAAGTTTCATAGTTGAAAGGTTAATCGCTGAAACAAATATGGTCAGGCTAAACAAATTAAATTACTGCCTCACTTAAAACGCTAGAAATTCATAGCGCATATTGAAAATTCTCATTATTAGTTATACTTTAAAAACATGCCATTATTCTACACAAAAATTTATTGAAAATACAAAAGTTCATGTACTACAACACCACAACTGTTTTGAAAGTCCGCAATTTTTCATTCTTTGATTTAGTTCTTAGATTTTTGGCACAGGGTATTGAAGAAAACTAGATTTTAATTTGCAACAACCAAACAATTCTTCACTTTTCAGTCTTAGAACAAAATTGGTTTAGTCAAATTTGGGCATGTTTCGTAGGTCAGTTGTTTGTAAAAAAAAAACTACATTTAAAACAATACATATATTTTATTTTTAGTTTCCATGTATTTTAGTATTATAACTAATAAATAAATGTCTATTTGTCAGTTTGCGTCTGACAACACATAACAAAATACGATTATTTAAAATAAATAGTCCTTCAAAACAATTAACTTGCAGAAATATAATGAAAACAAAGCTACACATTAAAAGTAATTAAGTAGGACAATTGAAGCTATCCAGTTGTTTGCTTAAAAACTATATTTCAATAATAGATATTTTATATTGGAGGGTTCTATGCATTTTTAATATTATTATAACTCACCGACAAAAAATTAATTTTTCATTTTTGTTTGTGAAACCTTTTAATTGAATATTTTTATGCACAAAGGGAAATAATCAAGCTTACTAAATATTTTAAGTGAACTTGAGTAAAATATATTTAGAATGAAATGTAGTAGGTTAACTAACTATTGAAATATGGCTTTAATATTTGCATTAGTTATTTTAGACACCCCATATATATTTTAAGGTATATGAACACACACAAATAAATGCAACTAAATACCTTGCACATGTAGCAAATCAGCCAACTTGATGGATATAACTCAGGCAATATCGGATATTTTAAACTACTCTTTGAATTTCCGTTTCATCTGTAAAAGTTGAGTGATTTTCGAAAGAGGAATCATTGAATTCTCATTTGGCGATGCGTTAGGTTAGATTGAAATATTGTCGCATTGTTGCTCCGTGCCACCCTAACTTGGGTAAAAACAAACAGTAAAAAGGCAGAGGGAAAAGCGCGATTGGTCCGTTTGTTGGAAACTCTTGTAAGGTAATATTTACATACAAAATGATTTTAATACAATTTCACACAAAAATACACTTTTCATTCTGATAGAATTGCCACATTTTCTCAAATAATACTGAAATCTGTTAGACCTTAAACGAAATTAATGTTTTAAATATGTTTTCTGGATGGATCATTATGGAACATCTTAACATGCGCGGAAGGATCTTCTCCATAGCCATATTAATTTGTATCTATTCACCCAACTTCGGTTGGCAAGGAGTGTAGAGCTACACTTGACGCCGGGAATCAGGAAAATGGTTATTACCAAGATAAATCAGGAGAGTTGGTTGAATTACCGTCACACTAAAGCCAGAGTCGGCAGTGGTTTTACAATTACATTTTAGTTTAGTTTGAATTATCAACGCACTAGAGCTACACGAGGGCTCATGACGACAGGCGTCGTATTTTAGAACCACAGTCAAGTGACGAGCCGACACCTGAGTTTTGCAATTAGAACAACATGGTCTCGTTGAAATTTGAAGAACAAATTCAGCTCCATAGGGAGCATAAATTACTTTGTTAAATAAACCCATTTGGATTAACTTTGCAACTCTCCGCGTATTTAACCATTTAAGGGATACAACATATAAACCTGTCAACTGATGTCAGCTTTCCCAACAACACGAAATATTTTGAAATTTATATTATTTATGACTTAATTGAAATTTAAGTATTTGAGGGGTCGAAAATCTATTAATTAATAAAAAAAATAATTTAATTAATGCAATGAAAATGGACAAATTACTCTTTCATAAAATTGAATAACTCTTAGAAGGTTAAATTGATTGAAAGTTGCCCATTAGAAAACATTGCAAAAATGTCATTTAAGAATAAGATATTTTCAACAAGAAAACCTAATTAGTACACTAACTTTCTACAATGTTTTTGTATGCTTTTTTAATATTCTTTCAGTTTTTGAATCAACAAAATCTTTTTTCCAATTGAAATTCAAAATTTATTATTTTCAAGAAGTTAATTTAGCTGTAAAGGCTTTATCACAAAAGGTTTGCAGCTTACCTATACTTGAAACTACAAATATATCAGTGCTGTTATTTAGAACAAAATTCATGTTCCCCCTGCACAATAACACAGGATTGCCACACTTTTTAGTAAAAAAAAAATCAAGGACTATTTACGGACTTTTCAAGGATTTAGTTCTCCATTTTCAAGGACTTTATATTCAAACATGCAACACCTAAATTTCATGATAGTTTTAAAAAAATTCTTCAGAAAAAACTAAGAGCTCTCTTAACTTGCAAATGAACTTAAATGTGTTATAAAATAACCATTTAGTTATTAAAGAATCAACCTAAAATCACTTGCTCTGCCTTCATGGATTATGCAAACAATAAATCAAAAAATAATAAAGGAACTGATTCACATTGAAAAAGTGTTTTTAGTGAAGCTAAAATTAACATTTGCAACACTTCAAGTTAAATTCGCCAGCCCAAAAAAATTAAGGACTTTTGAAGGTGGATAATGTTTTTCAAGACCTTGAAAATCAATGTTTTTTTTTTCAAGCAGTTTTCAAGGACTGTGGCAACCCTGAAGTTATGTTATCTACCTTAAAAGAAAATCCTTCTATAGAACTAGTAACAAGAAATTTGATATTACTATACTGAAGAAGGAATAAGTAGTAATAATAATTAAAAAACAGTAAAGGTCAATAAAATACAATAAACTCATTTTTATTATAAGCCCCTAAGTTAAGACTACTAACTTGAATAACTAAAAAGATCCTGATTTTAAAACAATACAAAAACAAAATGCAGATAGACATAGTAATTTCTTCTCTCTATTTTTCTATGATACAGATGTCTGCCCCATTTTTTTTTTTAATGTTATACACAGCTTTAACCATTTAAATTAACTAAGATACAGAAATGTTCTTACATTGCCTTGTTTACTGAGTGATGAATGACAGATGATGATGATTGGCTGATGATGAGTTTGTGGACATTAATAATGATAATTGAAATGAGAGTTAATTTCATTTAGTTTATCTAAAAAAATTAAAGATGGTGTAATCTATTCATGACATAAAATGCGATGTATATATGATTGGAAAAAAACTTTTTTTCTATGAAAAAAAATGTTGTCAAGCGAACAATCAGCGATTCAAGGCTGAAATAAATATATCGGAAGGTTTAATTCCTAACTCTACAACTTGTTATTTTCTATATATTCATTGTTTTTAAAAAAGGGAAAATTATATTAGCCAAGTGTCAATAGTTAATCAAACCTCAAATAAAATGCGATAAAATTAACGACGTTACAAAAAAAATCACACAAAAATTAGTTTTCTGCTTACGTTTAAATCTAAATAAACAAAATACAAGATAAATGAAGAACATAATCTGAAATCATTCCTGTAGGACAACTTAAGTTACTCAATTTAAAAAAGCAACAAAAAAACTAACATTTTTAATGAGAAATGAAAACTTTAATGCTATTCACAAAGTCCTCGTTAAGTGGTTAAACTAAAGTTCTAGAAATAAATGTAACTCCTAGCATGTTGAACAAAAATGACCAATTATTAAAGGGTAAAAACTACATCAAAACATCACTCAATACGATGACACAGCACACATCAAACTTTGAAAAAATATCTTTAACACATCCAAACAAAGCCATCACACCAATTTTACTTATCTAGTATTGCACAAAAAACTACATAAACCTGGTTATAGTGAACCAGCCAAATCTCTGGATTTAACTGGGCAATTTCGGATTTTTAATGTCTTTCTGAAATTCTGTGTCATGTGTGCCAATTGTCGGAATTTTAAAAGGGGAAATCATTAAACTTTCTCTTGGCGCCTGTTATTACTGTTCATTCCAGAGAATTGGCAGGTTGGTTGGTCAAAATAGTCGCACTAGAGCCATAGTTGGGGGAAGGGGTCTGCAGATTAACAGGGTGTCCGTAAAAGAATGTCCGAGTTTCAAATTGTAATAGCATCAGCTCTAATCATTCGACAGTTGTGGTTGAGGGTGACGAATTAACCCCAACAGTTTCAGATAAGCGCATGCGCTTGTACCGCTTTCACAGTTGCAGTGTCCCCTATTCCATTGCTCCCGACTTGCTACAGACAGTATGGGAAGAATTGCCTTTTCGTTTGGATGTGTGCCCTATGACTAAAGGAGCAAACATTGAGCACTTATAGGAAAAACTAGGTTAGTTTTCCTTCAATTTCATGTATGATTTGTTGTATTTAGTATAAAATAAACTCCTGTAATATACCTTTAAAACTCCGACATTCTTTCATGAACACCCTGTATAGTTTATAGTTATGACAATTGTTTAAGTAAAAAAAATATGTGATTGTGTTCTGTAATAAACTCATGCAAATACCTATCACAAGCTTTGTTACATGACGGATATTTTTAAAGCATTAAACTGTTAAAGGGGGAATGATAAACAAGTTTTGCTTAAAAATTATACAATAGTTTGCTGATATCGAAGAAACATAAATAGCTTTAAAAAAAAACTAATTTACAATTAAACTAATATTTAAAGAAAAACCAGGGTAGAGGACACAATAACCATAAAACTTAATTAGAATATTAAGCGTGGTAACAAATATACAGCTTATTTTTGGATAAGGATTTTTAATAAATTAACTTAATGCTAGAGGGGCTGTGAAACGCTTCCACAAAAGTTTTATTTGGTTTGGTTCATTTCGAAGAGCTCTTCAATGACAATATACCATTAGAGCTGTCAAGAGTCATTAGCGAAAAAATTAGTAAGTTTAAAACAAAATGCTTTATTCCACAGTGTTCAAGTATTCAAGTTCAGTTCACAGAGGTCAGAAATTGAATAAAATAAGGTTTAAGGGGGTATGGGACACAAAATCTTCAAAAAAATTATTATTATCATAAAAAATAACACAAATATTTTAGAATAATTTAAAACAAAAATTTTATTTATATCTGCAGTAGAACGTGAGATGTGTAGTTTTTTATGTCATGACATCTGTGTTGGCCAACCACGTTTATAATCTTTGCTTCCTCGTAATATTAGATAGGAATAACGTTATCGAATCCTTAGTTGGTCGGTCGGTTTGGAGTGCTTCAGTAAGGAAAGTGATAAACTTCAAAGCTGTTTTTCTCCTTGATCGTGTTTTCGATGATTTTTTGACTTTAAATTGATATAACTCAAAATCTACTGCCCATAGAGTGTCAAAATTTTTTACTCATATTTTTCAAACATATATCTTTAATTTGTCTTTAGGGATTAGTTGTAAATAGTTTATTTTTTTATTTATTAATTTTAATAAAAAAAGTGAACCTGTGAAATTATTAAAAAAAACTTCAATAATTTTTTTAAAAAAAACTATGGCAAATATGAAAAATCGGTAAAGACAGTTTGTTAAATACATTTTTCTGTTTATAAAAATGCTAAATATTTGTTTGCCAATAAATAAGTTTTTGACTTATAACAAAAATAAGAGACATCACTTTTTGACACATTTTATTTTTAAAAAAAATAAATAATGATTATTTAAAACCTCTGACTATCTAAAAGTGTAAGTATATTTAGTATACATTTATGGAAAAAAAATTATATTGATATCTACAATATTAAAGAAAAAAGTTGAAAGTGTCCCATACCCCCTTAACCATCTATCAGATACAAAAAAAAAGTACATGAAACAATCCTACACAAGTATTTACAAACAAAACATTTGAATTTAAATATGGGGTGCCTTGATTGACCATTTTCACATAAAACCATAGATATCATAGTCAAAGTATTAGATTGGCAGATCACGTGACCTCCAATGCTAACGACGGGACGCATATGGAAGACCAGAATGTGAGGGCATAGAGGCCACTGTTGCCACTCACTATTAGGAGAAAAATGCTACAGCATCATCGAAAAAAAAAACTGTTAATTCTAAAATTACAAAAAAAAAAAAAAAAAAAACTGGAAAAGCATTTTAAGTCACTAAAAAGTTTCCAAAATGCAGGTAGTATTTTTATATTTTTTTTGAAATTATAGGATTAGATGGTATTTTTTTCGATGACACCAGAGCATTTTTCTCCTTAAAGGGGTGGCAACACCCTATGTCCTCACATTCTGGTCTTCCATGAGCGTCCCGTCATTAGCATTGGAGGTCACGTGATCTGCCAATCTAATAATTTTACTATGATATATATGCATAAAACAAAACTATCCTTCGATTTAAAATGAATCATTGTCTTTTTTTCTTTTGTACAATCTCCTAACACGCTTCTAAATAACATTTTTTTGTTAAAATCACACATTGCTTTATAGTTAAACTCACAGTTTCCTTAGACAGAAGACACGCCCAAGGGCGGAGCTATAAAACACATGGAACAATCAGATGAAGACAAAATAAAACGGCTGAAATTTTCTCCTTATCTGATTGCTAAACGAGTTCTATAACACCGCCCATGGGCGTGGCTTCTGTGCAAGGAAACTGTGAGTTTAACTAGTTTTTTGTATCTTCCAAAAGCAATGAACAACAGTAAATCTTGAGCTTCGGGAACATAGTCTGTGCTCTATTTACAATGTAAGTACAGGGTTTTCTGTAAAGTGGTGGCCATATATTTTCAATTCCCTCTAATTTCAACGGAAATGGTTTCGTTAGATCATCTAAAGAACTAGTTGTTCGTTTGATGGTTTGACGCCTGTCTATTCATAGTTTAAATTACGCAAAGAAAATGGCATTGTGTTGCAGATAATTTACAAAATATAATATTTTTGCACATATTAAATGCCAAATTTAGTTTGTTTTCATTTGAAATAATATATATTTTTAATCACTCCTTCCTGTTTAAAAACTTAATCTACTAAGTTGGCCATAATACTAGTCTTAAGCAAAATTACAAACCAATTTAAGCCAGTAATCGAGCTGTTAGACCCGAAATAGAATTGTAACCAATCGAAAATTATAAATACTCTTCTAATAGAAATAATTTACCTTTCCTTAATATGTGGCTTTTCTACAAGAAGTAACTTAACTGATTTATTTGCTAATTTTGTTGTATTAAGTATATTAATTTACAAAAAGATTTCTTTATTCCATTAATATTTTTTGATTTTTCTGATTAGTTTATACACAAATGAACTTCCAATAGCATCCACCACTTCACAGACACCCTGTAATAGTTTGAAGACACACAGTTTTCCAAGACATAATGAGTATAATTCTTTTATGTATAGAAAAGTCAAATATTTCTCTTTTTTTATCTCACAAAAAAGTATCTACATAACAAGATTTTTACTGGCATGAATGCTCTTTGCCGGACTTCAATAACCAAACTGAACTTGTTGCCAAATAAGTATTTAAAAATATCTATACTAAATTCAGGATTTCAAGACCAGAATGATAGAAAAAACAATGTTCCGAAAATATAAAACTTGCGGTTCATAAAAATTCGCCAGACTGGTTTTCTAAAAATTCTAAGGTCTTTATCAGAATCGATAATTTGGGTATATATTTACAACAATAAATATTCAAAAAATTTTAAAGCAAAAAATATATTGAAGTTGTAGGATCGCCTTTAATGTTTGTTTGCAGAGTTGAAAATGACTTCTCAAAATGTGAGTGTTGGCAGAAAAAAATCGGACTTTTTAATGATTGTTAGTTAAAATCAAGGACTTTTCAAACTTTTGGGTTAAAATCAAGGAGTAATAACAAGTCCTTGAATTGGAAAATCAAAAAAAGTTCTTAAGGACTCTGAAGGACCTGTGGGAACCCTGTATTTTTACAGAATTGTTTATTGGAAAAAAATCTTTGTTGATACAACTATAAAAACATTACTTTAGTCTACTTGAGTATAGCATTTATTTTGCAAGTTTAAAAATGTCTCAGATTTCGTTCCTCATTTTTATTAATATGCAAGACATGTATGCATATGCAAGACAGAAAAAAAGTGAACTAAACAACTTATTTGGAAATGATTAACTTTAAAACCAATATTTTAATCTACATTTTTTTTGCAAGAAAAAAATGCACAACACAAATTTAACACATATGCACATTTTTAAGGAAAGAATAAAAACTAACTAACCCACCTATTTTGCAAGAAAAAAAATATGCAACAAAAATGCAACACGTATGCCAATTTAGAGGTAAGAATTTAATGCCAACTTAGAGCCAATTTAGAGGAACATGTATGCCAATTTAGAGGAAAGAAACTAACTAACCCACTTATTTCGCAATCGTTCAGTTCAGCGATCGACGTCCGTCAAAAAAACCACCCAAAAAAGCCCGTCTAACAGCCCTTCGTTAACAAAGCGTACAGCACTTCGAGGCCAGCTTCATGTCCGCGACCCCCTTGTTACCACCGTCCCCCGACAGGTCCCGCTTGCTGTTGTTCTTCCGCCACCCGTTCTGGTTGATGTCCAGGCGGCTGGCGGCCCGCGGGCCCACCAGCCGTCCTAAACCGGAACGCCGGGGCACGGAAATTTTATCCGGTTGCGAGCTATGGTGCTCGGCTGACTTGTTCTTCTTGAGATTCAGCTTGTGCCGCTGCAGCGAGCTCAGGCCGGAGTTGAGGCTCAGGCTGTTGCCGATGGATGATGATGTACAATACCGGTTGAACGACGCTCCGTCCTTCGGACGCTTGTCGTCCGACGGGGCATCCGGCGGGATCTCCGTCAGGGAGATCGAGTCCGAGCGCACGACCGACGGGGGGTTGTTGCTCTCGGCGGCGGCGGTGGACAGGTCGCCGCAGCTCATGGAGCTCGTGAGCCGCGGCTGTCCGTCCGACAGGAAGTCTAGGCTGTCCGTGGACTCCGTCGAGAAGACGGAGTGGGCGAAGGTCGCCTTCTTGGCCTCCACGGACGTCCCTTTCCACGGACCGGGGACGTCCTCTAAGGAGCTCTCTTCTTCGGCGAGCCTGTTCTTCTGCTGCTCGATCCGGCGGAGCATGACCTGGGAGATGGTGGCGCTGGGCCCGCGGGCGGCGGGCTTGGCGGTGTACTTGCGGCCGCCCCGGAGCCGTGCCGGACCCTCCGCCTGTGTTGCAGAGAAAAAAAATTACAAGGATGTTGAAGTAGGGATTGAAAAGTTACGTTTTCAAGTAACTACAGTTACGTAATATCAAAAGTAACTTATCACAGTTACTTAATATTTAAAGTAATTTATTACAGATACTTTATATGAAAAGTAACTTATTACAGTTACTTAATATGAAAAGTAATTTATTACAGTTACTTAATATGAAAAGTAACTTATTGAAGTTACTTAATACGAAAAGTAATTTATTACAGTTACTTAATATAAAAAGTAATTTATTACAGTTACTGAAAATGAAAATTAACTTATTACAGTTACTTAATATGAAAAGTAACTTATTACAGTTACTTAATTCTGAAAAGTAACTTATTACAATTACTTAATATGAAAAGTAACTTATCATAGTTACTGAATATCAAAAGTAACTTGTTACAGTCACTTTATATGAAAAGTAACTTATCATAGTTACTGAATATCAAAAGTAACTTATTACAGTTCCTTAATATCAAAAGTAACTTATTACAGTTACTTAATATGAAAAGTAACTTATTACAGTTACCTAATATGAAAAGTAACTTATTACAGTTACCTAATATAAAAAGTAACTTATTACAGTTACTTAATATCAAAAGTAATTTATTACAGTTATTTAATATCAAAAGTAACTCAGTTACCTAAGATCAATAGTAACTTATTACGGTTATTTAATATCAAAATTAATTTATTACAGTCACTTAGTATGAAAAGTAACTTATTCAGCTACTTTTAGAATTTCAAGTCATAAGAAAAATTGCAATTACAGTTACTATTTTACCTGTTTTTCAAAGTTCAACAAAATTTTAATAAAAATATATAAGCACAAACAAACACAGCAATCAGAATTAATTTTTTTAAAATAAAATATTTGATTGTAAAGAAGTCATTTAAAAATTGGCATCAAACAGACGTCGAAAAGTAACGAAATTTTCAGTTGCTTTCTGAAAAAAGTTATTATAGCTATTGGTCATAATTTTCACAAGTACCACCGCTATTCTAATCCTTGCTTTTAATTCACTCTGATATTTCTTGAACAAATTTGTGGCACTAACCACATGCAAGCAACCTCAATCATTCATCCACTAGCTAAAGGGCGCAGATTTATCAATGCGTTCCTGCCAGTATTCTGAATAACATCGAAAATGGTAGTACATAAGCCGAGGTAGCTCATCTCCACCTTGAGGATCCTCATGGTAGATTGTGGGTTACTGAGGTGGCTACAGTGTTGACCTGGACGTGACCGTCACCCACTCCAATGAAGCTCCTGCTACGATGCGCTCAACTGGGGTTGCTACTCACTGCTAATGCACTCAATGCTGCACACAACTCAACGCACCTACACGCTGCACACAACCTCCTACCAGTATTCTGAATAACATCGAAAGTAGTAGTACAAAAGCCGAGGTAACTCATCTCCACCTTGAGGATCCTTTTGGTAGATTGTGGGCTACTGAGGTGGCTACAAATTGATACAAACCACATCTATACGGATATATGTCCAACAATACTCACTTCTCCACCACCGAGGGGAAGCTGCGGGGAGCTCAGCACGGCGTGGAGGCGGCGTTTCGCAGGGGATGGGGCCGCCGCCGCCACCACGGGAACGGGAAAGGTGAGGCGTTGCTCCTCCTCCTCTGGCGGGGAATTTCCTGTCAGGGTAAAATGGATGCTTTAGAATCAATTTAGAATGTTGAGATTCAATTTGGAATGTCTAGGTTCAATTTGGAACATTTACGTTCAATTTAGAACATTTAGGTTCAGAATGTTAGGCTCGTTTTGGAACATTTACATTCAATTTGGAACATTCATATTCAATGTAGAACATTCAGGTTCAATTTGGAATGTTTAGGATTGTTTTGGAACATTTAGGTTTAATGTGGAACATTTATGTTCAATTCAGAACATTCAGGTTCAGAATGTTTAGGCTCGTTTTGGAACATTTACATTCAATTTGGAATATTCAGATTCAATGTAGAACATTCAGGTTCAATTTGGAATGTTTAGGATCGTTTTGGAACATTTAGGTATAATGTGGAACATTTAGGATCATTTTGGAACATTCAGGTTCAGAATGTTTAGGCTCGTTTTGGAACATTTACGTTCAATTTGGAACATTCAGATTCGATGTAGAACATTCAGGTTCAATTTGGAATGTTTAGGTCAGGATCGTTTTGGAACATTTAGGTTTAATATAGAACATTTTCGTTTAATGTAGAACATTCAGGTTCAATTTGGAACTTGTAGATTAAGAACTCTTATATTAAATTTAGAACATTCAGGTTCAACCGCCATTAAAGAGGGAATAAGAAGTGTAGAGGTGAAGGCTGCTCCTTTTCCCGCAGGAAATTTCCTGTCAGGGTAAAATGATGATTTTAGAATCAATTTACAATGTTAAGATTCAATTTGGTACTTTCACATTCGATTTAGAACAATTAGGGCCGACCCGGCAGCACGACTGTTAAGGAGATAGCCTTTGGAGCTTCTGGGTTCAGATCCCGGTAAGGCATGGATGTTTGTGCTTGTCAATAAATGTTGTCAATGTGTTTGTGTCGTTCTTTCTTTGTGTGTCTTCTGTGACTGTGTCACTTCTGGCGAGTAGGGTAACGGACTATAAAGCCTATGCTCCTCCCTTCTGGAGGGCACATTCATTGTCATTGTTATAGAACATTTAGGTTCCATTTTTTTTCTTTCTTATTCCGATTTCGAACATTTAGGTTCAATTTTCTTTATTTTCATAATCGATTTAGAACATTTATGTTCAGTTTAGAAGGCAATTCAATTTAAAACATTAAGGTTGCTGCCACTGAGTAAACAGGAAAGGTGAGGCACTGCTCTTTCTCCATTGAATTGAATTCAGGACATGGAATTTCATTGGAGGGTAGATTAAAACTTTTAGATTCAATTCAGAACATGGAATTTCCAGTCAAGATAAAAATAAAACTTTTAGATTCAATTCAGAACATGGAATTTCCAGTCAAGAAAAAATAAAACTTTTAGATTCAATTCAGAACATGGAATTTTCAGCTAGGGAATAACAAATTTTTTATATTTAGTTAGAACTTAGACATTTTAAACTAAATTTAGAACTTTTAGATTCAATTTAAAACATTTAGGTTTGATTTAGAGCATGCATGTAATTTAGTCAAAGGTTCAAAAGAATTAGTATTAAAGTTAAAAATTTAGAACTCTCTTACAGTCTACTTAAAACTTTTACATTCTACTTAACACTTTTATAGGTTTTATTTAGAACTTGTGGCCAAACAAAACTTTAAGACTCATAATTAGGGCATCCTAGCTGGAATGGGATGCTAGGCAGGTGAAGGGGCTGGAGTCCCTCAAACCGGACAGGACTTACAGAGGGGATATTACAATGGAAAATTTGGAAACATCATTTTGTGCCAAATAATTCAGTAGAAATTTAATTACAGCTAACCAATGCACAATCCCAACCACGGCCATTTAATAACTATTTATTCTTTGGTTTGCAGAGTTGCATGCTACACTATACATTAGAGATAAAGAATCTTAATGTTTTGAATTGAACCTGAATGTTCTAAATTGAATCTAAATGTTCTAAATTGAACCTAAATGTTCTAAATTTACCTAAATGTTCTAAATTGATAGGGAAAATATGCTAAAATTCCTGTGCACAGCTAAAAACAATGTACGAAAAAAATACCTACCAGTAAGGAAAAACTCAAGTTCCCTTTTCCTTAAACAAAACTAAAAAATCATAAAACCAACCCATTACCTTCCTCCAGCTTCTCTAAATGTTGCGCGAGCGGCGCGTCACATGCGGAGGGCGATCGCGCTGGCGATGACGCTCCGCTGGCGTTGCTGTCCTCCTCCTCGCGCACTATAGAGCACTTGCGCTGGAACGGGACGCTGGGCAGGTCGAAAGGGCTGAAGTCCCTGGGCAGGAGGCAGGGGGAGAGGAGGCCGTCCACAGTGGAGGGAGGTTTCTCCTGAGCTGGGGAGGGTACTGCCGAGGACACGCTGGAAGAGAGAGTTGAATTAGTGTCGTACTAGAGCTACACAAGGGCTATTGGCGATGGTCGTCATGTTTTAGAGCCACAGTCAAGTGACGAGCCGACACTGGAATAGGCACGCAACGCAACCATCAAGGGCGACATCGTATGCAGCGTTAGAACTTTGAAGGGTATTTAACATGCACTCCCTTACACAAAGTATTATTCATCAGACATTTTTGGCTGCACCGTCCGCTTATAGGTCGGCAGTTATTTTAGTGATGCCCTGACCCGAACCTGAGACCTTCCGCATGCTAGGCGAGTGCCTAACCGACTGAGCTCCCCAGCCCCATGGAGAAAGAAAGAGTAAGATTTGGTTTTAGCAAACTTGGACTAGTTAACTAGACAATAGTTGAGTAATTTTTGTATATTTCGACACAGGGTTTCGGACTATTTTCTTTGGTTGTTAGGTTTTAGATACGAACTGAACCTATTTATTTCTCTAGCTCAAGATAAGTGTCAAGAAGATTGTGTTGTATGTGAATCAGAAGAAAGTTGTAATCACATATATATTTTCTGTTAAACTTGCCCCGATGTTATTGTCTTTTAATAAATGATTTTTTCCACTTTGATAGCTTTATTGCTTCCACTGAGCATAATTTTTTTTATTAACTCGCAACAACGATTACAGACATGTGATTGGTCAAAGAAAAAATTGGCTGAAATTTTTTTAAGGCATATAGAGATCTGAAAGTCGCGGAACTACAGTGATCCGAAAGTCACGAAACTACGGTGATCCGAAAGTCGCGAAACTACGGTGATCCGAAAGTCTCGAAACTACGGTGATCCGAAAGTCTCGAAACTACGGTGATCCGAAAGTCTCGAAACTACGGTGATCCGAAAGTCGCGGAACTACGGCGATCAGATAGTCGCGAAACTACGGCGATCCGAAAGTCGCGGAAATACGGGGATCCGAAAGTCGCGGAACTCCGGGGATCCAAAAGTCGTGGAACTCCGGGGATCCGAAAGTCGCGGAACTAAGGGGATCCAAAAGTCGGGGAACTCCGGGGATCCGAAGGTCGCAAAACTCCGGGGATCCGAAAGTCACGGAACTACGGCGATCCGAAAGTCACGAAACTATGGCGATCCGAAAGTCACGAAACTACGGCGATCCGAAAACTGGGATTTTGGCGGATTTCCAGAATTTTAATTTTGCCAAACAAATTGGCGGATTTCCGCCAATTGGCGGAAGAATCACATGTCTGCGATTAGGATTGATGCTAAACCTCATAAATTTTAAGAATGGTCCAGTCCCAAGGACTTAAAGGTGTTTTTTTAATGCCTAAAAGGTTGATACTTTTTTAAGTTAATTTTTAAAAATACTCAAAGGAAATCCAGTTAAATAGAAAATATTAAATTAACGATGTTAATTAATTTTAAATTTAAATTCCTTACTTGATAGGTGTTTTTTATGCCTTTTGCCAACAAGAAAGTGCTTTCAAAGCTTGCACTGTAGTCAGACAAGATATAACTAATGGGGTTGTTTCATGGCGAATCTGGCAATAGCTCTGAGGTTTTGTTTTCCTTACTCTCTCGGATTATTTTTGTGTTGGTTGGTAGAGAAAATCAGGTTTGTGCGCTGACCAAGCACACTAACCTGAATATAGTTCTACCAACCAATTAACCAAACAAAAGCAATTCAAGAGTAAGTATGATCTCTATGAGAGTAAGGAAAACAAAACTGGAAAGCTATTGCCAGATTCACAGGGAAACAACCCCATTTCAAGGATAATGGGAAGAAAATAATATAATTAAATATCCAAAATAACATCTCAACCCCAATTAAGTATTTCCCCCCCACCCACCTTGGGGTGATGGCGACCGGGGACAGGTCGGCTCGGGAGATTCTCTGGCTGTTGATCATCTGGGCTCGCTCTTGCCTCTGGGCTCGGAGTTTCCGCTCAGCAAGCAGGTAATACGTGGCGGTGATGTGGTTGTACTCGTTCTTGTCCAGGGCCCTGAAACAGAAAAAAAAATACCATACATTTAACCCTTTCAGTCCCAGTGATGCCATTTGGCATCATCACTTTCAATATTTTTTTTCCAAATGTTTATGCCCGTTATGACATCCAAACACACATCATTCGATTCTTCACACTTTGTTCTATTCGACAATATTTTACATTAATCTCAATAGAAGTCAGAACTACTATTTTTTTTATTTACAAAATAGCTAACAAGCGTTAGGGGAGACCGGGGCACAATGGACCTAGGGGCACAATGGACCACCCCCTATTATTTATTTTGTATATTTTCCAAATAAGCTGTTATTATAAATAATTGATGGCATAACAGTCTTGATCTAGTTATTATGAAAAAGCATGTTGTGAGCTCACACATTTGCCATTTTTTATTATTGATGTGTTTTAACCAGGTGAAAGTAAAAAAGCTCTCTCCTAGAAATTATCTTTTCATCATTAAAGTAACAATAGTTGGATAAAGTGGCTTAGCATAGTTGAAAGGCAAGATATTTCTCTTTCTATATGATCCATAAATTTATTTCTGAAATTAAAATTCAGCATATTTTAAATTTGTTTTTTGTTCAAATACAATGTGGGGCACTATGGACCACAAAATCTGGGGTACAGTGGACCATGGTTCATTGTACCCCATGCAACTTTAGAAATACTTTTAGTTTAAAAAAAATACATTGATGCACGTCCTTCCTAGTTATTAAAAGTTAAATTTGCTATAATAGTAAAATATTTTAATATATATCCTAATATTCACTTCTGAATGTAATAGATTTTCCCTCCATCTACTAATAGTGCTTGTTGTTGTTTTTTTAAACCAGAAGTAACAAAATATTTGTGAACTGATGTTTTAATTTATGTATTATGACTTCAAACAATAAGTGTTTTGAATGAGAATTGTATTTTTAAAATCGAATGTGATACTAGAGCGTTTAGTTATTTAAAACAAGAAGTTTAGAAATTTGAGTTGGTTGTAAAATAAATTTCTACCTTTGCATAACAGAAGTACAAGTACAATATCATAAATTTTTAAATTAATATTTGATTACGGTTGATTTTTTTACTAACAAAAATGTGAGTTATTTGTTGTAGTTATAAATACTTAAGTAACAAACACTTTTCTCAGAATAGGTAAAATGCACATAATTGAATTTTGTTAGTAAAATTTTCAACCACATTGATTAAGGGAAGACTTTAAAAAAGTTAAAATATTAATCTCGCATAAAAAAGATTCTTTGATCCACAGTTTGGCCCTACACTTTTGGTATTGTTGTGTATAGTAATAAAAAAAGTGTTTTAGCTTTAAAGTGATCTTATAATTTTGAAGATAAAATTTAATGCTCTTACTAATTTTTTTTTTCATTTGCAAATTTTAATGTTCGATAATACTTTTTTTTGTGTTCCTCATCTTTTCAATATTGACTGACAGTATATTTTCTCACTAAAAGAAATTTTTATGCAATTGGATACTTAAAATTCAAATAAAATAATTATTTTATATGTATTTTAATCTTTAAAAAGTGCAGCTAAATTTTTTTCAGCAAAAAATAACGTGGTCCATTGCACCCCGTGATGTGGTCCATTGTACCCCGAACCTGGGGTACAATGGACCATTTTCTCACTTGTAATAAAAAAGTGAATTCAGAAAAAATTAATTAAAATTATATTTTTTAGGTAATGTATTTTTAAACGAGGATAAATGTGTAATATATATACCTTTTTCTAAACAAGTGGGATGAATATTTTTGTACTTATAGCGCAAAAAATGAAAAAGTGGTCCATTGTGCCCCGGTCTCCCCTACACCTGATTTTTGTGAAGTTCACTTCAGTTCCACGTATTTAAAACACAATTTAAACTATTTCCGTTAAAATAATTACTAAATTTTTTTTTTAATATATGGTCAGATACCTTAAAATATATAACTCGAAGTGTTTTTAGGTAATATATATATTTTTTATTTTGTTGTTTTCCACAGTTAAAAATTTTTGTCATTATTTCATAACCCATATAAAAAATTTAAATGAAATTTTTTTTCTGATGGAACTCTTATTTTTGACCTAAAATAAGCTTATTTTGTGAATATCATATGATTCTGAAGTGTAGTAAATTTTTGGGACTGAAAGGGTTAAGTTTGTAATGATAGAAAATGTTCAGTCCGTTCAAATGTGTAACAGACCAATGCAGGTTCAAATACAGATATTGCCAAATATTATTTGGATACACGAGATCCAACACTGGCATTTTAATATGCGTCAATTATTACTCGATACGAGTTCCCTGGAGACCAGTGGAAGGTAATTGGCCGGTTGGACCGCATCTCCGGCATTCATCTGTGATTTGTTATTACACATGTTTCAAGTACCAACCTAGTGTTTACACATGTTTCAAGTACCGGTCTAGTGTTTACTTTCAAGTACTGATCCAGTGTTTTCACATGTTTCAAGTACCAGTCTAGAATTTACATGTTTCAAGTACCAGTCTAGTGTTTACACATGTTTCAAGTAACGGTCCAGTGTTTACACATGTTTCAAGTACCAGCCTAGAGTTTACACTTTCAAGTACCAATCTCGTGTTTACACCTGTTTCAAGCACCGGTCTAGTGTTTACATGTTTCAAGTACCGGTCCCGTGCCATGTTCCCGTTGACCATCTTCTGGACAATGTGTGAGTGATCCTCTTCAGAGAGGTGTTCCCTGGACACCAGTGGGAGGTGATCGGCCGGTTGGACCGCATCTCCAGCATTCATCTGCGATTTGTTACTACACATGTTTCAAGTATCAGTCTAGTGTTTACACTTTCAAGTATCGATCTCGTGTTTACACGTGTTTCAAGTACTGGTCTAGTGTTTACATGTTTCAAGTACCAGTCTAGAGTTTACACGTTTTAAGTACCGGTCTAGTGTTTACACATTTCAAGTACCTGTCTAGTGTTTATACATGTATCAAGTTCCGGTCTAGAGTTTACACGTTTCAAGTACCTGTCTAGTGTTTACACATGTTTCAAATTCCAGTCAAGTGTTTACACATATTTCAAGAACCGGTCTAGTGTTTACACATGTTCCAAGTACCAGTCTAGTGTTTACACATGTTTCAAGTACTCGTCTAGTGTTTACACATGTTTCAAGTATCTGTCTAGTGTTTACACATGTTTCAAGTATCTGTCTAGTGTTTACAAATGTTTCAAGTACCGTTCTAGTGATTACACGTTTCAAGTTCCGTTTTAGTTATTACATGTTTCAAGTTCCGTTTTAGTGTTTACAAATGTTTCAAGTACCGCTCTAGTGTTTACACACAATTCAAGTACCAGTCTAGTGTTTACACACTTTTCAAGTACCAGTCTAGTGTTTATACATGTTTCAAGTATTGGTTTAGTGTTTACAGACATTTCAAGGACCGCTTTAGTTTTTACTTTATAAGACCAAGAGCCAACAGTAAACTGGAAACACTCACTCTACAATCTCCTCCTTGGCAGCTATGTTCCCGTTGACCATCTTCTGGACAATGTGCGAGTGATCATCTTTAGAGAGGTGCTCCCTGGAGACCAGTGGGAGGTGATCGGCCGGTTGGACCACATCACTGGCATTTATCTGCGATTTGTTACTACACATGTTTCAAGTATCGGTCTAGTGTTTACTTTCAAGTACCAGTCTAGTGTTTACACTTTCAAGTACCGGTGCAGTGTTTACACATGTTTCAAGTACCGATTTAGTGTTCACACATGTTTCAAGTACTGATCTAGTGTTTGCACATGTTGCAAGTACCGGTCTAGTATTTGCACATGTTTCAAGTACCGATCTAGTGTTTACACTTTCAAGTACTGGTCTAGTGTTTGCACACATTTCAAGTACCAGTTTAGAGTTTACCTGTTTCAAGTACCCGTCTAGAGTTTACACGTTTCAAGTATCCGCCTTGTGCTTACACACGTTTCAAGTATCGGTCTAGTGTTTACACATGTTTCAAGTACTGGTCTAGTTTTTACTTTATAAGATAAAGAGCAAACAGTAAACACTCACTCTACAATCTCCTCCTTGGCAGCAATGTTCCCGTTGACCATCTTCTGGACAATGTGCGAGTGATCCTCCTCAGAGAGGTGTTCCCTGGACACCAGTGGGAGGTGGTCGGCCGGTTGGACCACATCACTGGCATTTATCTGCGATTTGTTACTACACATGTTTCAAGTACGGGTCTAGTGTTTACTTTCAAGTACCCGTCCAGTGTTTTTACGTGTTTTAAGTACCAGTCTAGAGTTTACACGTTTCAAGTACCAGTCTAGTGTTTACACATGTTTCAAATACCGGTCTAGTGTTTACACTTTCAAGTACCGATATAGCGTTTACACATGTTTCAAGTACCAGTCTAGAGTTTACACGTTTCAAGTACCCGTGTAGTGTTTATACATGTTTCCAGTACCCGTCTAGTGTTTACAGATGTTTCAAGGACCGCTTTATTTTTTACTGGCATTTTAATATGCGTCGATTATTACTCGATACGAGTTCCCTGGAGACCAGTGGAAGGTAATTGGCCGGTTGGACCGCATCTCCGGCATTCATCTGTGATTTGTTATTACACATGTTTCAAGTACCAACCTAGTGTTTACACATGTTTCAAGTACCGGTCTAGTGTTTACTTTCAAGTACTGGTCCAGTGTTTTCACATGTTTTAAGTATCAGTCTAGAATTTACATGTTTCAAGTACCAGTCTAGTGCTTACACATGTTTCAAGTACCCGTCAAGTGTTTACATGTTTCAAGTACCGGTCCGGTGCTTACATGTTTCAAGTACTGGTCTAGTGTTTACACATGTTCCATGTACCGGTCTAGTTTATACTTTACAAGACCAAAAGCAAACAGTATACTGGAAACACTCACTCTACAATCTCCTCTTTGGCAGCAATGTTCCCATTGACCATCTTCTGGACAATGTGCGAGTGATCCTCTTCCGAGAGGTGTTCCCTGGACACCAGTGGGAGGTGATCGGCCGGTTGGACCACATCACCGGCATTTACCTGCGATTTGTTACTACACATGTTTCAAGTACCGGTCTAGTGTTTTCACATGTTTGCAGTACCAGTCTAGTTTACATGTTTCAAGTACCAGTCTAGTGTTTACACATGTTTCAAATACCGGTCTAGTGTTTACACTTCCAAGTATCGATCTAGTGTTTACACATGTTTCAAGTATCTGTCTAGTGTTTATACACGTTTCAAGTACCGATCTAGAGTTTACATGTTTCAAGTACCCGCTAGTTTTTACTTTATAAGATAAAGAGCAAACAGTTAACACTCACTCTACAATCTCCTCCTTGGCAGCTATGTTCCCATTGACCATCTTCTGGACAATGTGTGAGTGGTCCTCTTCAGAGAGGTGCTCCCTGGACACCAGTGGGAGGTGATCGGCCGGTTGGACCGTATCACCGGCACTTATCTGCGATTTGTTACTACACATGTTTCAAGTACCGCTCTAGTGTTTACACATGATTCTAGCGTTTACTTTCAAGTACCGGTCCAGTGCTTTCACGTGTTTCAAGTACCAGTCTAGAGTTTACACGTTTCAAGTACCAGTCTAGTGTTTACACATGTTTTGAATACCGGTCTAGTGTTCACACATGTTTCAAGTACCGATCTAGTGTTTGCACATGTTTCAAGTACCGGTCTAGTGTTTACACTTTCAAGTACTGGTCTAGTGTTTGCACACATTTCAAGTACAAGTTTAGAGTTAACCTGTTTCAAGTACCGGTCTAGTGTTTACACGTGTTTCAAGTACCATTTTAGAGTTTACATGTTTTAAGTACCCGTCTATTGTGTATACATGTTTCAAGTACTGTTCTAGTGTTTACACGTTTCAAGTATCGTTTTAGTGTTTACAAATGTTTCAAGTACTGCTCTAGTGTTTACAAATGTCTCAAGTACCGGTCTAGTATTTATACATGTTACAAGTATCGGTTTAGTGTTTACAGATTTTTCAAGTATCTGTCAAATGTTTACACATGTTTCAAGTACCAGTCTAGTTTTTACTTTATAAGACCAAGAGCAAACACTCACTCTACGATCTCCTCTTTGGCAGCAATGTTCCCATTGACCATCTTCTGGACAATGTGCGAGTGATCCTCTTCAGAGAGGTGTTCCCTGGACACCAGTGGGAGGTGATCGGCCGGTTGGACCGCATCACCGGCATTCAACCAGGGGTCGGCGGCGATCTGTTCTAAGGTCGCTCTCTTGTCTGGGTCGCGGATTAGCATGTCTCCTATCAGCCTGAAGGAAGATGGGTTGTTAGGTTACGGTCAAAAAGATAAACACGAAGATTGTGTGAGGGGGTGATTTTTTTCAATTTTTCCTATTGCTTATCAGACAACATAAAAACTGTAAGAAAAAAGACATTAACTGCAAAAAAGATTTTTAAGAACAAAATAAAAACTGGCGTAATGGAACAATAAGAATTTAACGTAACGACATTAGTTCCATTGAATGTGAAGACATAAGTTATACAAAGTACTTTGGGTTATATGGGGCTCCTCTTTATGTTCATTGATGTTAATAACTCAAAAACACTAAAATTGCAGATACAGTCTTGTTTTGTGCAGCAGCAGACTAGTTAAGGGTGTGGCTAAAAGAGACTCGTTTTGGTTGCTTACAGCAAATCGTCACTTAAGTTCCCACTCTCACACTGCTATCTCACTTTGCACAACGGATCAGATTTACAGTACGGTAACACTTGGTGAACTTTCAAAAATCATGCCAAAATTCCCTATTCGTATATTGCTAATAAATAATGGTTATACAGGGTTGCCAGAAAACAGCATCGTTGCGAAAAGAATTTGAATCATCAATCGAAGTCAGACAGGTTGCCTAAAAAAAAAATGATGTATCGCCAAATCCAAAAAAATGGCGCCAAGGGTTACGGTACAAGGGTTACGGCCAAGGGTTACGGTACAGTGAATCTGATCCATTGTGCAAAGTATGTTGCCACTTCCAGACCTCAAAACGCGCCTGATATGGTTTTCTAGACAAAACAAATTGTTTTTCAATGTGTTCCAAGGATGACTCACCTGACGCATTCGTGAGACAGGTGCGTGGGGACGATGTACTTGCAGTCCATGATCATGGTGAGGGTCTCGCTGTCGTTGGCTTCCTGGAAAGGGGCCCGACCACACACCAGCATGTACAGGATCACCCCTAGGCTCCACACGTCTGGAATTTAAAAAGAGGAGTTAAGTTAAGGGGGTTCAGTATGTTGTAGATTGGTAATGTTAAATTGGCCAGTTGCAATGTTCCTTTCCACAATAACTACTGATCAAATCACCTTAAAATTTTCTGTGTGTGTTGTACCAACCTTATATATTAATCTGAGGTTAAAAGTTTTTTTTAAATAACTGTTAGATTTTTTTTAATAAAATAAGTTTTGAAGTACCCAAAAAATCATGAAATTTTTCACGTTTTTGAACCATAACATTTTTTTCACTTTAGTTTTATTAAAATTTATAACCTCAAATTAATCTATACTATGTATTACTTCATATAAAAAAAGTTTACGAGAAAACATAGCATAGTTTTTGAGAAAAGGTACATCAAAGTTTAAAAAATCAAGTACTGAGAAAAACGCATTTAAAGTTTTTATTGTTAACCCATTTCTTTACGAAGGATTTTTGCTTCCTCGTAATATTTGATAGGAATAACATTATCGAATCCTTAGTTGTTCGGCCGCTCTGGGCCATTTCAGTAAGGAAAGGGTTAAATACTTGGCTTTTAATGTCAAAAATATTTTTCCAATCGTCTTGATACTTTGTGATATTATTAATAAAGGTTGCAATAGCATTTTAAGCCAATAAATTTTTTTTATTTTTTCACCGATTTTGGGGTATTGAACCCCCTTAAAAAGTACTAAATGCTAATTAACTGTTTGCCATGGGGCCATTCCGTCTTAAGTGCAGATTTTAATAATGTATTAACTTTTTTAATCAGACAGTTCTTATTGCTGAATAATCTTCAAAATGTTAATACAACGTAAGTTTTTGTTCTAAAGTACTTCGTAACTTAAGTTCCAACACGTGCTATCTCACTTTGCACAACGGACAGATTTACTGTACGGTTCTGTTAATTTTCTTAAATGCCAGCTAATTGCTGCGGTGTTAGCTGTTCAAAGTATTTGTTCAGGAAAGCTTGAAGCTCAAGAAATAAAAAAAGAACTCTTTTCATCCATATCGGTCATTTTGGGAGTGATACAACCAATGAAAACGCATTGCGCGAAATTTGAAAAGAAAGCATTACGTCATCCAAAACATTCCCATGGCGTCACCACACACAGTTCTTTTTTTTACTATCTAAAACCTTATTACATATTCCAAAGACTGAATATGCACATCGGTTATCACGAATATTAAAATGAGCATCCCACTTTCTAAACGAACTGACATAATTTCCCCTAGGGACATAAAAATCGAAATGCCATTCATATATTCTCCCCGGAATTTTTCACAGAACTGAAATGAAGTCAGAGAGCGTCAAATTTCCTCAGAGACCGATAGGTCCATTTGACTTACCCCCTTAAATGGGGGTCAGATGGGAGATTCTTTAACCCCCTTAAATGGTCCTTGCATTAACCTCTTGAGACCTGGCTTCCCCATTTGGGGACATTTTATGAAACCTCCCCACAAACAATTAACACATTAATTTGTTCAAAAAGTGTCCTGGTCTGATAAAAGAAGATCCAAATATCAGTTTTCAGCCTTCAGGGTGTTTTGCACCTTGGACCCCTAAAAAAAGGGACTTAGGGACCTAAAGTTTAAAAAAAAGGGACCTAAGGGACCACTTAAAAAAAATCGACAAGTGCTTAAGACATGTTGGAAATGAGAAAATTGTTAACTAAAGCAAAAACCCGTGTTTTTCTTTTTCAACCAAACTAAAAGAAACACAAGAAAAACAGAAGACAGTGTAAGAACATTATAAGTCTATTAAACTATTTCTACGTACAGCTGTGGAAATAAAAAAGTACCCACTTGAGGTTATTTCATCCGTTAGTCACCCTATAGAATCGGACCTTTTTGAGATTGGGTACAATTAACATTCTGAGTTAATTGCATGATACAAAGTTTTCATAAGGGGCCGTCTTCATATTAAAAATATTACGATCTTTCAAATTTCCAATAGCAACACCCAATTTTAATAATTTAGAAATGTTAAGCACTCTTGAAAACCCTTAAATCTAAGTTTTTGTAACATTTGGATAAATATTTGACGAGTTATTCAATCGAATCACTTGCGGACCTTTTGAGGACCATCTCCAAAATGACAAGCAAGCATGCATGCAAGGCCGTCTTTATTTATCAATTGCACACATAATCTTCTACACAGTCCCCTAAAGGGTAATTAAAAAGTATTTTGGGATTTACTCAGCAACTTATAAATAAAAATTTTTAAAAATTGGGATTTCGCTTAATTTTCCCGTCTTGAATTTATTTCTTTCAAAAAATTAAGGGGTTTCTATTCATATTTTTTTAAAAAATTAATATAATAATTATTTAAAAATATAAAAATGTCTTAAATACCCCAATATTGAATTCATTTTGTTTGGGTTATTATAATTTGTTTTCAGTAAAAAATGCGTTTCATTATCTTAATTATTTATAGATTGGGATAGTTTTTTATGTGCAACTCATTTAACATTATGGGACCTAAACTTTGCATGTCTCTAACTCCTCTAATAATGCTTAAAAACTAACAAAATTTGGCATTTCGTATTAACATAGGTCATAGATTTGAAATATGGACTCAAAAAGGGGTGTTGCTATTGGAAATTTTAAAGTTAGTAAAATTTTTAATATGAAGATGGCCCCTTATGCAAATTTTGTGTCATGCAATTAACTCAGAACGTTAATTGTTCACAATGTCAAAAAGGTCCGATTCTATAGGATGACTAAGGGAAGAAATAACCTCAAGTGGGTACTTTTTTATTTCCACACCTGTACATGGTAACTTATTGTCATGCTAAAGATGAGCAACTTATAAGATAGTATACTAACAAGTTTTTTCAGCATGAATACCAGGTTAGGAGAAGAAACATCAATTTGCCTTAGATTTTGACGAAACAGTTCTACAATTTGCAATGGGGTAGGGTGCCCAATCAGTTAAGCACTTGCCTAGCATGCGAAAGGTCCCAGGTTCGGGTCCAGGCATCCCCAAAGTAACTGCCGACCTATAAATGGCCTGTGCAGCCGAAAAATAATGTCCGAAGAATAACACCCGCGCAGAGGAAGTGCACGTTAAATATCATCCAACACTGCGTACGATGCCACCTTTGACGGTTGCGATGGGTGCCTATTCAGGTGTCGGCTCGTAACTTGAATATGGTTTGAAAATACGACGCCCATCGTCAATGGCCCTCGACGATAATTCCTACCTAATCTAACAATTTGCAATACAAGTCATTAGGAGCGGACATTTTTTCAGGATTAAACTCTAAGTCTAATAATCACATAATAAAAAATACTTTTGGATGTTCTTTAGAAAAATAGTTCCTTTTAGCAAAAAAGTTATTTTTAGCAAAGTACTTGTACATTGTACAATAATGAATATTTTCAAGTAAAAATTATCAATTTATTCTTTTCTTTGTTTTTTAAAATCAGAAGTGATGTCACAAGATTTTTTTCAATATTTTTGGCAATTGAAGACAATTGTCTAGATGTTTCTGCTTCAGAAGACCTTCCTTAATTTTTTTAACCCTATGCAGCATTCCCTGAGCAAGAGTCATCTCTTCAAAATTCTTCCATTTTATGGCATTCTCCAACCTCTTTGTGGCTTCGTCCAACAACTTCCTTATTCCGCTTTTCAGAATCCAAATAGTTTTTGTAGATATGATGAGCATTGGATGCCATCAAAAGCAATTCTTTCGTTATAGGAATAAGGAAAGGTTTACCACCAAAATTTTTCAATCCCGATATAATATTTAGCCGGGCATTTAATCCCCTGACAGTCATTGCAGTCTTGTCCGATATTAAAACGTTGCCAGAAGTAGATAAGCCTCTTTTAACAGATGCACTACCATGAGACAATGATAGCATTTCTGAGTGACAAAGAATATCGGGAAAAAAATGTCGCGCGCTAGTCACATGATTTTTTTTTTTTTTTTAAAAGGGACTTAAGGTACCAAATGTGAAAAAAAGGGACTAAAAGGGACCGAAAATAAAAAAAGGGACTTTAAGGGACTAAGGGACCAACTCTAAACGCCCTGAGCCTTTGATTACAGGAATCAGTCATTTATTTCTGTGAAAAAACTAAGTTGAACGAGGGTCAATATGATATTAGAGTTCCTAAAAAATTATTTTATTTTTTTTTTCAAACTTTTTAAAAAGTTCTATAGGCCCCACAAACAATTAAATCGTTAATTAGTTCTGAAATTGAACTGGTCGGATAGAAGAAGATCCAAATGTTAGTTTTCAACCTTTGATTACACAGGTATCAGACATTTATTTCTGTAAAAAAACTAAGTTGAACGAGGGTCAATACTCAATGTGATAGAGTTCTTAAAAAAAATTATTAAATTTTTTTTCAAACTTTTCGAAAAGTTCCTTTAGTAGTTAATTTTACTGGCATTTTGCATTAAAAACAAAGTTAAAATAATCGGTTAACTACAAATAAGTGATACAGCCTTTTTTGTTGCATTTATAGCACTAAGAAATGTGTATTTTTTAGAGTTTAAGGCGTGTCCCTAAGTAACTATAAAGAATTAAGAATATACATGTAGGATTTTGCTCGGGTCTTAAGAGGTTATATAGGCTTCACAATAAACAAATTTCCCTTACTCTTGATGAATCTCTATTATTCAGTCAACAACCCTTCCCAGAAAAAGTAGAACACATGAAGATAAACTCTCCTGGCACCGATCCAATAAGGCCATTCTTCCCCAAAACAAAGGGTACTTAGCTAAGTATTTTTTCAATGAAACTGATTTGAAGACGATCTCCATTCAGGTTACAGTAGACACTCTTAAGGGGGAATGGGCGCGTTGGACCAGGAGTCTCCAAACTCCTCAATGTTAATCCAATGGGGAAAAAAACTTATTTTCTCTGCAACATTTTTCGGGCTGTATTGAATATTTTTGCAACATTTTTTTTAATAATAAATATAGATAACTTACAGGTCTCTACCTTCCCACTTTTTTAAATTGCTTCAAATAATTTTTGTGAAATTATTTATTGCCCGGAAAAAAAAATATTTGTAATCAGACAAAAAGAACTAAAATAGCCTACTTCCCTGTTATCTAAATAGTCACTGAAATTTTTGTCAAAAAAAAAATGTTTATTTGTGACAGTAACTGTCAAATAGAACCACTTTCAAACAGAATTTATAACCTCAGAAAAAAAAAGTAGCCCAACACAGCCATTTATTTTATTTTACCTTTTTAAAGCCAGAATTAGCTATTTTCATGAACATTCTTTTGCAAAATCAATTAACATTATTGTTACATTTATTGTTTGGTACATCTATTTCAGTTTGAAGAATTATATAAAACTGCTTGCATCAAATCCTAGCATTCGCTTCGTCGATATTTAGCACATTCGGAGGCTTTAAAGACCTATGGAGTCCGCAAAGCAAAAGAGGGAAGCCAAAACCAACGTGGCATAGAACAATAAACAAGGAAGTAAAAGAACTTAACAAATCATGGGGAGAGATTAAGACCATTGCTGCCAACAGGATGAGGTGGCAAGTGAAAGAGGTATAAGTGTAATTATTGGATTTATAAATAGTAAATACATACACACTTAAAATAATGCCTCATTTTATTTAATGTATTCAAGAATTATAAATTATACATATTAAAAAAAGTATCTGTTATCTCTTGTTGTATAAGCTGATACAATCAGAAATTGGCCCCATACTAGTTTCATAATTGTTTTAATCAGAAAACATATTATTGGGAAATTGATAATGAAACATGCTTTCTTAGCCAATTTTTACATTTTAAATGTTGAAAAATTCCCTAAATTAAAGCGTAGATATAATTAAACGGATTCTGGGTAAGAAGGAGTCTAATGTACTTTGTACTGTACTAATTTTTTCAACCTGCTAGTAAATAAAATACGATAGGGTAGACTAACCAATAATTGAACAGGCCCTAGTGAATGAACATTTGGTAAATATAGTTAAAAAAATAAGTATTGAAAATCATTCCACTAGATGGATTGGCAACACTGACTTCCTCCCATATACTAGGAAGCTATCTGACATATGGTTAGTTGTCCTGGTCATTATTCCCTGGTGTTTATTCAATGGCCAACGCAGCGCCTTAAACGTTCATTCACTGGTTAGTCTACCCTACCTAACAAAAAATAAAACTCTTACGACCCATGAAATGTTACTTACCGACTTTTGGCGCATCGTAAGAATCCCCGAGCAGAATCTCTGGAGCCGAATATGCCAGCGACCCGCAGGACGTCTCCAATTTCTGTCCAGGACAGAACTTGTTGCTGAATCCAAAATCGGTCAGCTTCACCATTCCTAGTTTCTCGAAGAAGACCACGTTTTCCGGCTTCAAGTCTCGGTGTACCTATCGAGTTAGGTTTCGGAGTTAGTTACAGATGCAGAAGGGTAACTATTTTCAAAAAGTTATGTATTTGTTACAGACATTAATGTTGTAAGCAACTATGGTAACACCCTATTCAAAGGTTGCTTTACTATTCAAGCAATTACTCAACGCAACTTTCAAGGGCAATATACGAGGGTTGGTTTTTTTTTCAACCTTCAATGGGCTGTAACAAAAAGACAGGTCAAGATACAAAAAAAAAAGATTTTTTTATCATAAACAATGTACAATACTGATTATTTCTCCACATAATCACCTTGACGATTAAAGCATTTGTCATACCTTTAAACAAGCTTTGAAACACCTTTTTCACAAAATGTAGCCGCCAATGATTGGGAGGGAGTTGTGACGGATTCTTTGAGCTCCATGTTAACTTGGAAGCGCTACAATCCAAGCCACTATGAAATGGGGAGAAATAGGGGACTAACATGGAAAAAAAACCATTTTTAATTTAACCTTCCACATGCAGCTTGTGGCAGTAAATCGCAATATTTACCATAAGGGTGACGACATAAATGCTTGTACTTGACATGGTAACTAGAACCAACAGTCAACTAGATTGGATTGCACTCTATAGTTTAGGGTTAATTTGAATTATGTCGCAGTAGGGCTATTGAGGACAGGCATTGTAATTTTATTTAGTAGCACAGAGTGACAAAGCCAATACAGGAACCCAACTAAGTTTTAAGGACTGTACTCTGTAAAAGGGGGAAACCAACATGTTGAAAAGTGGTAAAAATGAAGAGTAAAGAATCCTTTCAAAAAGGAAAATGCGGAGAAATAAGGGACTAACATGGAAAAAACAACCATATTAAATTTAACCTGGGAAGCCGAAAGCAACATGGCGTAGAACAATCAACAAGGAAATAACAAGTCACAAGGAGAGATTGAGACTGTTGCTGCCAACAGGGTGAGGTGGTGGACCATGACAGATGACCTATGCTCCTTGTTGGAGTGGAAGATGAATTAAGAAGTAAAAATGGAAACAGCGACCCTCACAGTTTCCTGGATAACAACACGATTGAGAATGGGAAGAAAGTGGTTTCAAAGCTTGCTCTGTTATCAGAAGGACTATATCACTTAAGTGCTCAAAGAACTTTGCAAGTCATGGGGAGAGTAAGACAGTTGCTGCCAACAGGGTGACATGGGGGACCATGACAGAGGTCTTATGCTCCATGTTGGAGTGAAAAAGGTATAATTAAATAAAGTAAAACGAAGAATAAAGAATCCCCTCAAAAGGGCAACTGTGGGGAAATAAGAGACTAACATGAAAAAATAGGGGAAAAAACAACCATATTTAAATTTGACCCACCACGTGCAGCTTGTGGCAGTAGGATATGGCGTGGACGATCTGCCTGAAGTACTTCTGCAACTCCACGCATGTGGTCTCCTCTTCCACGCCGTCCTCGTGCCTCAGAATGTAGTCGTACATGTCCCCGCCGTCCCCCAGCTCCAGGATGAGGTACAGCTTGGTCTGGGTGTTGGATTGCACTCGATAATTTAGCGTTAATTTGAATTAAGTCGTGGTAGAGCCTACACAAGGGCTATTGAGGACGGGCGTTGAACTTTAGTACCACAGAATGCCAATACAGGAACCCAACTAAGTTTTAATCACTATACTCTGTAAAAGGGGGAAACCATCACATTGAAAAGTGGTAAAGGAAGAATAAGGAATGACAAAAGGGCAAATCTCCTCCGGCACAATACTACCGGTGTCGAGTATTATTGCCAGTACAATATGCGTTGAGTACTTTAAAACAGTACAATACTAAAACCAACATATTGAAAAGTGGTAAAGGAAGAATAAAGAATCCCCTCAAAAGGGCAACTGTGGGGAAATAAGAGACTAACATGAAAAAATAGGGGGAAAAACAACCATATTTAAATTTGACCCACCACGTGCAGCTTGTGGCAGTAGGATATGGCGTGGACGATCTGCCTGAAGTACTTCTTGGCCGTCTCCTCTTCCACGCCGTCCTCGTGCCTCAGAATGTAGTCGTACATGTCCCCGCCGTCCCCCAGCTCCAGGATGAGGTACAGCTTGGTCTGGGTGTCGATCACGTCGTACAGCCGCACCACGTTGGGGTGCTGCACCAGCTTCATGCACCGCACCTGCGGGACAGAAATTGCATTGTTAGCAGTGCTGGAATGGATCACCTTTACTGTACGGTAACTATTGGCACGATTTTCAAATTTGGCGATAAATAGTTTTTTGTGGCAACCTGTCCGACTTCGACCGAAACCCATAACGGTCAGGTAGGTTGCCGTTAAACGCCATCGTTGTGAAGAGAGCTGGTCTAGAGCGATCCACAGTACTGGACAACTTGAGGCAGATCGGTCATGGATCGAGGCCTAGACTGAACACGGCCTAACTAACCAAATCTAACAGAAGGTTCAAAAGTCGATTAATCGTTGACTAGTCGGTAAGCGCTGGGGCAAACATTGAATAATCGACGACCGGTTGGTAAAGTTCAGTGTTGGAATTTGAGTAAAGACATTCTAGAGCAATCTTTGCTACTAACTCAAAAAAATCAGGAAAAAATTAATATTACCTAGGGGTATTTTTTGAAAATATTCTTGCATTAAAAATACTTTATCTAAATTTATAAACAAATTCTGAAGACTGCAGTGTCTAACTAGACTATTGCCTGACTTCCAGGTTTATAGTATCATCAGAGTTTCGCGATGTTAGGAACTTTTTAACAACAGAAAATTTTAGCACTTTTGAGAACCTTATAAATTTTTTTTTTTTTTTAGTACTCTAATATTGTATTGACCTTCCTTCAACTTAATTAGTTTTTCATAGAAATAAATGACTGATACCTGTAATCAAAGGCTGAAAACTGATATTTGGATTTTTTCTATTGCACCAGTTCAATTTAGGAACTAATTAATGTGTTAATTGTTTATGGAGAGGTTTTAAAAAATGTCAACAAATGAGACTCCAGGTCGCAAGAGGATAACACAATTCGAAAAAGAGTACTAAATTGTATAAAAGAATCAATTGAAATGAGATTGGACTTGATACATTAGATTGAGAGGAACATGATCAAGGTTTCTGGATTCGGTGAATGATATATTATTTTGGTGAAGGGGCCCCATTTACTGCATTTTGAACTGTTCAAATGCTGAATAAATGGCAGATCTCGAAAAACCTCATAAATTTTAACCGTCCCCAAAGACAGCTTGTCCAACAATGTATGCGTCCCGCTTTAAAACCAACCCGTCAAACTTTAACTATATATAAAAAGCTTCTAAATAAATAAAAAAATTAATTTTGTCTTATTTATTTTAAGATTTAAATAAAATGCACAATGGTCATTTTAGAAGTGAGATCTAGACTCTTGCAAGATAGCAAAAATGTTCAATTTATCACAAACACTAATGGGGAAATTGCCGTTCAATAGGACGTAGAGATCGAGTATAATTAGTTGTCCTTGGAGAATTGTTAACCGCTGAAGACAGGCGCGGTTTTTTCGAGCCCTGACAAATGGGTAAATAATAGTCACTGGCCAGATGACAAACTACAAATTTTGGCGAGTAATGATAAACAAATATTTTGGCAATTATGTACACTAATCAAAAGAAGGTCAAGCTAATGAAACATTGCATAAAACAAGTCATTGATTTTGTCTTACAATGCAAAATTTTATAAGCCGTACACATAATGTGCACAAGCAGAGGAGAAGTTTACAGAAATTTAAGAAGGCTACTGTATAATACAATTTTTAAGAATCAAAATAAGTGCAATAAGATGATATTCGAAACACACAACCCTAATTGCTGGCTTTCACGACAGATACACTATTTCGTGTAAGGGGCTTCCTATACTGCATTTTGACCAGTACAATATTCAATAAATGTTCAAATGTAAATGGGTAAAATTGTACTCCCTGTCCAGGCAAAAAATTACAAACTTTGACAAGTTTTTAAGGAGCAATTATCAACAATTCCAGTACGCCAATCAAAAGAATGGGATGTTGATATCTGTGGTGGGGATCAAATTTACTGTACGATCCACCCTTAGCGTGATTTGTTTTATTAGGCGATAATTTTTTTTCTGGTAACCTGTCTGACTTCGACTGATAATTCGAATTCTCTACCTCCCACCGATGATGTTTTCTGGCGACCCTATCAGACCGTAAAACTCACCAAAATGCGGACTTTGGTGCGATTTTGGAAAGTTTGCCAAGGGTGACCGTATAGTAAATTTCTACCATAGGGTGGTTACCACCATGCAACCTCAATATATCATTCACATGCTAGAGGGCCCATATTTACCACAAACAGTATTCTAACAATGAAAACAGTAGTATAAAAGCCGAAGTAATTCATTTCCACCTTGAGGATCCTTTTGGTAGATTATGGGTTACTGTGGCAGCTACAGATGCACACAGAAACAGACCAAGATCTGTTTTAGGGTTTCCAAAAAGAAAATCGCAAGCCAAGATGGCGCTCGAAAACATGATTTCCAATCTCTCGCCGGCCCAGCAACTAGGATTTGACCCTGGTTACCCTATACATGAAACACTCGATCGAGAGGAACACTGAGGTTAACGCGGGTGTTTCGTATATTAGCGAGATTATTGGTACATTTAAGTTGTTTTAAAATATGAGTAACACTAACAAGAAGAGGAAGAACTAAGAATTAGGAATCACCTTTACTGTACGGTAACTATTGGCGGGATTTTCAGGTTTGGCAGTAAATAGTTTTTTGTGGCAAACTGTCTGACTTCGCTTGATGATTTTGCAACGATGACGTATTCCGGCAACCCTATCTGACCGTTATTTTGCTACTTTCGGTTGGGTTTCTGTTATGGAAAGTCGCCAGAATACGGATTTTTGGCGCGATTTCGGAAAGTTCGCCAATGGTTACCGTATAGTAAATCTCTACCCATGAAACACTCAATCGAGAAGAACACCGATGTTAACACGGGTTTTTCGTATATTAGCGAGAGTATTGGCATATTTAAGTTGTTTCAAGAATAGGAAGAACTAAGGGTAGATATTTAGTGTAGGGAAACCATTGGCCGTATTTTGGCGACTTTCCAGAACAGAAACCCAACCGAAATTAGCAAATAACGGTCAGATAGGGTTGCAGGAAAACGCAATCGTTGCGAAGTTACGGAATTAGAATCATCCATACATCAGTCGAAGTCAGACAGGCTGCCACAAAAAATTATCTATCACCAAATAAAAAAAACCCGCGCCAATGGTTACCGTACAGTAAATCTGACCCGAACTAAGAATTAGTAACAAGTTTATTTGAATAACAAGAACGATCCAGGTTGCTTGTTTTGGCGACAGAAGAGGCCTCCTATGCTATATTTACGCCGAGGGGGCCCCTGTACTACATTTTAACAGGTAGAATAACAGAAAATATTCCAACTAACCTCCTGGAAAAGGTGCGACCTGGACACCTCGTCCAGCCGCGTCTTGTCGATCACTTTGACGGCGACTTGCTCCCCTGTGAAAACATGACGGGCCAGCTTCACCACCGCGAAATGGCCCCGGCCGAGAGTGTCGCCGAGATCGTAGAGCCCGGCGATTTTGCCGTCATAGTGGTGGCCCCCTCGGCTCATTTCCACTTAATTTCGAGCTCTAGAATGGACATTTTCTACTTTCATTCAAGTCGCCTTGTTGATGGTCTTCATCGCTTTTTACTAGGGATGGGAAACCGAAACCGGTTTTTTGAAAAACCGGTTTTTTGGTCTCGGTTTTGACCGAAAAACCGGTTTTTTTATGAGGCCAGTCTAAACCGGAAACCGGTTTCTTAGGGAAAAAACCGACGGAAACCGGAAAACCGGTTTTTTTTCTCAAAAACTGCCATCGACCTTTTTTTTATTTAAACAGAAGTTAAACACACAAATGTAAAAAAAAAATCGACAGCATTATTGAAAGCAATATCTTTTATAAACTTCGTTTTTCACATTTCCATTCCGGTTTTCCTCCTAGTATATATAATTCATTTGCTAACGTTCTATCAAAGCATCTTTTCATGCTCCTTGTTATTTAATAAGGGTATAGGGCCTTCGATCAGTTCAGCTTTGCTTTTAATTTAAGTTTTGGATTATATAATGCATTTTCTTTCTATTAAGTTATGAATTTCTTTTCAATTCTGTTTATTTGTACATATTTAACGTTACGATTTTTAAAATTCACTTCGATTTAAATTTTTATGTTTATCTTTTTAATTCTCCTTCTTTGTTTTCAAGATGTCAAATCAACTTTTTTAACTGTCCCCAAAGGATGCTTTTGCTTGTAAATATTCGGTCATCATGATAACGTCTCCAATTGCTTTGGAGCCCAGTCGGTAAAGGCCTTGCATGCAGAAGGTTCCAGGTTCGGGTCCGCCTGGCATCGCCAAGATATCTGCCGACCTATAAACGGCCCGTGCATTCAAAAAATGTCCCCGACGAATAATACCCCGAGAAGGAATTTCACGTTAATTATGGTCGAATATAAAAAACGCTACGTACGATGCCACTCTTAACGGTTGCGTTGGGTGCCTACTCAGGTGTCGGCTCGTCACTTGACTTTGGTTCTAAATGAACACGCCCGTCACCAATAGCCATCGAGTACATTCTAACTAAAACTAAAATCATGAAAGTCTCCAAAAGGGTCGGTCGATGCACAACACTACAAAGTGAGCGCCAAAAGGAGAAACATATTCAATTTTTCATTCCAGTTTAGTTTGAATTATCGTCGCACTAGAGCTACACGAGGGTTATTGGCGACGGCCCGAAGGGCGTCGTATTTTAGAACCACAGTCAAGTGACGAGCCGGCAACTGAGTAGGCACACAACGCAACCGTTGAGGGCGACATCGTACGAAGCGTTGGGACTTAGGAGGATATTTAACGTGCACTTCATCCACACGGGGTACTATTCGTCGGACATTTTGGCTGCACGGGCCGTTTTACAGGTCGGCAGTTATTTTGGCGATGTCCGGACACGAACCTGGGACCTTCCGCATGCTAGGCGAATGAATACCGACTGGGCTCCCCAGCCCTTTTACATTCAAGACTTACAGACAGTTACCAATAGATCAGTTTAGTTTGAAAATCGTAGCACTAGAGCTACACGAGGGATTTCGGTGACGGCCATTATTATGTTGAACCACAGTCAAGTGTCGAGCCAACCACCTTGGTAGGCATCCAAAGCAACCGTTAAGGGTGACATCGTACGTGCAGTTATCATTAATTTTTAGACAATTTCATTGACATATTGAGTTCTGCCCAGTACAATATTTGCTATTTTGCTAATTTATATATATTTTTCTTGAAATGTAAAACCGGCCTGAAATGCGCGGCTTTGTATTAGCCAAAAACGTTACGACGATGTTTAAGATGACCAGATCACTATCAAATAAAGTATTCTTGCCTTCGTGAACCTACACTCTTAAAACAAAAGAGTGAAATCCACTCCAGTTGAAGAAGTGCATTTTCGACACCCTAAAGGCATGCATATTTTCTCAGACTGAGTTAAAATCACTCGTTTGGAGTGATCCTGTCGGAGGTGTAACACACAAGGGATCCACTCCAAAAGGAGAAGTGCATTTTCCAGTCTGGAGGAGTGAAATCCACTCAGACTGAGGTAAATTGGGAGTGTTTGTTTTAAGAGTGTAATTACACATAACAAAAATATAATAGCCAAATGCCAAACAATTATTTAAATTCAGATGAAATTTTTTTTTAATTGTTTATTTGTCAAATATTGAGTAATTAAATTCTTTATTTTAACTGATATTTCAATAATATTTATTGTGCACTAATTTATAACCTAAAAATTTTAAAATTTAAACAATTTTCTTTTGAGTTTCAAACTCTTTTTCTGAATAACCGTTTCGTCCGTTTTCGATACAAAAGCCGCCACAAATCGTAAAAATTCTACTACGATGAATGACTCACCAACCATTACCCTCGCGAGTGCAGATGTTACCCATAAATTAGTTTTTTACTTGAGTCTTCGCTTCGACCTCAGTAGATTAAAGCCCGATGTGCTGTTGAAGATTGCTGAATATCGGCCGTTTATAAACTAAGGTTTTAGAGTTATGTTGCTGGTATTGCTCGATTCTTTGGCGCTGGTTTTTAAACAAGCTTATTTGTTATAGACAAAACACTTTTTTACGAACCATACAGACTGTTTGAAATGAATAAAATTGGCGTGTCATGTAGAGGCCCTAATTATCCCGGCAATCTAAATCAAAACATAGGATTTATTTTATGTGCATTGACTTTCATTTATAAGGTGCCTATTTTTAAAAACTAAATCCCTTTCTTTACACCCATTCTTTTTTTTCATATAATCAATTTCTGTTGTTTTGATGATAAAATACTGATACAAAACTTTTTTACTGTACCATATGAACTGATGAACATACAGTAAAAAGTATAGAGTACAAATCAAAATTAGGGGCTCGGGAGAACAGGCGGTTAGGCATTCGCCAAGCATGCGCAAGATCCCAGGTTCGGGTCCGGGGATCGCCAAATTAACTGCCGACCTATAAACGGCCCATGCAGCCAAAAAGTCCGACGAATAATACCCCCTGCAGAGGGAGTGCACGTTAAATACGCTCCAAAGTCCCAAAGCTGCTTACGATGTCGTCTTTGACTGCTGCGTTGGGTGCCTACTCAGGTGATGGCTCGTCACATGACTGTGGTTCTAAATTACGATACCCGTCGCAAATAGCCTTCGTGTAGCTCTTGTGCGAAGATAATTCTTACCTACCTACAAATGAAAATTCAACTGAAGCATTAAAAAATATACTTTTTAATTTGTTTAATTAATAAATGTGAAGAACTATGGGTGACTTACGTCAACAACGGTATTTACTAAACAGCTGATTTGGGGGAGAAGGTTACTAGAAAGTAAACCCACCCACTGTGGAAAAATTCCAAACTGAGCTGTGTTTACATAAAGTTGTCAGTTGTCACTGTCACCACTAACAGGGCAGCCGCGAATTGTCGCGGCGCCCCCTCCCCCACTAAGCAGAGTACACACAAAAATATAAGTACAAATGAGTGTTTCGTTTTCACAGCGTGAAAATGTTTTTTAATCAGATATCTTAATTTTTCCTCAATTTGTGAGGAAAAATTAAGTTAACCGAATTAAGACAAAAAAAAAATATATATAAAAAGTTTATAGTTTATTTGGCGAAGGGGTGAAGCTATTCTATATTTTAAAGCCATAAGAAATTCTAATAAACCATAAGAATCTATATTTTAAAACCATAAGAGTGGACTTTCGCTTTGAAATTATTAATTTTTGCAGCTGCTTGCAAATTCTTTATGTTAGTTCATGTCTTGAATGCTGTGATTAATTATCAAATCGAGTATTCTGTGTTTCGAGTGTAATGATCCTGAGTATTGTTAAAACGTTACGAAATTTCACATACATTCTCTCTCTTATTCGATTATATTTGGTTTGAATTATCGTCGCACTAGAGCTACACGAGGGCTATTGGCGAAAGGCGTCGTATTTTAGAACCACAGTCAGGTGACGAGCCACACCTGAATAGGCACCCAACGCAACCGTTAAGAGCGACATCGTACGCAGCGTTAGGACTTTGAAGGATATTTAACGTGCACTCCCCTACACGGGGTATTATTCGTCGGACATTTTTGGCTGCACGGGCCGTTTATAGGTCGGCAGCTCCAGCTATTTTGACGATGCCCGGACCCGAACCTGGGACCTTCCGCATGCTAAGCGAGTGCTTAACCGTCTGGGCTCCCCAGTCCCTTATTCGATTATAAGATCTAGATTTAATTGAACTCAAGACTGACTGAGAAGTGTTCAAAATAGACTACAGGACTACAACCGATGTATCCTTATAAAATTATAAATTATTGCCAAGGAACCAATAATTTTACGTTATTTTATAACTTTTAAAAAATCATACGATACATGAAAAATCTTAAATTTTTAAATCCGATTTTTATATTGGTATCGTGGTGGGCAGAATTGTAAAATTTGTCTCACTTAAAAACCGAGTATTACGAAGATAAAGAAAGTCGAAATACCATGATCATAAACAAATCAGAATTGGCGGGAAAAGGTGAAGGTCATTATATGTATGTAGACGTGCGGCGGCGGAATGAAGGATGCAGCATATGGACTGACGGCAAATTGGAGGAATTAAATATAATTTTTAAAAAAGAAATCGAAATGGAAATATACAAAGCTTAATAAAAATACTCGAAACGTTATTTTAGAAAAACCGAAATAAGAAAACAAAAAGGAATATTATAATTTTAAATATTAATAAAGAAGTAAGAAATTAAGAAGAAATCCAGGAACTTATAGTTTTAAATAAAAAAAATTTAAACACTTAAAATTGACTGGAAATTGTTTTTTAAATTCGAAAGTAAAGTAAAAAAAAATCTTAAAACACGAGAAAACCGGAATGAAAAATAAGAGATTTTAATAATTTAAATATATAAGTAACAAATAATTATATGAATATAAAAAATCATCAATATTAATTTATAAATGAGTTAATTAAAAATTAGTTACTTTTTAATAAGTTATAATTAATTAGGTTATTCCCAATTAGTAAATTTGTAATAAGTTTATAATTAATTAATTGCCAATTAGTTAATTTTTAATAAGTTTATAATTAATTAGTTAATTTTTAATAGGTTTTTTTTAAAGTTAACTATTCTAAGGTTTATTGTTAATTTGTTATTAATTAATCGATTTTTTCAATTAATTAATAAAAAACCGAAAAAAACCGGAAAACCGGTTTTTTGCCTTTGGAAAACCGGTTTCATGGAAAACCGGTTTTACGAAACCGGTTTTTTAGGGTCGGTAAAACCGGTTCGGTTTTACCGGCGTTGTAAAAAACCGGTTTTTGAAAAACCGGTTTTTTTCTCAAAAACCGCCATCCCTACTTTTTACTTGTGTGTTTGCTTGCTAGCTGCTGACGGGCATCGGGTTTGTTGGGTCGGGAGGGGATGCGGGTACTAAGTGAGGTATGAGGTTGGCGATGGAAATGTTGGCAGCCCTAAATAATATACATAGTTTTGTTGCCAAATCCAAACCACGTGGGTGCCAAATTCAGTGCCAAAACGTCATATTACGATCAAGGACGCTTTGCAAATATACCAACATATTAACTTTTGAGGCATGCGTTATTAAACTGTTGGTTGGTTGTTATACATATATTTTCAGGCTTGTGTGCTTGCTCAGAGAGCCGCTTAAACCTTCGTCAAGTAGGGGTAAAAACATAGTGGAGCGGCGAGTCAAGAGTTAAGCAGTGAGTCAAGCGGCGCGTTTTTAAATCTTCGGTACATTTAAGTTGACGCGCACATAGTGGGGCGGCAAGCAGCGCTGCATGCATCGACATGAATCTTGACTCGCCGCTCGTAAAATCACCAACGATTTCTTTGAAGCGCTGCTCCAGTCTACTTGGGGCTTCCAGTTTAGGTAGGGCAAGAAACAAGTTTTCTATCAAGCAAACTTTAAATAATGTCAAAAAGAGAGTATCTTGCTGACTAGTTTCATGACATGAAGCTCTTTTCGCAGCAGTTCCCGCCGCTCTACTATGTGCATGTGAAGCGACGCTAGCATCTTGAATAAAAAACGCGCCGCCTGACTCGCCGCTCCACTATGTTTTTACCCTAAGACAGTCACAACACACACACATTCACACTCACATGCACACATATACGTGACCTTCTTAGACAAAAGTCATCCCGAATTGAGGTATCAAAGTTGAGTATAGGGGAAAAAGATCCATTTCACTCAAGCAAGTGGTTACGGCACATGTTGTTATTGTATGGACACAACAATTTTGTTTGTGCGAATCGTGCCAAATCAAGTAACCCCTAGTAGATTGGTCTCCGTCTGTGTTTCTAGACTACTTAGTTGGGATAGGAAAATTTCCTGTGAGTTCTGCGCATGCGCTCTATCGGATGTTTTATTTTGAGTGAACTGAAAAACAAAATAGTACATAAAGAGCCTATAAATACGGCTCATGAAGTAGTTTCATTGGAAAAAGAATATTCAAGTGATTATGATTACTGTGGATTATGAAGACTTGCATTTGATTCTCTTGTAATACGAAATAATTAAATGGGATGTCGGATATCCATTTTTTTTTTTACAAAATTTATATGTGGGATGTATCACAATTTCCATTTTAAATATAGTGGTACCAAAACATGTGTATAATATATTTTACATTTTAACTAAACGTGCTTAGCTGATTTTTTACTAAATTCGGAAAAAAAGCGAAAATATTACATTAGGGTACGCTCTCAGTGGGACTGGTTTTCTGAAATCCGAAAACCTGCTCTAACCAGACTTCTTATTTCTAGTGAGTGCGCATGCGCCGACCTGGCGATCAGAAAATACGCGTCTGGTTTTCTCAGGAATGAAATATTCATTCCGGTTTTCGGATTTCCGCGTTTATTTTGGTCACGTGGTGCGGCAATTCTGATGTTATTTTCATTTGGCTGCAATGGATACGGAGAATGTGGTTTTGCGAAAGTTGCACTAATCTTTGATTAATTTGCCTTCAATCATTTTCAAAATGTAATTGACGGTAGAGGGTTCCATCCAAAAATATTCTTAAAATTTTGACGGATCTTCTTTCAATTCCGGAAGCAAATGGTAATATTTGCCAAGTTTAGATCGACATTAAATTATGGGATGAACAGCCTGCTTTCTTTCTGGTTTTATTTTTGGCTGTAGGTTTTCTAAAGATAAAATCAAAATTAACTATTCATCTTCGTATAAAACCATGGAACAAATACAGTGCTCAAAACAATTTGAGGATTACTTTATTGCTTACTTTTGTTACCTTCCAGTCATAACTTTTTTATTTTTTATTCTATAAGTTGTGAAATAGATTCATTGTGCGCATCCAGAATGAAATGGTAAAAAAACAAAAAAGTATTTTTCTAAAACTAAAATTTAAGGAAAGAAATGGAATCATAACTTTTGAATAAATTATAGCAATGTTTTCAAAACTTTATTTGTTAAAAATAGTTAAAACTAATTTTTTAAACATTTATAATGGCAAGCATGAAGAAATAAAGGGTTGAGTTATTTAATAAAATTGTTTCAATGTAATTTTTATTTTACTATGGTTTTTCATATTTTATTTAATTAAAACAAGCATTATTTAACTCTTTAAAAAGACACGATTCTTCCATCTAACTATAAAAAAAGAAAATATAACTTTATAGAAAACTGTATGGAGAATTTGATAAATTTTATTTGAAATAAGTGCGAGCTTACTTAGTGAGAAAAAAAAAGCAAACTAATAATTCCAAATTTATTCATTTTGAATGAAACGAAAATCCTCTAATTGTTTTGAGTGGTGCATATAAAATTCAGGAAAATTAGAAATCGGCGAATGAAAATTATGGTAAATAGAACACAATAAACAGCGAGTTTGATTAAGTAGATGGCGCTCAGATCGGAGGCAACTCAGCTCTTTTCGGATCAGCTGGCTCGAGTTGAAAATCTGCTTCAACAAGAGCGGGTAAGCGCAAGAAACCAGTTCAGAAAATTTCTTCGCGCTTCTTCAGATTGGAGCAGGTTTTCAGAAACCAGGAAACCAGACTCACTGAGAGCGTACCCAATGAAATATTCATTCCGGTTTTCGGATTTCCGCGCTTATTTTAGTCACGTGGTGCGGCAATTCTCAGGTTATTATGATTTGGCTCAGGCTGCAATGGATACGGAAAATGTTGCTTTGACTAAAGTTGCACTAATCTTTGTCTTTGATTAATTTGCCTTCAATCATTTTCAAAATGTAATTGACGGTAGAGGGTTCCATCCGAAAATATTCTTAAAATTTTGACGGGCCTTTCTTTCAATTCCGGAAGCAAATGGTAATATTTGCCAAGTTTAGATCGACCTTTAATTATGGGATGAACAGCCTGCTTTCTTTCTGGTTTTATTTTTGGCTGTAGGCTTTCTAAAGATAAAATCAAAATTAACTATTCATTTTCGTAAAAAACCATGGAACAAATACAGTGCTCAAAACAATTAGAGGATTACTTTATTGCTTACTTTTGTTACCTTCCAGTCATAACTTTTTTATTTTTTTATTCTAAAAGTTGTGAAATAGATTCATTGTGCGCATCCAGAATGAAATGGTAAAAAAACAAAAAAGTATTTTTCTTAAACTAAAATTTAAGGAAAGAAATGGAATCATAACTTTTGAATAAATTATAGCAATGTTTTCAAAACTTTATTAGTTAAAAATAGTTAAAACTAATTGTTAAACATTTATAAAGACAAGCATGACGAATTTAGGGTTAAGTTATTCAATAAAATTGTTTCAGGGTAATTTTTATTTTACTATGCTTTTTCATATTTTATTTAATTAAAACAAGCATTATTTAACCTTTAAAAGACACGATTCTTCCATATAACTATATAAAAAAAAGAAAATATAACTTTATAGAAAACTGTATGTAGAATTTAATAAAACTTATTTGAAATAAGTGCGAGCTTACTTAGTGAGAAAAAAAAACGCAAACTAATAATTCCAAAGGCCCTCGCCGGATAAGACGGTGAAAAATGCCCCCATTCCAATCGGGCTAATTTTTTTTCTGAAAATACCTCATAGTATGGACAACTTCTCAGCCAAGTTTCAGCTAAAAAATATGACGCATTTTTGAGTAAAAAATTAAAGTTTTTTTTCTTTTTAAATTGATTATTCCCTGAATATACTTGATAAATCCAAAAAACTACTCATGAGTTTTTAGATATCATTGAGTAGTATTCTCAGAAAAATCCGCTCATAAATCTGATCGAGCGATCATTCTTAAAAATGCATTTTTATTTTTCAAAAAAAAATTTCATGCCAAAATCGTTTGGTCACAACTTAGGATTTTGTCTCTACATATTCCTCTATTATCAATCTATAATATATATTTTTTTCAGATTTTTAAAATTATTGGACGATAGTATAAAAAAATAATTCTTAAAGCCTGATTTTTTTGCTCTAAAATCCATAGGTTTAGAAATAGCATGACCACCGATTGCGCAATCCCGTACAACGCAATGATGCGTGATGAATCCACATTTCGCCGTTTTCGCAATGCATCACGGGATACTGATTCACAAAAATGGTTTTTATGAAGAGTTACATACAATAAAAACTGCATTTTTAACTTGCTTCTTTTGTGAATATATACCTCATGCCTTACAGAAATTATCAATACGCATGCAGCTATAAAATTATGCTAGCGAAACTTGTAAAAAGTTTTAATTAGTTAATATTGAATGTATATCTTTTATTAGTCGAATTATCTCATGGTGCCATCTGGTGGCGTATGGCATGCCATGTGCAAGAGCTTGCGAACTGCCTTATGGGATAATGATTAACAAATGGCTTCACCTTTCCCCCTAGAGGCAGATCTGCTACTTTCTAAATCTATGCTAAATTCTTTAGTCCGAAAGAAATTCTCCCAGATTGAATTTCCCCGCCTTTGTTAGGAGTGCCATCTGCCGAGTAAGTAGTGCGAAAAGTCAGGTTTTAAGAATATTTTATTTTTTTTAAACTATCGTCCAATAATTTTAAAAATCTGAAAAAAATATATATTATAGATTGATAATAGAGGAATATGTAGAGACAAAATCCTAAGTTGTGACCAAACGATTTTGGCATGAAATTTTTTTTTTGAAAAATAAAAATGCATTTTTAAGAATGATCGCTCGATCAGATTTATGAGCGGATTTTTCTGAGAATACTACTCAATGATATCTAAAAACTCATGAGTAGTTTTTTGGATTTATCAAGTATATTCAGGGAATAATCAATTTAAAAAGAAAAAAAACTTTAATTTTTTACTCAAAAATGAGTCATATTTTTTAGCTGAAACTTGGCTGAGAAGTTGTCCATACTATGAGGTATTTTCAGAAAAAAAATTAGCCCGATTGGAATGGGGGCATTTTTCACCGTCTTATCCGGCGAGGGCCTTTAATCATTTTGAATGAAACGAAAATCCTCTAATTGAGGATTTTCGTTTTGAGTGGTGTTATAAAATTCAGAAAAATTAGAAATCGGAGAAAGAAAATTATGGTAAATAGAACACAATAAACAGCGAGTTTGATTAGGTAGGTGGCGCTCAGATCGGAGGCAACTCCGCTCTTTTCGGATCAGCTGGCTCGAGTTGAAAATCGGCTTCAACCACTGAACTGAACTGAAACTCTGGAAGAAGCATCCCGATGATAAGCTGGTGAAGCTTTTTTTGGGTCACTTGGCGACAGCTTTAGGGAGAATATGTGCCATATTTGGCATAACCTCGCCGATCAAAATGGACACTTGACTTGCAGTTTGCATTGGATGTCGCCAATCACTCGCCAAGAATAGTACTCCAAGGAATTTAAGTTTTAAAGATTGTTGCCGCAATTCTATTTTTTTTAAGTACATGTTTCCGAAACTTCATTATGTAAAGAACCTCCTAAAGCAATAACCTATCAATTTTCTGCTTAAAAAATTCTTGAAAAAGTTGGTTTAAAATGTCTATTTTAACAGGTAAAGTATAGGATTGGAGGCAAAAGTTGGGTTACTCTTACAGGGTTGCCGGGCTACAGGGTAAGACGGACACAACACACTCACACCAGACAAACACACATGACAGATGCTGTCATCTATCACGCGCCACCTCCCCAATTTAGACATGTCCCTCTGAAGGGGAGGGAAATAGTCTCCAGAAACCTGCACCCGTGGGAAACTGTGAAATGACCACCCACAGGACTTTTTGACCCGACAGATTTAACGAGCACGTACTTCGCATATACTCGGTGAGTTTTCAGCAATCAGGACTCGATCGCGGGACCTGCCGATCCGTAGATCAAGACTTTGACCACAGGGCGCCTTACAGCCCCGTTTGAGATTGTGGATTTTGATAATTCCTAATTAAAAAATAAACGTAGAATGGAAGCTAAAAAATTGTTTGAAATGTCTTTTTTATATTTTACGTCGATTTTCACATTTTAGGGTCCAGGTTTCAGCGTCCTGCCCTTTTTCATTAAATGGTCATATTTCTAGTGAAAACTTAGCAACATTTCATACTTTATTTTTCTATAAATGGATAATAAAACAATAAGCAGATATGAGATAGATAATTAAGATATTTAAGTTAATTTTTTACAAGATGTTAGTACCAAAAAGTTTTTGTGGCTAGGTTTGTCAAAAGAAAAGAAAAACCAGTTTATTTTTAAAAACAGACCATCTTTAAAAAGTGCTGCAAAATCTACAACCTCTTTTACAGGATATTCGTTTTTTTTTTTTACAGTACATTCGTTCTGTTGACAGGTAACTTTTTTTTAAGGGATGCTAGGATTTTGAAAATAAACCTTTTCGCAGTTTAATTCAGAGTAAAGGTCTGCATACACTGAGGGACATGACAAATGAACCGTCGCCAGCCAAACAACGCTTCTTAAGGCGTCACTAAAAACAATTTTCCTAGTGATTGGTTCGGGTTGGCATTTTGAATGAATATATAAAATCAATGACTGAAAAGTGAAAATGCTTTCGGTTAGTTCACGGTGGAAGATAGTCCCGTCTCTGGTCCTGTCAATCAGTGTATGCTTAACCAGGATTCTCCGGTCTAACTGAAGTTAAAAACCGGTTTTTTTAGTTTAACCGTTTCTGATTTTCCATCCCTAATCTTCTTATTTTCCATCCCTAAACCCGAGGAACATTTTTCATCCTGGAGAATAATAGCGGATGGCACACTATCCCTTTTTGTCAGTATATTTTAGAGTTAGGAAAATGAATTTGGCAATGAATCCTGCGAAGTTTTTTTTATAATCGATTTCGAGATTTCTGAACTGAGAATGATAATTTTTGGAAAGTAAAACTGGGTTTAAGTGTTAAAATTATTTCCCTTTTAACTTCTAGTTTCATTTAAAGTGCGTATTGCAGAGTGTTTTAAGTTATATTGTGTTCGTGCAAACGTCCAGTGAGAACGATACTTTTTAACAGTAGTAAAAATTGATTTTAAATTGAACTATGAATGGACATGCTAATATAAATCCAGCAGAAGCTACAGAACATTTAAAAAGTATTTTGAATGTTGGGCAAGCGCAAGGTGAATCAGATTCTGGTAAAAATTACAGTTTCTTTTCGTAAATTAAGTTTCGAAACTTTATTTATTGATTTTCTACTTCTGTTTGTTTTGTTCGAGTTTTTATTGATACAATGCTATAACATTCCTTCAATTTTACCGAAATTTTTACTGAAAATTAATATTATTAAGCCCAATAGGTTGTGCATTCCACAAATTATAACTATCGAAATAGATTTTGTGTGAAACCTGAAACCAGATTGCATTTGTTTTAGTTTTAAAATTGGGGTTAATTTCCACCATCTGGTGCATTTGTCGCCAAGGGATTTGGCGTTTTTTTGTAGCAAGCGATAAACAATTTTATTTGGTGATACGGCGAAAAATCTTTTCGTCCAATTGTCGGCGCTGGTAATACTTGCACGGAATTGTGGGTAAGAAGCCCGGATGATGTGCGCGCACAATGGAATTATTTTGTTCTTAATTTATTTTTTCGTCCAACCAACGACGCTGTTGATACTTGCGAGCGATGAATTGTGGGTAAAGTTGCGCGCGCATCGTAATCGCGGTTACAGTTAACTATGAATATCTGGTTTGGGTTATTATATTTCGGTTATTTTTTATTCTGAATATTTTGTCGATTCGAAGAGGGCCGGTCTGCTAGCTGCCGGGGGCCCCAAACAAAATTTTATGCTTTCAACAGACTCTTCAATACTGCCTGATGTTGGATACTAATGTTTTTTTTTAGAGAAAAAAAAATTGCCCGGGGCCCCAAACGGGTATTTCGGCTTTCAATGGGCCCTACAATACTGCCCGATGTTCGATACTGATGTTTTTTTAGAGAAAAAAAATTGCCCGGGGCCCCAAACGGGTATTTCGGCTTTCAATGGGCCCTACAATACTGCCCGATGTTCGATACTGATGTTTTTTTAGAGAAAAAAAAATTGCCCGGGGCCCCAAACGGTCGCGTACTGGATTGCCACTCGCGTAGCTCTAAAGCGACGAAAATTCAAACAAAACTAAACTGAGTACGGGATAGCCCATAGAGTTAGAATGGATAGCCACTTGTGTAGCTTTAGTACGGCGTTAATTCAAACCAAAGTGGATTGCCAATCGTGCAGCTCTATTGCGACGTTAATTCCAACTAGACTGGATGTTTGGGTTTGACCTGGGAGAAAAAAATGACTTCCAACTCTCCCGTAGCTTTCCGCGATCCATTAACCTTAGAGATTGATGAAAGAAACTAGGGTTGCATCGGCGTAAAGGAATCTGGCAATGACAAAGCTCGCGAATTTCGCCAAGAATTTGTTGTTTTTCGACAAGCGCCAAGCTGCACCAGATCCTGGAAATTTACCAAAATGGTAAATCTTTAGAATCCGGTGCTGCTTGGCGCTTGTCCAAAAACAACAAATAATTGGCGAAACTCGCGTGCTTTATCATTGCCAGATTCTTTCAAGCCAATGCAACCCTAGTTTCTTTCACTGATTTCTCAAGTTAATGGATCGCAGATAGCTACGGAAGAGTTGGAAGTCATTTTTTTTTCTCCCAGGTCAACCCCAAATATCTAGTCTAATTGGAATAAACGTTGCATTAGAGCTGCACGATTGGCAATCCACTTTGGTTTGAATTAACGCCGTACTAGAGCTACACAAGAGGCTATACAGTACGCAGTTTAGTTTCGTTTTAATTTTCGTCGCTTTCGAGCTACACAAGTGGCAATCCAGTATGCACCCGTTTGGGGCCCCGGGCAATTTTTTTCTCTAAAAAAAACATCAGTATCCAACATCGGGCAGTATTGTAGGGCCCATTGAAAGCCTAAATACCCGTTTGGGGCCCCGGGCAATTTTTTTTCTCTAAAAAAAACATCAGTATCGAACATCGGACAGTATTGTAGGACCCATTGAAAGCCTAAATACCCGTTTGGGGCCCCGGGCAATTTTTTTCTCTAAAAAAAACATCAGTATCCAACATCGGGCAGTATTGAAGAGTCTGTTGAAAGCATAAAATTTTGTTTGGGGCCCCCGGCAGCTAGCAGACCGGCCCTCTTCGAATCGACAAAATATTCAGAATAAAAATAACTGAAATATTATAACCAAAACCAGATATTCAGAGTTAACCGTAACCGCAATTCCGATGCGAGCGCAACTTTACCCACAATTCATCGCTCGCAAGTATCAACAGCGTCGTCAATTGGATGAAAAAAAAATTGAGAACAAAATAATTCAATTGTGCGCGCACATCATCCGGGCTTCTTACCCACAATTCCGCGCAAGTATTACCAGCGCCGACAATTGGATGAAAAGATCTTTCGTCGTATCACCAAATAAAATTGTTTATCGCTTCCTACAAAAAACGCCAAATCCGTTGGCGACAGAAGCACCGGATTCTAAAGATTAACCTATAGTAAAAGTTCCTTTTAAAGTACGCAAAATGCCTCCCTGATTTAGAGATAAGTTAAAAAAATAATTTAGATCACCTTTACTGAACTGTACTATTGGCATGATTTTTCAGATTTGTCGATAAATAGTTTGTGTGGCAACCTGTCTGACTTCGATCAAAACCCATAACCGTCGGTTAGTGTTGCCGGAAAATGTCATTGTTGCGAAGAGAGCATGACGTCAAAAGTCGCCAGAATACGAACTTTTGTAGCGATTTCGGAAAGTTCGCCGATAGTTACCGTGCAGTAAATTTCTACCAATAATTTACAAGTCAAAATGTCATCAAACCATGTGATTGCTAAGTCTGTTGCCATCTTGAAGTGACAGCAAATACTAATGAGTCTTAAAAAAATTACTAATGAGACTGAAAATGTCTGTCAAAAGGAATAAAGAATTTTACTGTATGGTCCCTCTTGGCGAACTTTCCAAAATCGCACCAAAAGTCTATTCTGGCTACTTTTTTTTAAAAATAAAAACTACGATTCAAAGACAAGTAAGGGTTGCCAGAAAACGTCGTTGGTGTGAAGTTGTAGAATTTCAGACAGGTTGCCAGAAAAAAATATATATCGCCAAATCCAAAAATATCACTCCAAGGGGGAACCGTACAATTAATCTGATCCAAAAATTTCATTAAATAGAAAATAATACAGCCGAGGGAAGACTGTAGAAAAAGAATTTAAATTTGTTTTACAATAAAAACAATTGCAAAAAATAATTGTAACAGGCTGTAAATGTGTATAATTAATAATTATTATAAAATTTATAAATATTAACATGATTTTAATAATTATTGATAAAAAACATTCAGAAGCAACCAATGAAAAAAGTAAAGAAGATTCTTCATTGCAAAAAAAAAAAAAAAAAATAATTAATAAGTAATGAATAAATTTCAATGACTTAACCCTAATAATTGGTAATTAAATATTAATAATTTTAACGTGTGCTTTTTTTTTCAGTTAAGCTGAAAAATATTTCCAATGGTAATATGGAGGTTGTTGGCGATGGAACTCTCTTGCCCACTCAGCCATATCAACAAATGTAAGATATTTTAAATGGTTTAATATACAATTATTTTTTTATAATTGCGTGAAAAACCTAGCCTTTTTCAATATAGTTTTAATATCAGATATGTGCAAAAAGTAACTTTTTGTGCATAGCTGTGCAACAAAAAGTACTCAAAATCAAAATTATTGCGATAATTACTTGTGAAAACTTGATAATACAGTAGAACCTTGATACAGCGACCGCTCTCAGGACCAACAACTTACGGTCGTTAAATCAAAGTGACGTTATAAAGAATTTTAATTTAAAAAAATCTAACAAACCGAGAAAAACTTATACATACCTATAGAAACGTTTAATTTGTATTTACACTTATTGGGCAGATAAAAATGAAGTAATTAAAGATTGTTTTAAAGTTCCAGCAGAGTTCGTAATTATGACTTTTCTATTTCTGTTATTTTTGTAGAAAATCCTCAGCATTGTTCTCTCTCTCACAGTAGCAACGACACATTACATTTCACATTGATAGCGATTTGGTTCCGGTTATTTTTAAGAGCCATTTTGTAGACATGCAAATTATAAGAGGTCAGTTAGTCCAATGATCAAATGTAAAGGTGTATTTTCTACATCGATGTTTAACAACCAATTACAGAATGCGTGAAAAATTAAGCTGATCTTGGCTTCTTTTGCGATACTGGTCCCTGGCGAATTCCCGGAATTCGTCCCTGCCCTATTCACCTTTTCAGCCATTGTTCGACCCCTTTCCTTGCTTGGTGAGGGGTTTCTTAATTGTGCTCAAACAAAAGCAAACAGGTTCTACTCACTCAAACACTTCCACAAGTTGAAATTTTGAAGCGAATACAAAAATGGCTTCTGGTAGCAATTTTCTTTCTGAAATGTCTAACAAATATTCGGTCGCAATATCGAGGAAATGCTTGTTTTTCGGTCACAAAAATGAGGTCTTTTTAACACTATTCCTGTAGTAAAATGGTTGGGGTTGGGACTTTCCAAAACGGTCTTCATAACAAAGGGGTCACTAAATCGTGGGGTCGCAAAATCGAGGTTGCCTTGGCTGCGCCAACATATTTGACCACGAGCCGCCACTGATATTCTTTTCTAATTTGTCTAGTGACTTGTGTTCCAACAAGGAGAGCTCCCATGTGACCATCTCTGCCACCAACGTGGACGTCTACTCAAGCCCCCTGGAATACGGGGCCACCTCCAGCCAGGTAAAACTGAGACGTAAAATGGACTCAAACTGTAATTTTTATCGGAGTAAAAATATTATCCGAATGATATGTTTTTTGATATTAAATTTTGCATAAAAATGCAAAGTCCCCTCCTCGCTACGGCTCTCCAACCCCCGAGATTTGCTACGCAATTCGTCTTTGTTTGCTCCGCAACCAAATATGCAAGACTAAGATATTTTAGTTAAAAGGTCCCGACCAACAGTGTGCAACACGAAAAAGGGAAGATGCATTGGCTTCTACAGTTTTTACGATGTGTAGTTTCCGTGGGACTGCTCCAGGGCATCACGTACCTCTAGCGCTAAGCAACGATCTCTACCAAAGTCACAGGACGCACGAAACGACAGAGCCCCGGCACGAAACAAGCGCACCGCCACACTTACTTTCAGCGTTTCTGGTTGGCTGAAGCTGCGTAAGTCACGTGGCTTTCAAGCGTCCGACAATTGCAATTTTATATTACAGTGGTGGCCAAAAGTGTGGACACATTTTGAAATTTTCATATTTTTCAACTTTGTGTGCTTACAGAATATATTAATTGTATATCAAGTTAAGCAATTGTATATCAAATTAGAAGTAATTTAATCTTTATGAGGACCACTGCGTGCAGATCGCTGAAGCTGTCTATGAGACCTTTGGTCCCATACAATCTATATCCATGGACACACCATCATCATCATCAAAGAAATTTCATGTAGAATTAAAAATACAGTATTACAATATCTGTATTACGAATAAGTTATGCAACCAATAGTAGTACAATCAACAAGTCATGACTAATAGTATCTGTCTTAGTTTTGCAAGTCATTGAACCACCAACTTGTATTGCAATTTCAGCATAAGAGAATCCATTTATTGTGCTTGTTTGTTCGACTGAAATGAGCATAACATTATTTGTAATACAAATACTTTAATTCTGTTTTTTTTAATGAAATTCTACATTAAATTACCTTCAACTTAATGTGGTTCTAAAATACGACGCCCGTCGCAAATAGCCCTCGTGTAGCTCTAGTGCAACTATAATTCAAACCTAATCTAACCTTCAACTTAATATTTAAATGTTTGTATTTAAGCAAAATTTAATAGATGCAAGCACACAGGTAACAGTTGAAACAAAACTTTCAAAAAATGTCCACACTTTTGGCCACCAATGTAGCTCTAGTGCAACGATATTCAAGGTAAACCGAACTCCAAAATGGCAAAATTGTTATCCATATCACCAACATATTTTGAAATGTTCATTTCAGGTTTTGGTTGAAGACATGGTTGACTATGGATGGGAGGACAAGTACTACAATGGCAGGCTGATAAGCATACACGTAAGCGGACACTACCTTGCGTATGTCCTCAAACGTAAGAATATCTTAATTTCCTTTTGTTTGTCTTGAAATTAAGGGGGTTCAGTATGTTGTATATCGGTAATGTTAAATTGGCCAATTGCAATGTACCTTTTCTCAATAACTATTGATCAGATCATCTTAAAATTTTCTGTGTATGTTATACCGACCTTATATAATAATCTGAGGTTAAAAGGTTTTTTTTAAAATAACTGTTAGATTTTTTTAAATAAAATAAGTTTTAAAGTACCCAAAAAATCATGAAATTTTTCACTTTTTTGCCCATAAAATTTTTTTCACTTTAGTTTTATTAAAATTTATAACCTCAGATTAATCTATACTATGTATTACATCATATAAAGAAAAGTTTACGAGAAAACATGGCATAGTTTTTGAGAAAAGGTACATCGAAGTTCGAAAAGATCAAGTTCTGAGAAAAACGCATTTAAAGTTTTTATTGTTAACCCATTTCCTAGCGAAACCATGACATTAAAATGGCTTTTAATGTCACAAATATTTTTCAATAGTCTTGATACTTTGTGACATTATTAATAAAGGTTGTAATAGTATTTTAAGCCAATAATTTTTGTTTTGATTTTTTTACCGATTTTTGGGTATTGAACCCCCTTAACTTATTTACAGGGTATTTGTGCTCTTCCTGGTGGACTCCTGAATTTCATTTATTTTTTTGTGTGAAAGCCATTATAATGCCAAATTTTTTTAATTAGAAATCCTGATTTAACCTCTTGCAAAGTGCCCCATTTGGGGAAATTTTTTAAAACCTCCCCACAAACAATTGTCTCGTTAAATTGTCCATAAATTGACGTGGTCCAATAGAAGATTCAAATATCAGTTTTCAACCTTTGATTACAGGTATCAGTCATTTATTTCTTAAAAAAGTGAGTTTGAACTGGGGTCAATACGAAATTAGAGTTCTTGAAAAAAATTATTAAATTTTTTTTTCTAACTTTAAAAAAAGTTCTTTCGGTAGTTTATTTTTAAAGGCATCTTGGCATTAAAAACAATGTTAAAATAATATATTTACTACATATAAGTGATATGCTCGAAAATCATGAAAATTCCTTAATTTCGTATTTAAGGTTACATTTGCAATAAGTGGTAATTGGTACTAGTTTTTTCAGATAAACTCGGTATTCAAACTAGCCAACTTTATTTTTAGCTGCCTCCAACAAGCCTGGCTACGTGAGGCTGCTAAGGACACACCTTGATATTAGACATCTTATCAAAGACTATCGCAGTGAGGTGAAGGACATCTCTTTCGCCCACACTGCAGCACAGGTAACCTTATAAAGAACGCTGTAGTCGGTTTTGAAGTTCGTTGTAGTCTTTTTTTTATGCAATTTATAGTTTCGTAATTTTTTTATTGATGATTATTTATTCTTTGTACTGCCAATATTAAATCAAGCGGCATTAAATATTATTTTAATTTCAGAAGAAAATCAAAGAAAGCTAAAGAAAATCAATGAAAATATTTGATTTAGGCTTTTAATCTTTTAAATAACAACTGGGTGCTGTGTTTGGTGATTTTTTTTCTAATGTGTATAAGTCTTGCGTAGAAGCACTTCTAGGTGACAGTTACTGTTTCAAACCTACTTGTTCATAAGATCAGGCGCGCAACCACGGGGGGGGGGGGGGGGTTTAGGGTCAGAACCCCCCCCAGAACCCATATTATAGTCAAATTTTATTTTGTTAACAATAAAAACATTCCAAAGTGATAAAAAAATTTCTTAAAGAAACCCCAATTCGCAGTTACTATACTCGCCGCCAACTAAATAAGTAACGATAGGGATAGCGGTTTTTCAGAAAAAAACCCGCTCTTTCAAAAACCGGTTTTTTTTGTTATACTGAATCTTAAGACTGGCTTTATGAAAAACCGGTTTTTGGTCAAAACCGAGGACGAAAAAAAACCGGTTTCAGTTTTCCATCCCTAAAGTGTTTCAAATAAGGGTGGCGGGAAGTATATATCTGTGAAAAACAAAATATTTCAAACGAAACTCTTCTAATGTGAGGGGGGGGGGGGTTAGAAAAAAAGCTCCTGTTCAGATAAAATGACATGTCTTAACTATTTTATTCATTTTATGTCGTTTTTTACGAGTTGCTTTAATATTGAGCATTCATTAAATCAGTAAAGGTCACGGTATTACGCAATGATTAAGAGAAGATATAACAGAAACTGCCCCCAGGCGCGCAACCCTGGGGGACCCCCCCCCCAGAACCCGAATTATAGTCAGAATTATAGTTTTGAGTTGCTTTTCATTAATAAATACAAATCCCCCCCCCCTCGGAATAGTACGAAACGACCACATACAGCAATTTAGGAGTACATGGTACAATTTAGGAGTAACAGCAAAGCTACTTCCACCTCCGGTATGGCAGGAATGTTCACATGGCATGATAGTACTGAATGGCCGCAGGAAAGCGAGTAGGGGCGGGGAATAGGACAAGGTTAGGTTAGGTTTGAATTATCGTCGCAATAGAGCAACATGAGGGCTATTGGCGGTGGGCGTCCTATTTTAGAACCACAGTCAAGTGACAAGCAGACACCTGAATAGGCATCCAACGCAACCGTTAAGAGCGACATTTGGTACACGTACTCCTAGTACCTGTGAGATGCCGTTAGAAGATACTCGAAGAAATTGAACATGCAAGAGGTATCTGCGATAGACCATTTTTGGTTTTAAAGTTACTGAAATTACCTTATAGCATATATTATTACCTCTAAATGTGTGCGTTTTTTTTATTTGTAATTGAAAGTCGAAAAGTTTTACACACTCTTAGGTTCCAAAAGATAAACGATTTTTAAAAAAAAAAAAATTTATAGCAAAATGAATTGCTCCATTGAATCGCGTGTTAATAATTATTTGGTATATAATTAATAATATACATGTAATGATAATCTTTTTTATTTTTAACGGTTTCAAAAAATAATTATATAGCTTTACTTTTAAAAAAAATATTATTTCTTATGTTGATTCTAATGAAAAGGTTCATCTACTTTTTAAAAAAGTTCCATAAAGGCAGACGATTTTTTCCTTCATTTTACAATAAATGTTCGAATGACTAATTTGTTCTATTTGTGAGATCTTCTACTGATGCGTCACTCAAGCTCCAATTCTGGTATAATAATACTTTGGCGGGCGCCACATTTTCGTTGCTCACAAATCAAAAGTCTGTAAAGGTCATGATATTGCACAACTTCCTTACCCCTTCGGAATAGTTTTATATCCAATAGAAATTTAGCGCGGGATTATGGATTTTTTTTATTATTATTTATTGGGATTTCTATTTTTATGCAGGCGTAATCGGGTGGTTTTTTTTTCTTTGAGAAAAAAGATTGGCACCAGCGATTATAACAAAACTCTCAACAGGAAATGTCAAGAAAAACTAAAATATGGACCGATTTATTTGAAGGCACTTATAAGGCACGTGCTACCTTAGGATAAGGATCGATTATTATCGAAGTAAAATATGAAACCTGTGTGCTCGGGGATTTTTTTACTGCCTGTTCTCTCGTCAAAAAAAGCAAGATTTTAGATCTTAATAGCAAGATGATTAGTTTCTTCATACTAATAAGTAAGTTCAAATTCATAATATTTTCTGCATAATTTTATGTGTATATGTTTTTAAAAAAATAGATACTTTTGTTTTCAGTTTCACGACATAAATCCAAACACTTATTACATTATTTCTCATCAGCAATTCGAGCCTTTACAATGTTGTAAGTTTATTTAAAAGTATTAATCAGCTTGGGTGAAGTTTGAAATAGACTAAACTCCTCGGCGCAACAGTCCATTAGTAGGCCAAGGCCTGATGCGCCCATTTCAGTTTACGTGACCAAGGGCTCTGGGGTGCTATGCTTATGCCCAGGTTAAGTGGTCAATCTCAAGTGTTAAGTTCCCAATCATGCTTGGTCCTCATTTTTTCGACTCTCTTAAGGGATGAAAGGTTGAGTCAACCTCTCCCAATCCGGTATATTGGTATGCGAAGCACTACCACTAAGCCACTGGACCTGGGAATTTTGAAAAAATAATACAATTGTTTTATTGTTGAGCTTTAACTTGTTTTGGCATCGTCGAAAATTTGTGTGAATCAACAATTTGTGAAATCATCGTTTTTTTTTACTTTAATTAAAAATTTGCGAAAATTCGTTTCGAAATTTATTACATAAAAACTATTTTTTTAATTAAAAAAAAAGAAATTTAATATAAAAGCACTCTCGTTAAAGGACGAAATAATTGCATGATTTCGTCATCAAATATTATAATGTTACGTATTTAATTATTTAGAAAACTTTTTAAATGACATTGAGGTATACCCATACCAACATTTTGATCCTAGGTAAAAATAAGTTGCATTGTAAAAAACTCAGAAACAGACGAAAATTACGCTCATTTTGAAAATAAAATTGAAACAGCCAATGAAATGGCAGTACGTAGAAAACTAAAGACAAGAGCGTTACATCAGCTTAAACATTCCCATTATCAATAATAAAGTAGTAAGAGTTGATTAACTATGGGAAATTAAATTGAAAAATTATTAATTAAAAATAATTTTAATATGAATATTTCTTATGTTGTCATGCTCTCTAACCTGCGATTTCACTGGTTGTTTTGCTTTCGTTGAAAAAGTGTTGAAAAGCTCATAGGTTTAAAAAAAAAAGTCGCGCGATCCGAACTGCGATGTCATTGGTTGTTTTGTTTTTTGTGGCTAAGTGTTGAAACCAGCCCATTAAATGTTTTTAATTAAAAATAATTTTAATTACAAATAACTTTAATTATAATAATTAGAATTTTAATTTGAAAAAAAAAAATATGTGTATGAAAAATTTTGAAACCCCCCCCCCAGAAATTTTTTCTGGTTGCGCCCCAGCATAAGATTTGTTTCTACTATTGTTCTACCTGTTATAAGAATTTCAGTGGCAAAAAAGTAGACTGTTTAAGTTCTTTTAAAACTTCTTGTTTAACCTCTTGCGACCTGGTGTCATCATTTGGGGACATTTTTTAAAACCTCCCCACAAACAATAACACGTTAATAAATTAGTTCCGAAATTGACCTGGTCCGATTGAAGATCAAAATGTCAGTTTTCAGCTTTCTATTACAGGCATCAGTCATTTATTCATATAAAAAAGTAATTTAAAAAAAAATTATTTGCCAAACATACTCTTTAACATATATTTGTATGAAAAGTGTTTAAATTAAAAAAAAAGTGTGGGATTTTGCTCGGATCTAAAAAGGTTAAGGAAAGTAGTTAATGACCGGTCATGAGATACAAATGAAGCAAAAATCAACTGAGCTAAATAGAAAAAGGGTCTTGACTATTTTTGAAGAAATTATAACCTACTTTTACATTATAACTGAAAATTCTTATTGTAAAATTAAAAGGGTGACAAATCATTTGAAAATTCAGTAAAAATATTTGTTTCTCTATTTCAATGTCAGTTTTTATCTGTGCATAACGATATTTATCACGTTTTCAGGTGCTTCTTGGTTCAGTAGATGCCCGTGGGGAGCTTCTTGTACACAAGATCGAAGACGACGGCTCCTCTATCAAGTATCCTTTTCTAATTGCATATTATTTAAAAATAAAAACAATTATTTAAAAATAATTGTTTTAGCTTGATAAAGTTTTTTCTTCCTTCAGGATAAACTTAAAGAAACAACCTAAAAATTCACTAAATTCACTGTGATTAGTTACTTTTCATAATAAGTAACTGATGAGTTACTTTTGGTAATTAGTAACGTATTATTTACTTTTGGTAATTAGTAACGTATTATTTACTTTTGGTAATTAGTAACGTATTATTTACTTTTTTGTAATTAGTAACTTATTATTCACTTTTTGTGATTAGAAACTGTGATTAGTTACTTTTGGTAATTGGTAACTGATTAGTTACTTTTAGTAATTGGTAACTGTGATTAGTTACTTTTCGTAATTAGTAACTGTGATTAGTTACTTTTGGTAATTGGTAACTGATTAGTTACTTTTCGTAATTAGTAACTTTAATTAGTTACCTTTGGTAATTAGTAACTGTTGAGTTACTTTTCATAATATGTAGCTAACTAGTTTTAATATTAAGTAACTGTAACTGAGTTACTTTTTGTATTAAGTAACTGTAAGAAATGTACTTTGTTAAAAGCATCTTTCCAATCCCTGCTATTTCTATCCACATCTTAATCTCTTCCTTAACTCAACTTTCCAAGATGCAACCTGATACTCCACATTCCGCGGTCAGACGACTGGATCGCAAGCGACCACAACCGTATCATCTGGTGCCTCTACATACCGGAGGATAGCGACTCTTCAGAGGAGGATTTCGCATCTTCGCTGCTGGTGGTGACTCACAACGAAAGGGTTAGTGTGGAGAAAAGTATCGCTGTAGTTTAACGCAAAGTTTCCTTTCACAGAAGCGAGGGGCTGGGGAGCCCAGTCGGTTAAGCACTCGCTTAGCATGCGGAAGATCCCAGGTTCGGGTCCGGGCATCACCAAAATAACTGCTGACCTATAAACGGCTCGTCCGGCCAAAAATGTCCGACGAATAGTACCCTGTGTAAGGGAGTGCACGTTAAATATCCTTCAAAGTCCCAACGCTGCGTACAATGTCGCCCTTAACGGTTGCATTGGGTGCCTATTCAGGTGTTGGCTCGTCGCTTGACTGTGGTTCTAAAGTACGCCGCCCGTCGCCAATAGCCTTCGTGTAGCTCTAGTGCGACGTTAATTCAAACCAAACCTTTAGTTTTGATGCCAAATGTGGGAATCGCCAAATGCACCTAAATTGAGAAATGAACAACCGTTATTATCTGGTGCCTCTACATACCAGAGGATAGCGACACTTCAGAAGAGGATTTCGCATCTTCGCTGTTGGTGGTGACTCACAACGAAAGGGTTAGTTTTAAAGAAGAGTATTTCTATATTTAAACACAAAGTTTCCTTTCACAGAAGCGAGGGGCTGGGGAGCCCAGTCGGTTAGGCACTCGCCTAGCATGCGAAAGGTCCCAGGTTCGGGTCCGGGCATCGCCAAATAACTGCCGACCTATAAACGGCTCGTCCAGCCAAAAATGCCCGACGAATAATACCCTGTGTAAGGGAGTGCTCGTTAAATATCCTTCAAAGTCCCAACGTTGTGTACGATGTCGCCCTTAACGGTTGCGTTGAGTGCCTATTCAGGTGTTGGCTCGTCGCTTGACTGGTTCTAAAATACAACGCCCGTCGCCAATAGCCCTCTAGTGCGATCATAATTCAAACTTAACCTTTCACAGAAGCCCCGATCATGGGCGGAGCTTTAAATTGGCAAATTTTATAGCTCCGCCCATAGTCATGGCTTCTGTACAAGGAAACTTTGCATTTAACTATACAGGATTCGGTTTTTGAAGTATGGTAGCCTTTTAACTGTGTGTGTGGACTCCTTTTAGTTGGATCTCCGCTTTAAAACTGCATAAAAAATTTGTTTATAACAATTCGCTTAAGAAAACTGGTTTCGTTATTAATCTCCTATCGATGGAATGCAGATAACAATTTAAGACAGTTAAAACAGTTGTGGTCTTATGTCCTTGCGCAACAACTGTATTATCTGGTGCCTCTATATCCCAGAGCATAGCAACACTTCAGAAGAGGATTTCGCGTCTTCGCTGCTGGTGGTGGCTCACAACGAAAGGGTTAGTTTTAAAGAAAAGTATCGAGAAATGATTTTAAAAAAAAGTATGGTGGATATCTTCTTAACCAGGCTTCTACTTTAAGTGACTTAAAGTGTTAAGTTAATTAAAGTGTTAAAATATAAATAATATATTCCAGTGCGTTAAACGAAAGAGAACTGAATTGATCCGATTGTCAAGTTGCTACGGAGTTGGTTTGTTGTTATTAAACAGTTTTCGTGTTGTCATTCAAACATGTGGTGTGCCTTTTTTTTTTGTCATTTTCTCTGCTTAGTTTTACAATATGGTTTGAACTAATAGTTTCAATAAAAATTAGCTTAAATAGAACTCATCTTGTTTTGTTATTGAACTCCCATCAATAGGATGATGAAAAATATGCGCCTTGACAAGTGCCGGGGATTGTTTTCATTTCGAATTGGCGACATTTTCAAAAAGATGCCAAATCTGGCCAGGATTCTTTAGTTCCACCAGTTCTGAATTGCGCTGCCCGTCAGCACATGCAGCTCTAGACGAGGGTAATTCAAACTAACTTTACATTAACTTTCAATTTCCAGGCAGAAATTTGGAACGTGCAAACAGTCGTCAAGAACAACGACCACGCGATAGAGCTGACCATTGATGATGTTGAAGTCGGAGTACAAGTCATTTCTGACCACAACACGGTACACTTTAATTTTTTAGGATTTATATTTTTAAAAATATCTTTAATAAATTCAGTACTGCAATAAAACTCTCATGCTGTGCAAATGTGAAAAGTATGTAAATGTGACTTGGTATTTTAAGTTGGTTTATTTACCATGCAATTTTAACCATAACCTCTTGCAACCTGGGCATTTGGGGACATTTTTCAAAACCTCCCCACAAACAATTAATATGTTAATTAGTTCTGAAACTGACCTAGTCTGATAGAAGATCCAAATAATTAAGTTTATTATTACAGATATTAGTTATTCATTTCTATAAAAAAAGTTAAGTTGACCAAGGGTCAATACTATATTAGAGTTTTTTTTAAAATTAAATTAAACTTTTTTTCAAACTTTTCAAAAAGTTCTTTTAGTAGGGTCAAGTGGGGTAAGTGTGATAAACAGCTCTTGTAACTTTGGAAATCATTCTAAAAAAATCTGAAAGTTTGCAATATATAACATTAGACCACTTATAATTAAACTAAAAAGAAATATTGACCTTATTTTTTTAAAAAAAAGTTTTGAGCTTTTGAATTTAAGTGCAACTGTCTTCTTTTTACACACTTACCCCTATGTGGGGTAAGTGTGATAAAACAGCAATGGATTTTGAAATGCAAATTTTGTACACTTAAAATTGCAATTCAAACATATAATTTTTTTTCTACATATGTATGTTTCTTATACTAATTCACTACCAATTTTAGGATTTGGAATTTACTTGAAGCAGAGAACAAATTTTCTTAATTAAAAATGCAGAAACCCTATCACACTTACCCCACTTGACCCTAGTTAATTTTAATGGTATTTTAAATTGAAAATATTGTGAAAAGGAAATGTAATATACAAATAAGAGATATAGCAATTTTTTTTGGCATTAATAGCACAACAAATAATGTCTTTTTAGAGCTTAATGCATTTCTCTTGGTAACTATGTAACATAATTTTTTTTAAAAAATGTCTTTGCCAAACATACTTTTGAGCATACATTTGTATGAAAAGTATGTTTAGATTAAGAATATACGTGCAGGATTTTGCTTGTGTCTTAAAAGATTTAAAAAGTGGTGTATTTAATATACTGGATAGTATATTAAATGGTGGAGTGAGTATATTTAATGGTTATATAAGAAGAGTGGATCAGAAGTCAAAACAAATTCTGCTGTCTGCAATTTCCCTGGGAAAAAATTTATTGACGCCTAATTAGAATGTTTAAACTCTCGATGGATCGGCAAGATATTAACTGAGTTATTATGAAGGAACTGAATATTAGAATTTTGTGTGGTTAATATTATAACTTTATAGAAATTTGTATGATGTATCACATATATATGTACCTAAATTTTGAAACAACTCTTTATGATTTTTAAAAAACACAAAACATGTCTTAGCTTCCAAAACATTAGTCAAAAATCCTTTTTTGAGATATCAAATACTCTCTCGCCAAAATGAGAAGTATTTCTAGAAGTACCTTTCCTGAATTAAATATTTTCCTTTCCAGGAGATTTCTGCCGCCACTTTCTCACCAGATGGCACTGCCCTTGCTATAGGCAGCGTAGATGGCGGAGTAAAGTTCTTCCAAGTTAACACTCTAGAAAAAAATATATCACCCAGGTATTGCCTCCAGCTGTGGACAGTATAGCATTCGTTCTAATATTTATTGAAATATTCAGTTTGTTAAATATTATAAAAATTTTTACCAACTTTATTTAACAACTTAAAAAGTGAAGAAAAGTGCTGGAATTTTTTTTCTATCTTTGGATGTACTATATTAATAAGGATATATATTGAAAGAGCAAAAAATTAAGGATTTCAATCCCAATGTGGTATTTTTGTCCAAGTCCCGGCGCCTAGATGTTTAGCCTTATGGTAATGCCAACGACCAAAACTTGTTGGTAATACATTAAGTGAGCAGCTAAAAATGTTCTCAGACAAAAAAATTTCCATGTGTTAAGCTATGTTGCTAAACAAAATTAATCAACTGCTACACAAGGATTGGTTTGTGTAGAAGTTATTGCTACGAATTCCTCTTCCCTTAAATCGAACCCTACCTGCAATGTAATAATTCATTAGTTATCAGATTTTTGTATTAAATATGATTTAATATGTCATTTACATACTGATTTAAAGTAAAACAAAATTCTTTTTTTTCTATGTATGCATTTTATTGGAACTAATATAACTAAATTTTCTATTGGTTTGCAGTGCAACCAACATGCAAACTTTGCACGTTGTTACGCCGATAGTGCAAAAAAGACTTCACTGTTTGGCCTTTTTAGTTTGTTTACACTTTCATGCCTGGGAGACCAATGTAATTGGTTAAATAAGGTTTCTCTTTTTTTATATACTCTCTGTAGCATAAATTTACTATATCTCTTTTTTCCAGATGCCTTCACCAGTGGACGCCCCACCCAGGCAAATCTCTATCGTCGCTTTATTTCCTGGACAACCACAAAAATCATCGACCAGAGTAAGCTCTTGTTTTACCCATTAAATTGTTATTTTACTTTTCGACCTGAAGATTTATTATTACAGTCAAAACCCGATAACACTCGAAGTTCCAGGGAACCTCCTAAAATATTCGACTTATCCGAAGTTCAAATTATTAAAGTTACTTCCTATTCCTCTCTACTAGTACTTAGGATAGGTGCCATAAATACCATAGTTGTGAGCATTTCAATTTTTTAATAGCATATGTAAACAACCACAGAAAAATGTCAAAAGATTTAATTAAACTCAAATTTAACAAAATTTGGCCTTGTTACATATTAATTAGTATACATACCATGTTAATCTCATTTGGAAAAGAAACTTGTGATATTTCTTGTTCTTTGTGGTTGCCAACACCCTTAAAAATACAAAGTTACCAAATTTTTGAGGAATTTGAAGTTTTGAACCGAATTGTGTTTTTGTAGGTGAAGGAAGGTATTCACTTTGAGTTATCAAGACAGTTTTTTAAAGAAAAGTATAGATAGTGATCAAAAGTTCGAGTTAGCGGATTATTCGACTTATGGCAAGTCGAGTTATTACGGTTTGACTGTATTGTTCTTTTGAGAGGGATTGTCAGTCCACTAGAGCTAAATTGCATTAGTTTTGGAATCGCAATTTCCGCAGAAATATTGCTTTGCTGTGTTAGTCCTTTTTCCCTAGTTGTGGAAATCAACATAACATCAAATATGAAATGAAAATGTTATCTAATAATTTAATTATGAATTTTTAGAATTTCAAAATGCCAATTTATTTTCTTTTCAATTTTCTTTTAAATTAATGTTATGATGATTCCCATTACCTGGTGAAAATGGGATAACATATGGTTAACCAATTCTTTTGCAGAAGTTATTTCAAATGCATTAAGCACAAAGTTATTTCAGAAGTTATTTTAATTCATTAGCTCTATGGGACAGACTTTAAAACTATATTTGTAAACCTTCAAAGTTATATTCCAATTCTAGATACAATATTTGAATATTGAAAAATGTTTAATTTTCACTCTGAGATATTCTCTAATGTTTAAGAGAATTTTTCCCTTTCACAGAAGAGTGTACTTATTATTTAGTTAACTACATAAATGAAGATAGTTAAGACATCCAATGTTTTTATTATTTCATATTAATATTTAAGAAAGAACTGAATATTAGAATATTATATAGATTTGTGTGGTTGATATTATAACTTTATAGTGTTTTTTAACAATGTATCACATATATGTATAACTGAACCTTAATCAGTTTTATCAACAATTTTCTTTTCTTCTCTGCAGTATCCAGTTTTGGAAGTTTGCAGTAACAGGCGCAGAGAACAACACAGAAGTAAAAGTCTGGAGTTGCGAAACTTGGACGTGTCTGCAAACTGTCAGGTAAAGTATAACCTCTTGAGACCTGGAGTCCCCATTTGGAGATATTTTTTAAAACCTCCCCACAACCAATTAACACGTTAATTAGTTCCAAAATTAACCTGTCCGATAGAAGATCCAAATATCAGTTTTCAACCTTTGATTACAGGAATCAGTCATTTATTTCTATAAAAAAAATGAAGTTGAACAACGGTTAATACAATATTAGAGTTCTTAAAAAAATTATTTAAATTTTTTTCTTCAAACTTTTCAGAGCTATTTTGTAAGTTAATTTTAAAGGCATTTTGCATTAAAATCAGTATTAAAATAATCTGTTAATTACAAATAAGTGATGCAGCCTTTGTTGTTGCTTTTATAGCACAAAAAATGTGTATTTTCAGAGCTTAAGGCGTGTCTCTTCGGTAAATATTAAATATAATTTTTTAAAGAAATTTCCTTGCAAAACATACTTTTTAGCATATATTTGTATGAAAAGTATTTTTAGATTATATAAGAATATACCTGTTTTATATTTTGCTTGGGTCTTAAAAAGTTAAATCCTTCATACATTTTTCTAATATTGTTTTATAATGATTAATGTTGCCTTCCTGTTGTAGTATTTACCCAAATCCTAATGATTCTGTGATGCCTTGCTTAAAAGCCGAAATCGATCTCTCTTCAAAGTACCTCTTTCTCTCAGACATCAAACGGAAAGTAAGTTTTTACAAATCTGTATCAAAATACTTTCTTAAACATTTGTATGAATTAATTGATTTAGAGTAACAACGTATAACCTCTTGCGACCCTTGACAATTAACATTTTACTTAGTTCCAAAATTGACCTAGTCTGATCAGGGCCGTCTTAAACTAAGCTGGGGCCCCCGGGCACAGAATAATTTGAGGCCCTTTTGGAAAATAAAAAAAAGTGATCAACAATAACATTTTTTTACTGAGTATGACCATTTATTTTAGGTAATCAATTATTACCATTATGAAAAGCATTAATAGCATTGGCGCTTGCAGAAAATCTAGTTTCTGAAGGAGATTTCAGGACTCTATTTGCACCTAAATGCTCTGTCAAAACTTTCCATCGTTTTGTCGAAGCTGAGGAAAAATTGTACAATTCAACCATAAACATTTATGTTGGCTCTTGTTTCGACAGTGCAGCTTGACTTTGGAATCGGAGTGATTGCGAGAGTGATCGCTAGATAGCGTACTTAGTAAATTAGGTAGGATGCGCGCCTTTGGAAATATTAATTAATTAGTACAGTAGGGAATAGGCCCGGTCATTGATATAATGGCGTAGTATATGCCTTGTAAATACCTTCTGATAAGATTACAGATTTGTGAAAAAAAGTGTAATGTGCCCTACAAATATGTTTTGGAGAATAAATGTGCGAGAGAAATTGTCGGTCCTTCGGGGCCCCCCGAGAATGGGGGCCCTGGGCACGGGCCCCGTGGGCCCTTATGGTAAAGACGGCATTGAGTCTGATAGAATATCCAAATGTCAGTTTTCAGCCTTTGATTACAGGTATCAGTCATTTATTTTTATAAAAAATGAAGTTGAACGCGAGGGTAAATATGATAGTTTTTTTTTTTTTTTGCTTTTTAAAGAAATATTCAAACTTTTAAAAAAGTTCTCTAAGTAGTTAGTTTAAAATGCATTTTGCATTGAAAACATTGTTAAAATAATCTTTTAACTACAAATAAGTGATACGGTCTTTTTTGCATTTATTGCACACAAAAAAATTGTATTTTTAGAGCTTAAGGTGTGTCTCTTAGTAGCTTTTAAGCATAATTTTGTTTTTTAAACTATTTTGCTAAACATACTTTTTTTGCGTATATTTATGAAAAAGTATGTTTAGATTAAAAATATACACGTAGGATTTTGCTTGGTCTTAAGAGGTTACATTTGTATGAATTGATTTCGAGTAACAATGTATAATTGCTTTGTAGTCTAAGTAAGTTAAAAGCTAATGACTACCACTACTTAATATAATGACTACCCCTAATAATATAAACTTCTTAAACCAATATTTTGTAGTCATTTTGTCCAAGCATTAACCTTATACTGATAAGTTAATGATATACTAATTTGGCATTATTGTCATTAATTAAAAAAAGCAAATCGGGTATTGATACCTGCCCGAATAAGAATGAAGGGACTAGGGATGCTCTTAATACCAAATTTGACTGAATAAAGAATGTTCGGAAAAAGTCTTAGCCGAATATTCGGCCTGCATAAACCAATCTTTCTTTTGTCAGATCTAAGTAAGTTTTATTTATTGTTTATTGACTTTAATTCAACATAAACATAAGTACACAAGCACACAATAATTTTAATGCAATATAGCTATTAAATTTTCAATTGAAGCAAAAATCAATAAAGTAGTACTCGTTTGTTATTAAAACAAGCTTTTAAAAAGTGTTTGAAACTTGGTAAAATCACAACATGAAACCAGAAATATGAAAACTAAAACAGAAGTAGGTAGATCCGATGTAAAATGAAAATTAGAAAAAAAAGTAATAATAAAACCATGGCTTACAATATTGTTATACAATTACAATTTTTTTTTCTTTTTCTCTTTTATTGAAAAAATTACAATTGCAATCTATAATATAGTAATTATTATTTTTTTTTTTAAGCTTTAAAGAGACATGTTTATTTAATACAACTTGAGTAAAGCTTGATTTACCATTATAAATGGCCAAAAACTTACGAATTTGAGTCTATCAAAAAAGAAAACTTGTCATGTTTGGGAATTTTAGATGATAACATGAAGAAATTTGAAAATATATAAACATTTGTCAAATACTTTTAATTTTCTTTTATGAATAACTATTTGGTAGGAAAAATATTGAATATTAATGTTGTTCATTTGCTGTGTTTTTTTCCAAGAAATAAATTTACATAGTAAAAACAAGTTTATTTAGTAAAACTTTTGGTTAAAACTTTTTGGTTCGGGATCTGATTTTCCTCTTGAATAAGCATTGCAATGCAATAGCATTTTTTAATGGGGACTGGAGCCCTCCCGTGAAGACCATGTTAAAATGACCCATTTTATGTACCTTTTCCTCAGAATCTATTTTATATTTTTAAACAATTTTTACTAGTTATTAAATGGATGTTTAACTAAATTTTACAGGAGGCTTTTTTTTAAAATTATTAGGGTTTAAATTATTAATTTTTAAGTGATACTACATATTTTTTACCTAAACAGGGATGAGTTTTTTCCGCTTTTAAGCGGAATTCCGCTTTTTAATTTTTTAGAAAAAAAATAAATCCGTTTTTTAGAAAAAGTTCAGCTTTTTCTAATTATGCCTAAAAATTCCTTTTTCCCATGTTCTAATCCCTCACACACGAAAAAAAAACCTTTCACAAAGCTGGGGCCCATCCAGAGCTAATTTGTGGCCGTATAGCGGCCCCTTCACAAAATTAGAGTGAAAAATGTGCCCCGTCGCATTTTTTACAAAATTACGATCGTGGAAAACGACCCTCCTAATTCACAAAATTGATGAAACAACGGTTGATGAGCATTTTTAGCCTACTTTTCTTTTTTTTTAATTCGAAGAATTAAAAAAAAATGAAAAAGTAGGTATTGACATGCGGTCGATGTCCGTCCGTCCGTCCGTCTGTCCGTCCGTACCCCCCTTCCAAAATCAGTTCTAGCAATCCTTTTTAAAACAGAAACTCCTTTTTAGAACAAAAATTCTTTTTTTATTAGAAAGGTATAACCTCAAACACCCAACTTTCATACTTTTTGTCCGTCTGTCTGCACGATAGGACGGACATAAATCTACTATTTGTCGACGAATTTCCCATTGAATTAGCATTGAAATTCAATTTCGATTCATTTAAATCGCTGAATTTAACTATAAATGCTACGGACAAGTGATATACGCCAAAAAATTCAGCGTATCCAAATGAGAATATATCGAAAATTTCAGAAAAGAATTCGAATTCTAAGTACTTCAATTATTTAAAAAAACTTCAACATTTAATGCTCATTTAAAAAGCATAGGAAGCCATTTTATTAGGAATAAATTACCATTGCCATGGCAACAATCGCTTGAGAAACTTTAATTCTTTTAGACAATGAATTAAAATAAATTTATTTTTGCGACATTGATCAGTTTGAAATGACGTCAAATATATATTTCACTTCGAGATTCCGTATGATGGTACGAAATGTTTTCATTCTATTTAAAAGCGAGAACTGTTACATATTTATTCTTTGAAATATAAATTTTTGCAAACGATTTAAGTTAATTATTTAATTTTCGAAATAAAATAAATGAAATTAGCCGAATTTATAGCAGGTAAATGTTTAATATAGAATTAATGCTGGGTTTGGCGCCTTTTTACCTGTGGAAGCGGGTTAAGTGACAGATTATGTTACAAACCTACTTGTTAATTTACATTTCCTGTTTTAAGTAAATTTTGAAGTAGATTTTTGGTTTTTGCTTTGCGAAAAATTTAATATTTATTTATAACTGCAAATAATCATGCGGACGATAAGTAATATTTATTTTATTGGCGATAAAAAGTTAATGAAAATAATTGATTGAGAAGTTGAAATTATAGCTGGATGCTGTGTTTAGTGAAATTTATTCTAATGTATATAAATTTAATGTAGAAACGGTTGTGGATTTCACTTACTGTAACGAACCTAGTTTTTTCAAGATAAGAATTTTAGTAAGTATTTAAGTAACAGGAAAGTAGGCTATTTTAGTTCTTTTAGAACTTCTTGTTTTTACCCAGATTTCCTAACTTCTCTATTAAAAAAAAAAAAAAAAAAGTGTGTCAAAGCCTCTAAAATTGGCTAGATGGTCATCTTGATCAATTGAAATCCTAATTCGTTTATGTTATTAACAAATTTATAAACTTAATCACCGTTAAAATTGGTTGTCAGTTTCCTGCGCCTGATGAAAGGATATTCGCTACAACTGTGATGCATTTTTTTTTAAACGATTGTTTAATTTGTTCGCACCCTAATTCGGTGAAACTAAACTTAAATTTCATTAAACCACAAGTCAAAATAACAGATTCTAATAACGAAGATAAAAAATTTAATCAAAATAGGAAGATGAAGTAAGATTAGAATACACTAAGATGTCTTCAAATCTCGGCCAGCCAGTGCAATCTCCCATTAGGAGTCCAATAATGCTTCCTGATTATTTACTTATATCACTGCCTAGTAATTTTTAACGAAATCTACCGATGACGTCACATTGCATCAGAATGATTGACAGTTCTCTGGCATTGCGTGATCGGAAGAGTTACTTGTGTAGCTCCAGTTCAGGCCAAGTCTGGCAACCAGAATGTTTTTTGATCAAGTGCCCGATTTATGGTGTCCTTGAGTAGTGATCACAAGAACAGCAATGTTAAAATACTTTTTATTTTCGTTTGAACCTTTGTTTTTCTAATTTCACCTGCATTGGGGTTTCTGATTTTAGAAATTGTTTAGTTTTTTTTTTTTTTTCAAAGTTAAGACATATAGGTCGATAGAATTTTATGGGCTCTCAACAAAAAAATAGTTTTTAGAGCTTGGTATTCAAACATCTATTAGATGCAGAATGATACACGAATGAAAAATGTTAAGATGTTGTAACAAGAAACTTTATAAAATTATTGCAGAAAATTTGAGGTTAGTTGCCAAGTCTGCGATTTATCCCCTCCCCCTTAAATTTTTTTTTTCAATATTTGGTATTTTCCTAAATTTCACCCATTTTTTTTAACTTGTCCAGTATAGCTAATATTTAGATTGCTTGAAGTTTTTTAAAATAGGGTGCTAGGCTAATATGTTTTCAGTTTTGTATTAGCTGTTTTTTTTAAAGAAATGTAATAATTTAACTAGCTTCAATTCCCAAAAGCAACTCTGATTTTGACATTTGATGCCATGAATGCTTCGATCAGCATTTCTATTCATGCCTGAAGCTTAAAAAACATAAATATAAACATACATGCATAATGTAACAGCTTATTTCGCGAATTAAGTATACTGCTTAAAATGTTTTTTACGCTTACAATTACGCATTTTAGTTTCAGCTTTTTTTTATTTTGCCAAACTCATGCCTGCTAAAAAAAAACATCAATAATATTAAAAAGGAAAAAAAAGTTAGAGTTAAATACTCAAATTCCTCCAGCACGTTTTAGTAACCAACCTCTTACATACATATAAAAGATTTGAAGTTGATGCGTGTAGTAGATTCTGTGAAAAAGGTACATGAACATTGAAAAAGCAATTTTTGAGATATAAGTGTTTTAAGTAAACAATAGTGGTTTCTTATCATTAAAATATTAAAAAAAATATTTAAAAATACTTCTATTACTCGAAACTTTTAATGTAAGACATCTTTGTAAAGCTAAGATTTAATATTTTAAGAAACACTTAAATTAACTACAGTGAAACCTCTAAGAGTGACCATCCTACCGTTACCTAATAAATCGGTCGTAAATGGAGGTTGGTCACTCCCAGAGTACAAAAAGTTAATTATGTGGAAAGTTGAAATATCATTTTACAATGTATTATCCATTAAAAAATTACAAAAATCTATTTATCGTTACATTTATTTACAAAAGTATACTAACTTTTGAACAAACTGTAGTATGCAAAAAAATACTATACTAACTTATTTTAACAAACTAGTGTGAACTAATTAAACCTTTTTAAAATATGAAATTTCTGACTTTCACTTTTTTTCGATTTTTCCCAAATTACTAATTTTTCTAATTTATTTTTTAAATCGAAAAAGGACATGTTATAAAAAGATATTTTTTCATGAAATGGGATTTGAAATCGGTCGTTTGTGGAGTGAAATCTGGTCTCTCCCAGAGGTGGTTTTAACATTGAGCACATAGGGGGAAAATCCGTGCCTTGAAAAATTGGTCATAAGTAGAGGTGGTTGGTCGTGGAGTTTTTACTGTATAATGTCATTTTTGAAAATTTTGGGGGGTCTGGTCTCCTTTTATTAAAAATGTTCGATAATATAAAATTTCTACGCAGTCCCATTTCTAACTTATAATTAAAACTCATTTCAGGTCCTCCTAGTCTTATACCTAGAACAAGACCCGGGACCCAGCAACATACTCATCTCCTCTGTTTCCGAGTACCGCGTTCCTCTTCCGGTTCTTAGCTTAGCTGTTGCCAACGTTAGTTTCTCAAAACTGCACGCGGCTGCTGGGTTGAAGAACTCGGACGATGAAGGTAAGGATTTGGTTTGCTTAGCTGTCCTTGAACTATTAACGACTTTGTTAATACTATCAAACTTGGTTTCAATGATAACTTGTTCAGGGTTGGGTTTTTACCGGTAAAGACTAGTTTTTACCAAGACATGGTAAAAACTTGGTATTTACCAGTAAAAGCCATTTCACTTCCTATGCTTGAAAACACATATTTCACACATTTACACTTATTATATGTAGACACACATGTGTGTATAATTGGACAGGTGTTGTTCTTGATGTTTATAATTTTTTTTCCTCCTATTGGGGGTATGAATATTTTTGGGAAAAAAAATATAGTAATTTGTATGGAATATTTGTTCTTCAAACACATCCATGCCATAATAGAAAGAAAACTATAATTCATCATCAACAAGAACATAAATTATTGATTTATCTGATTTTATTTGGTAGTAAATATAATGTTATTTCAGAAAAGGTGGGAAAAACATGTTTTTTTTACCAAGAGTGGTAAAAACCATGGGTAAAAACATGTTTTTACCAATGCAGTAAAAACCATGGTAAATGCCGGTAAAAACCTTATATGGTAATTACCGTGCCAACCCTGACCAATAACTCTAGTGTGAACAATAATTTGCCTCGGCTCGTCCCGAAAAGCACTGTTAACCTAGTTTTTAACAAAAACTGATTTTAATACTTTTTATTTTAAAATATAAAATTTAGAAAACAGAGAACTTATTACAATCTGTCAGCTGGAACATATAGATTTATATTTCACTGTGATCCATTTTAGGCGACTGTGATCAGTTGGAGGATGGACTCAATGATTTAGATGAAAGCCAATGCAAATACATTATCAAGCTATATTGGATTCAAACTAAGTAAGTTAGAATTTTGCAGTATGAAAAATCTGCATACACGCTATTGCAGGCCTAGGAACTAGTCTCTTTTCTAGCTATTAGTCTCTATTTTTTTAAAGTGTCTCTAAAAGTATCTTTTTTCAGGTCAAAGTCTCTAAATTAGCTATTTTTCACCAGTGGGGCTAACTTTCGTCGAGATTTAACAAGAACATTGCTGGCATATTAAGAACTTTTTCTCTCATGCAAATGTATGTCTTTTGCTTTTCTATCAGTGATGTTACAGCTCAACGCTACAGGATTGCCGCATTTTGTTTTGTATTTTCAACAGTGCTCATTGTGACATCTGACTTTCCAGATTTTGGCTGATGGCTGTAAACAGAATTGTACTTGGTTTTTTTAGCGACGGAAAAATTGGAATTATGCTTGAATTTGTTGAAAATTCTGGTTTGCCACTTATTGGAAGTTTCGATTTTTATAGATTTATGAAGATAAGCTTTTTGTATCGTTTATTTCAAGGTTTAGCGATCAGCCGACTTTTTAAAAAAATACCCCATTGTCAATTTCAGATTTGCTGATTTCAAGAGTTCTATATTTTTTCCGCAAATGTCCAATTCTTTCAAAGTTACAAGATTTGTCTTTTTCTTTTAAGATTTTGATTTAGAATTTGAAATTAATTGCTCGAATTTAAAAGTTATTTGTTATGTAGGGTTTTAAGATTCGCGGTTTGTTTGCTGATTTTCAGAGATTCTCGATTTTCCGTCTTTGTAGTTAACCTAGATTCATTATTTGGGTGGAATTTAAGATTATGTGATATGCTAATTTTTTTAGGTTTGTTTATATTCAAGAGTTTTCAATTCCCGATTTTTGAAGATGCACGATTTACAAATTTTCAGTTTCGCGATTAAAATATTTCCTGCTTGTGATTTTGCCGTTTTTACTGATATTTGAGGATTTTTTGAGTCATCGATATTCAAGGTTTTACGATTAAGCGATCTTCGAATTTTGTTGTAATTTGTAAGGATTAGTGATTTGACTTCAAAGTTATGAATTGCAGTACAAAACAACACGTTAAATTAATAAATTTTAATATTAAAAATGAAGATGAATTTGATTAATTGCACTAAGATGTCTTGGAATATCAGTTACCGCCCAGTAAAATCCAACAATGCTTCCCGATTTGCTTATTTTGTTGCCTAGTAATTTTCATGAAATCCACCGATGAAGTTGCCTTGCTTCATAATGATTGACAGTTTTTGTTTTTGCCTATGCTGATCGGAAGAGCGTCTCATTACTTTTGTAGCTCCAGTTCAGCCCAAGTCGGACCAAACAATATTTTCCGCTGATCATGAAGTATGTGAGATATGTGACCACGTTAGATATCGCAAGAAGTGCTTGATTTTTTTCCCCGCTTTTTTAAACTTTTTTGGCATTTTTTCTACTTCGGCTTATCTTAGGGTTTTTGATTCTACCAAGGTTTAAGTTTTAAAAAATGGTAATATTGCCAGAATTTAAAAGTGTCCGGAATAGAGCATTGTGTGTGTCTGGTTCTGTCCGAAAATTCACTACTTTACTGATGTTTAGTTTTACATTTTATAAATTCGTAATTTAAGGATTTTCAAGGAGTCGTAAATTGCCATATTGCCAATCTGATTAAAGATTTTTTTTCTTGCTGAAACGATTCGCAGAACGCTTATTACCCTAGTCTACTTTTAGTCTCTTTTTTTTATTTGAAAGTATCTTTTGTCTACTTTTTTTGGACCATTACTAGTTCTGAGGCCTGCTATTGTGGTTCTTATTAAAGTGTTTGATAAAACTAAAGTATCGTGGCCGAATATTTTATGCCAAATCTGGGAACCCTGACTTATTGGTATTTAGGCAACCTTTGGCAAAATTTAGCAATGGGAAAGGTTCTATCATGTCACATTCTCCATACCGCGGTCATTCGTTGGTTGTCCCAGTATGCGCCATGGTTTGTTGTCATTTGACCTGGCGATATTTTTTAAAAGACGCCAAATCCGGCCACGATTCTTTAGTTTAACCAACCTATAAATGCAGCCAAAAATGTCTGATGCATAATACTCGTGTAGAGGGAGTGCATGTTATGTCTACCTGTCTAAAATACCTGGAAATGTCAGCAAATTTGTTGGGTCTGAAAATGTGGGAGAAATCTTCATTTTAAGAGCAACATAAATCAACCTTAAGAAAGTGTTACTTGGAGATTTGATTTGAGCATGGAAAAGTCATTAAAGTTTGAAATTGTTCTTTAGTGGACAATGCTAATGGGTTTTAACCCTTTCAGTCCCAAAAATTTACTACCCTACAGAAACATCTGATATTCACAAAATAAGCTTATTTTAGGTCAAATATACAAATTCCATAAGAAAAAAAAATCATTTAAATTTTTTTATATGGTTTTTGAAACAATGCCAAAATTTAACTGTGGAAAACAACAAAATAAAAAAATATATATAAGATAAAAACACTTCGAGTTATATATTTTAAGGTACCTGACCATATTATTAAAAAAATTTAGTAATTATTTTAACCGAAATAGTTTAAATTGTGTTTTAAATATGTGGAACTGAAGTGAACCTATCAAAAATCAGGAGAAACGCTTGTTGACTATTTTCTAAATAAAAAAAAATAGTAGTTCTGACTTCTATTGAGATTAATCTAAAATATTGTCTGATAGAACAAAGGATGAAGAATCGAATGATGTGTGTTTGGATGTCATAACGGGACATAAAAATTTTGAAAAAAAATATTGAAGGTGATGATGCCAAATGGCATCACTGGGACTGAAAGGGTTAATGCAAATTTATAAAAACAAAACGTAGAAAAATTGTTCCAATTTAGTTATTAATGCAGATTCTATAGTTAAACTCGTGGTTTCCTTGCACAGAAGTCAACACCATGGGCGGAGCTATAAAACGCCCAGAACAATCAGATGAAGACAAAATAAAACGGCTGAAATGTTCTCTTTATCTGATTGCTCCGGGCGTTTTATAGCACCGCCCATGGTAGTGGCTTCTGTGCAAGGAAGCTAGCTGAGTTTAACTATAGCGGTTAAATCTGTTAGTATAAAGGCTGCCGAGGTTAATTTGCATCTATGTCTTTAACAGAACTCTACAGTCTTGCCGACTCCTCTACAAACCTAGGGTGTTACAGTCTGTGGGATCTACTAGCTCCTTGTCCCAAGATTCTTATAGTAAGTTGGTTTTTGTTCAATATATACAGTGGTGGCCAAAAGTGTAGACACTTTTTGAAAGTTTCATGTTTTTCAACTTTGTGTGATAACAGAATATATTAATTGTATATCAAATGAAACAATTGTGTATCAAATTAAAAGTAATTTAATCTTTATGAGGACCAATGTGTGCAGATCGCTGAAGCCCTCTACGAGACCTTTGGTCCCATATAATCTATATCCATGGACACAACATCATCATCATCAAAGTAATTTCATATAGAATTAAAAATAAATACATTATTACAATATCTGTATTACGAATAAGTTAGGCAACTAGTAGTATGATCTGTGTTAGTTTTGCAAGTCTTTGAACCACCCACTTGTATTGCAATTTCAGCATAAGAGAATCCATCGATTGTGCGTGTTTGTTCAACTAAAATGAGCATAACTTTATTTGTAATACAGATACTTTAATTGTGTTTTTTTTAATGAAATTCCACATTAAATTACCTTCAACTTAATATTTAAATGCTTGTATTTAAGCGAAATTTAATGGTGCAAGAACACAGGTAACATTTGAAAAATATGAAACTTTCAAAAAGTGTCCACACTTTTGGCCACCACTGTAAAATAAAAAAATTTCCGAAAGTAACTGGTGATTCGTTACTTTTCATATTGAGTAACTCTTACTGTAACAAAGTTAATTTTTTAATTAACTGTAACAGTTACTTTTTAAAAGTAACTTTCTAATCTCTGATTTGTACAATTATACAACATTAAACACGGCTAAACCAGTAAAAAAAATGTCTGCCCTTAATGTTAACTTTAAGATAGAATTGTTGCATTGGCTTTGATAAACATATTTTTTATTGGAAAGACATAAACATTCTAACCAAAATATTTCTGTTTACGTTAAGATGGCACCTCCAAATATATGCCTGTTCCCAGCATATCCACAGTAGTAGAATATAGTTCTCATAATATAATTGTAGTTCAGGACAGATTGTTCAGTGAAACTTGTAATATTTGTTATTTTGCTAGCAAACCTTTAGGTAATGTGTTACTGAAGTTTAAGGGGGTCTAGTACCTTCCCCAACTTTTTTTTTTATTTATGAACTTATGCTATTCAGATTTCATACACTGGTACATCTTCATTTAATAATACCTATTAGCAAAAAAAAATTGAAAATGACTTAGGATTTTTTAAAATTTAAAGTTTTTGTTCAATTTTTTAACAATTTTTAAATCCCTACTCCTTAATTACTTTTTGACTTTTTATCACCAAATATTTTATATGAGTTCCCTAATAATATCTTAACAAAATTATGCATCCAAGTTTTAATCAAGATTCAACTTTTTATTTTAAAAATATTTTTCGAAATTTTATCAAAAAAAATTTACGAAAAACGTAAAATTTAAACTTTGACATTTTTTTCAAAAATACTGACAGCATAATGAAAAGTTTCAATGCATAGTTTTGTTCATAATACTTTTAGGATGCTATAGAAATTTACAAAAACTTTTTATTTGTAATATTAAAAGAGGAGTATTTTTGCTATCCTAAAATTTATAAAACACGAACAGAGATACGAGTATTTAAAGTAAGTGTTTTGTGGTAGGTTTCTTAAGGAGTGCACCTCATTCAAAAATTAATAACTCAAAAACTAATGCGTAAAATTTTAAGCGTTTTTTTGCAAAATGTTCGGATCAGTTCAAATAATGTTAAAAAATAATTTTAAAAAATGAATTTTTCATGATTTTTGGGTAATAGATCCCCTTAACTATAACTATTCAACTCAACCCCTCTTCCAGTCTTCAAGGACGGCCTCTCCGACATCAGCTCCGACAGCCACCACATGCACAAGGACCCTCCGCCGGAACTCCTCTACCCCTCCCCTCCCCCCTCCACCGCCACCACCACGCTCCTCCTCACCCCGGACGACTTCACCCACCAGATGGCAGCACCTAGCTCCGCCGTTTCCGAGCACCTGCCGGTGGTATGTTGGTTGTTTGATGTTATTGAAGGTTGATGTAGTTAAAGGTTGAGAGAATCTCGTTAAATCTCTAGTAAATAACATGTGACCCAAGCATGCTTGGGAACTAAACACTGGGTGTGCCATTACTGCCTCCCTTTCTCACCAGATAGCAGCACCACACTCCACCGTTTCTGAGCACCTACCGGTGGTATGTTCAGAGTTCATTCTAGAACTGAAAAAGGGCAGGGTGCTTTAAATATAAAAAGGGCACTTGTAAAAGTTTAGGGCACATAGTCTAAGAGCACTTGCAAAAAGTTTAGGGCATCTAAAATGCGATAAAAAATTTTTTTTCGGATTTTTAGAAAATACACTTGCATACCAAATTAAATATTTATTATTTTACTACTCCATCATTTTATGAAACATCTTTTCTTGTAAGTGAAGAACATGATGAGGGCAATTATGCCTAACAATGAGCCAGAACTGCAAACAGATCTACTAGAGCAAAGTGGTGGAAATCATTAATGCTACTAATCAAACAAACGGGTTTTGTTTGCATTCAGCTCTACCATTTAAAATTAAAAGCATGGGTCATACACTTTTTTCAAGTGTAGTAGAACTCAAAATATTCGAAGAGGTGCTGATTATAAGAATGTCAGAAAAATGAAACTTTGCTGACCTGTTACTGTTCCTCTTTATTCCATGTCATGTCTATTAATTTTTTGTACCCACAAAAAAATTACTAGGCATGACGTCTAACAGAGACGAACAGAAAAAAAAAATAGGCCGAGTATTAAGTTATAAATCGCATGTAAAGTTTAGTGCACTTTTTCCAAGATTCTAACATAAGTTGAAAGAAAAAAAAATGATTATAAAAAGCTACAACTAAAACTGAAACAGAAGCTATAACCCAAACTACATCTTACAATTCGGATTTGGTTAAACCGAAATTAAAATTTAACTCATTATCTAACAGCCCAACAATACACTGAGTAATTGATTAAAATATACCTTTTCTCCAATTATCCAAATTTTCAATTATTTATAAGAACATGGTTTGGTCCCGATTCCAATTGCTTTGGATAATTGGAGTTCTACAGTACTATTCAAGAATTTTTTTTCTCAGAAAAATTCAAGAACTAGGAATTACTAACAAAATTTTGAATATATAAAGCATTTGCCAATACTCCATTAAAAAACAACTAAAACCAATCTCAAATCTGAAACCCCAGTATAAGACAAAATAAAAAGGCCCTATAGTTTCAAAAGTATAAACAAAAAAAATCCCCCTTAACATTCAACCTGTTCTTGCGATCACAAGGTCACGACTCTAAAACAATAGATCAGAAGAAAATATTCTGGTTGGTCTGATTAGGCCTGAACCGGAGCTACAAAAGTATTGAGACACTCTTTCCGATCACCCTCCATTAAAAAAACACAACTAAAACCAATCTCAAATATGAAAACCCAGTATAAGACAAAATAAAAAGGCCCTACAGTTTCAAAAGTTAAAAAAAAATCTCCCTTAACATTCACCCTGCACTTGCGATCACAAGGTCACGACTCAAAAACAATAGATCAGAAGAAAATATTCTGGTTGGTCCGATTAGGCCTGAACCGGAGCTACAAAAGTATTGAGACACTCTTTCCGATCACGCAAACGCAAAGCCATCGAACTGTCAATCATTGAGGAGGCAATGTGATGTCATCGGTGGATTTCTAAAAAATTACTAGGCAGCAAAATGATCAAATCATTAAGCATGGACTGCCAATTTTTGGTCCGGAGAAAAGGATTCGCTTTCAATGGAGGATTGCACTAGCCGTTGGTTGATATTTGAAGACATCTTAGTGTAATATAATCCTAATTCATCCTTAAATTTTAATTAAAATTTTTACCTTCGTTATTAAAATCCATTATTTAAACTTGCTATTCATCAAAATTTAAGTTTAGTTTTCATTGATATAAACCAAGAATGAAGGAAACAGTTTTTTTCAGGTTGTGTTAAGTTGTGGAAAATTTTAGGTCTTTAGCGTTAAGCCGTTAGTTAAAGCTAACCCCCTTGTTCAAGGCATGATTTTTGCTCAAAATTCTCGATCGTCTATCTGGTTGTAAAATCGATTATCTTTGGTATGTATTAATTATTAAGTTTAGAAACGGGTTTAAAAGAATAATATAACGTAACGTGGGTTAAATAAATTTTTGTAAAAAAGTTGGATAAGCGGAATTTTCGAAAAGAAAACTCGGGAACACGCGGAAATTTTTAAAAGAAAATCGGCAAGGAGGGCGGGATTTATGTTGTAAAAAAGGGCATATAGGGCGGAATTTATATTAAAAAAAAGGCGGGCAGGGCGCTCCGCCCCGTGAAAAACGCCTAGAATGATCTCTGGGTATGTTGAATGTTAGATGTTATTGAAGGTTGATGTAGTGAATAGGTTTAACGACATTCTCTTAACCTTTAAGTGGGTAAATAACATGTGGCCTAAGCATGTTTGGGAACTAAACACTGGGTGTGCTACGAGGAACAGCACTGCCTCGCTTTCTCACCAGATGGCAGCACCAAGCTCCACCGTTTCTGAGCACCTACCGGTGGTATGTTGAATGCTTGATGTTATTGAAGGTTGATGTAGTGAAGTAGATTTAACGAGATTCTCTCAAAGTTAAAGTAAATAACATGTGACCCAAGCATGCTTGGGAGCTAAACACTGTGTGCTACGAGGAAATTCACTGTCTCACCAGATGGCAGCACCAAGCTCCACCGTTTCTGAGCACCTGCCGGTATGTTGGTTGTTTGGTGTTATTGAAGGTTGATGTAGTTAATAGATTTAACGATATTCTCTTAACCTTTAAGTGGGTAAATAACATGTGGCCCAAGCATGCTTGGGAACTAAACACTGGGTGTGCCATTACTGCCTCCCTTTCTCACCAGAGGGCAGCACCACACTCTACCGTTTCTGAGCACCTACCAGTGGTTTGTTGAATGTTTGATGTTGTTGAAGGTTGATGTAGTTAATAGATTTAACAAGATTCCCTCAACCTTTAAGTGCGTAAATAACATGTGGCCCAAGCATGCTTGGGAACTGAACACTGGGTGTGCTACGAGGAACAGCACTGCCTCACTTTCTCGCCAGATGGCAGCACCAAGCTCCACCGTCTCTGAGCGCCTACCGGTGGTATGTTGGTTGTTTGATGTTATTGAAGGTTGATGTAGTTAATAGATTAAACGAGATTCTCTCAACGTTTAAGTTGGTAAATAACATTTGGCCCAAGCCTTCTTGGGAACTAAACACTGGGTGTGCTACGAGGAACTTCCCTGCCTCGTCTTCTCACCAGATGGCAGCACCAAGCTCCACCGTTTTTGAGCACCTACCGGTGGTATGTTGAATGTTTGATGTTATTGAAGGTTGATGTAGTTAAAAGGCTTAAAGAGATTCTCACAACTTTTAAGTGGGCAAATGACATTTGGCCCGAGCATGCTTGGGAATTGAAAGTTAGAGAGCTAATTTGAAAGTTAGAGAGCTCATAGTCGTTTTCAAAATGAATTTACTATCGTGAAATGTAGGTGTTTTTTTAAAATAAAGTCCTCGAAAATGGAGAAATATATCCTTGAAAAGTCCTTAAATAGTATTTGAATTTTTTTAATCCAAAAGTGGGGCAACCCTAGCATGAACCCTGCGTAAGCCTTCCCAGAAGAGTCAATATTTGTTCAAGAGCTCTGAACATATCTTTTTCCTTTCTTCCTCCACAGGTATCCACAGAACCAGTGCAACAGAGGAGGAAATCCTCACAACACTCCGGTGCAAGTTCACCATCCAGAGAAGTCGCTGAGATTCTAGCGCCGAACAAGGAGCTTTTGCATCTGGGTAAGTTGTGTGTGTTTCTTTACTTAAAAAAATAACTGAATCCAAGTACAGTCGAACTTCGTTAACGCAAACTTGAAGGGAACATCAAAACATTTCGTGTAAACTGAATTTCTTCCTTCCGAATACTTCTTTACTCTGTTTTGAAGTCTGATCAGGATTAATTTTTTAATTTTAAGCTCATGCATTAACAACACTTCAACAATGTAAATTACATTGAACACCAATTTACTCATTAAAATAAATTAAGTTTTGAATTCACCCATACTGTCAATTTAGAAAAGAATATAATAAACGGAATTGGGGTACCCCAATTAACCATTTTACCCCTCGTGGAAGTCAGACAAAAAAGTGTCTAAAACACTAACTAAAGTAAATTAAATTGTTTTACTTGGGTTACTATATATGATCTTGACTTTTTTAATGTGCCAATTAAAATCTTCCAAATCGCAATTTTTGAATTTAAAAAATTAAATACTTTGTGAATATTTACTTCTGCCTGTCATAAACGAAATTTCTAGAATAAAATGACTAAATTGTCAGCTAAACACACAGTTGCAAGCTTATGTTAATCAATGCTCTGTTGCCACCTATGTACCTCAATATGAAACATTAGAAAAGAAAAAAACAATAGGAAGTGGTCTATTTTACCCTGTGGTCCATTGTACCACGTCTTCCTTATACTAATAATGTGCATGTAGACAATTAATAAAATACATTTTGAATAGTATATACTATAGAAAAATAATCCTTAATTTAAAAAAAAAATCGGTGATTAGCCAAGTGCTCTTGTGTGATTAAATCAAACAAAGCAAATTCTTACTATCTCTATTTCCTAGATGAGATGGAGCAAGAAAACGTGACCCCATCCAAAGACGAAGAAATAGAATCGGTCACCAACAATCTTGGTTCGTTCAGTGCCAATTCTGGTGCCTCCAGGAACAGCCAGGACTACAACCTGAAAGAATGGCCCCAGGCCCCGGATCCAACGAAAGACTACAGACTTGCGTCTAGGACGGAAAAGTAGGTTAACCTCTACTGACAGTACTTATAACAGGGTGGCTACAGGATCAGGGAATCATGGAAAAGTCAGGGAATTTAATCAATCTGGAAAAGTCAGGGAAATTGGTGATTTTTGTTAAAAATAGGGATGCAACGGATATCCGGCCAACATACTGCATCCGGCCTATCCGGCCATTAGGCCGGATAGTTGGCAGTAGCCGGATAATACAATTATCCGGCAGTACTATCCGGCCTGTTAAATCTGACATTTTCTCTATAAAATTTTTATTGTTTTAATTGTTAAACTAACTGACTGTTTTCCTTAGTCAACAGGTTATTTTTAAATTTTAATACATTCGATTCGATTGATATTTCACATTATGTTAATGAATTATGTTAGAAAATCCAGTCATGATCCTGGACTTTTTGCGAGTGACTAACATCATGGACCTGGTTTAGCTCTGCTAAACCTAGTAGATGAGCAACAACACAACACATTATGTTAATAACAAACAAAGCATATTAGGTTTGTTTCAAGATACGTAAATTATGGTGTAAAAAAACTAATACATAGTTCTGCGTTCCTTGGTAGAATACTGTTCGCTTTGTTTCGTAAATGAGTCCCGCTTCTGAAAACAGTCGCTCACTGAATATGCTGCTAGTTGGTGAAGAAAGGTACTTGTTCGCTAGTTTTGCTAAGATTGGGAAGTTAGTGACTGGTTAGTTATACTACTATGTTTATTGGTTAGTTATACTACGTCATCCAACGTAAAACTGCTACAATTGCAAAAGTGTTTACGAAATTTGACATTTTATACTTTTGAAGCCTAAAAAGGCCGGATATTCGGCCCAAAGTTAGGCCGGATATTCGGTATCCGGTATCCGGCCAAACTGGTATCCGTTGCATCACTAGTTAAAAATCAGGGAAAATTTCCAAAACTGCCATTTTAACTGGTAAAAGAAAGGATAAAAAAAGTTTAATCCAGAAAACGCTTTCATCTAAGTGGTCAAGTTGCTGCTCAAAGTCTTATCATAATTAAAAAAATTATTGTATGGGCTTTAACGGTTGCTTTTTTTTATAGATTTGTTTTAAAAAGCTCATTGTATATTCATTAAATAAATTTATTTTTAAAAAAAATCTTTTTTTAATGTTAAATATACTAGAAAGTGGTTTTACAAATACCGGAAGGAAACCAGCATGCTAATATAGTTCATTGCCGCTAATCAGGGAAATTTTTTACATTCAGCCTGGAAAATCAGGGAAAAGTCAGGGAATTTGTTTTCCCAGATTTTGTAGCCACCCAGTATAAGTACAGGGTTGCCACAGTCCTTGAAAACCTTGAAAAAAGCATTGATTTTCAAGGTCTTGAAAGTGCTTGAAAAACATTATCCACTTTAAAAAGTCCTTAATTTTTTGGGCTGATAAATTTATCTTTTAAGTGTTGCTAATGTTAATTTCGGCTTCATTAAAAATACTTTTTTCAATGTGAATCAGTTCCTATTACATTTTTTTTTGATTTATTGTTTATATAAACCAAGAAGGCAGAGCAAGTGATTTTAGGTGTATATTTTAATAACTAAATGGTTATTATAACACGTATTTAAGTTCATTTGAAAGTTAGAAAGTTCTCTTAGTCGTTTTTTAAATGAATTTCTAAAAACTATCGTGAAATTTAGGTGTTGCATGTTCAAGTATACAGTCCTTGAAAATGGAGAAGTATATCCTTGAAAAGTCCTTAAATTTTTTTTAACAAATAGTGTGGCAACCTTGAATAAAGTCTATCAAGGTAAAGTTAATTCTTCTCCAGTAAACTTAACACTTAAAGTAAATCCTATACTTTAGTTATCCTAACTTAAACATGAAAAAAAAAAAAATTAAAATTAAAACTTAATTCAATGGATAAGGGGCTGGGTCATAAAATTAATCAGCTGGAGAGCTTAAATTATAAGGAACTTGCCTTGCATGCAAAGTAAACAGTCTTGTTTTTCGGACCTGTGCATCGACAAAATAACTGCCGAACTATAAATGTTTATCTAAGTAAACAAAGTACAAGACAAACGACTATCATTAGTCATGAGAAACAATTATATTTTTAAAAAATTTTTAGAACTGTTTATTTTGACACTCACTAGAAATTAATTGAAATTCTATACTTAATAAACGCATCAAACTTCACCTCTTGCCCCCTTGCTTCCTCATTTGGTGACATTTTTTAAAACCTCTACACAAACAATTAATATGTTAATTAGTCCCCAAATTGACCTGGTTCGATAGAAGAAGATCCAAATATATTAGTTTTCAGCCTTTGACTACAGGTATCGGTCATTTATTTCTATAAAAAAAAATGAAGTTGAACGAGGGTCAATACGATATTAGAGTTCTTAAAAAAATTTCGCTCACAATTTTGAAAAAGTTCTTTTAGTGATTAATTTTAAATGCATTTTGCATTAAAAACAATGATTAAATAATCTGTTAACTACATCTAAGTGATACAACCTTTTTTTGTGGCATTTATATCACAAATAATGTGTATTTTTAGAGTTTTAAGGAGTGTCCCTAAGTATTAAAAAAAATTTAATTCCTTTTCAAAACATACTTTTTATCATATATTTGTATGAAAAGTATGTTTAGATTAAGAATATACACATAGGATTTTGCTCAAGTCTTAAGAGGTTAAAAGTAAATTTGATATAAAAATTTTATTCTTCTATTTTTTTAGTGATATGCAAAGCCTTACCCAACATTTTCAACGTACAAGTGGTGATGTAGCGGAACCTTCTTTCCAGAACGACTTAAATATTCAAGTGCCAGCGTAAGTAAATTTACAACACTACTATACTCCCTCTTATTACAACGCAAGCTCCAAAAGCATTTTCTTCCCCTATGCTTAAAGTTTCAGAAAAAAGGGAGGCTGGTTAGATGTCTGCTTTGCTTTCAAAAGGTACCAGTTTCAGGCCCTGTTATTGCAAAAATAACTGCCAATATATAAACAGACTTTGGAGCCATAATGTGCCTAATGGTGTCGGCTCGTCACTTGACTGTGGCTCAAAATTATGACGCCCATCGACAATAGCCCTTGTGTAGCTCTAGTGTGAACAATAAATTACAACAACCCGTCCCCCTGTGTGGTTTGTTTAACCCACAAAGGATAAGCAAATGAGATGAATGAGGACAATTCGACATTTTTCTCTGCACGACTTTAATATTTAAATTTTTAACTGAATTTTTAAAAAATTGTATGAAACTTTAGTTCTTTAGCAGAGTATAATAAATGACTCCTTCATACTTATAATTTAGTTAAATTATGCAATTTACAGATTTTAAAAAAATCATGTATGTTTGCTGGAAAACATAACACTCAGGTGATGCTCTGGTTTATATGTTTGTCGGTCAGAGGCTTTGCTGTGAGGTTAAAAGTAATTGCTTCCTACCCAGCCTGAACCTGATGTTTCGTCTTTTTTTCCTGACATTGGCAAAGAACTTTCAGATTTTTCTGGAATTCCCGGATCTCTTTCTAACATGGCATTTGTGTAGTTTCTTCCTTGTTCTTTAAGCAGCTGAAGGACCCAGTTTAATTTGCTTGTCTCGCATGCGAAAAGTCCCAAGATCAGGCATTGTGAAAACAATCGAACGTTGCACTTTACATGGCTCTTTTAGCCAACAAGTCTGATGAATAACAACCCATGTAGAGGGAGTCCATATTTAATAAGTACCAAAGTAGTCCCTGTGTTGCCCATAAAGTTTGCTCTAGATACCTACTCGGGTGTCAGCTTGTCACTTGACTGTGGTTCCAAATTGCGATAACCAGGATTCGAACCCAAACCCTTAAGGCTGCTCATCACCCCCATACTCTGTCGTCCTTCGATCAGGCTTGCTAATGTTTAAGTCTATGGAGGGGGGGGGGAATGGTTTTTTTTTAATTTAATAAAAACAATGAAATTATAGGAATATGTTGATGCAGTTTCTTTTTTAAAATTCATGAAACTCCAATAAAATTATGCTTTTAGAGGAAATTTTTTTTAAAATGTTATTTACTTTTTTTAATAAAAAAAATGTTTATCGAAAAAAGTAAGTAACGTTTTTAAAAAAAATAACCTCTAAAAGCATAATTTTATTGGAGTTTTATGAATTAAAAAAACTGGATTAAAATATTCCTATACTTTCATTGCTTTTATTGGAATAAAAACCATTTACCCCCATAGACTTACCATTAGCCAGCCCGATTGAAGGATGAAGGGGTTTGGGGGTGATGAGCAGCCTTAAGGGGGTTCAGTACCCCAACATCGGTGAAAAAATCAAAAAAGAAATTATTGGCTTAAAATATTTTTGACATTTATTACGAGGAAGCAAAAATCCTTTGTAAGGAAATGGGTTAACAATAAAAACTTTAATCGCGTTTTTCTCGGAACTTGATCATTTGAACTTCGATGTACCTTTTCTCAAACTATGCTATGTTTTCTCGTAAATTTTTTTTATATGATGTAATACATAGTATAGATTAATCTGAGGTTATAAATTTTAATAAAACTGAAGTGAAAAAAAATTATGGGGCAAAAAAGTGAATAATTTCATGGTTTTTTGGGTACTTTAAAACTTATTTTATTAAAAAAAAATCTAACAGTTTATTTAGAAAAAACTTTTAACCTCAGATTTAATAAATAAGGTTGGTATAACACACAGAGAAAATTTTAAGATGATCTGATCAGTAGTTATTGTGAAAAGGTACATTGCAATTGGCCAATTTAACATTACCGATATACAACATACTGATCCCCCTTAAGCTCCAAAGGCTAGTTCCCTGACCGTTGTGCTACCAGATCGGCATGCCTGTCGCCAATATCTCTTGTGTAGTTCTACTCTGTGACAATAACACACCTCTCTACTCCAGATATTTCATTCTGTATCTAGATAACAATTTGGTTTCAAATTTTTTGCATTTTGATGTTGTGTGGGTCCCAGCACCTGAGGAAAAAGGGTTAATATTACAAAGCAATACTTCTGCAGAAGTTGTGATTCCAAAACTAATGCAAATTAGCTCTATGGAACTGACAATCTTAAGAAAAATGTTCCAGTGTAATGGGGCCCATACATGATTGAGGATTTTTCCACTATTTCCAGCACCAGATCCAATTTGTAGGATTACTGGCAGTATAGGTGTTATACGAACCCCTGCACTAATGAAAAGGTCGAATCTCTAGGCTAATGCCCTACACAAAAACACCCTTAAGTTTGCAGCAGAGAAATGTACTATGGGAAGGAAACAGCGTAAACAATGCTGCTGGCGCCGAGATTTCGCCTACTCTGATTTCGCCTACTCTGATTACTCGCTCCTTTGACCCTGATATTCCTGCCCCCTGTTACGTCAACATTGAAGGAAAAAATAATTAATATTACACTCTAACTGAAGCATAAACTAATAAAATATGTCTTGAAATAACGAATAAATTGGTTTATTGAATGTGAAATACCTTTTTTTATTCGATTCTCGCACTCAAAAATGAGAACTATATACTCTTTTTCTCGTAGAACATTTGTATGCTGCAAACTTAATAGGAGTTTTACTGTAACCACTCGGTCACGGACGGGCCTACATATATTTCATTCTGTATCTTTATTTTTTTCCAACCCAGGTTCAGCCAGAACCTGGCCTCCATGGGGAGCAAGCTGGACTCCATAGTCCAGGTGCTGAACGCCCAGCACCGGGAGATACAGGGGCTGCAGAACGAGATCAAGGTCCTGCGGCAGGACCACAAGATGAACCAGCAACCGGTACAGAAGGACCAGTCTGTCAGCAACCTGGAGCAGCTCATCACGCAGAACGTGGTGCCCCACCGTATCCTTTTTTTTGTGCAGACTTTGCAGTAACCGTGGTTCTAGTGTGACGTTGATTTGGCCAACCAACTTGAAGAGTACACGGGACTTATGACTTTCTTGGTGGGGGGCAAGATCGCCAAGCACTGCGACTTTTAAGTCTATTGTACTTAGCCCCAGAAATGACACAAGCACAAGAGACACACAAAGAAAGAGACGACACAAACACTTAGACGAATAACAACATTTATTGACGGACACAAACATCCATGCCATGACCGGGACTCGAACCCGAGCCCACCAGCTCCAAGGGCCAACACGTTAGCCGTTGCGCCAGTGGGTCTTTTAGAATGCGCAAACAGACCGGATTGTGTATAGTTGGTTAAACTATGACTGGAAATTGAGTTAGATTGGGTTTTCAGGACGTCACAATCAACATTAACCAAACAACGTCGGACATCCAATTACACTCCTTGCCAACCTAAGTTGGATAAATAGAAATATGCTATGGAGAAGATCCTTCCGTGCATGTAAAGAGTTCCATGAAATATTTGTGAATCCATCCAGGAAACATGTTCAAAACATTCATTTAGTTTGAGGTCAAAGAGATTTGAATATTATTTGAGAAAATTTGTCCATTTTTCAGAATGAAAAGTGTATTTTGGTTAAATTGTATTCAGATTATTTAATATGTAAATATTACCTTACAAGAGTATCCAACTTGCGGACTGATCGCGGCAGACTTGAGTAACCGTGGTTCTTGTGTGACGTTGATTCGGCCAACCAACTTGTCAACTCTCTGGATTTAACTTCTGATAACTATTTTCCGGATGACATGCACCAACTTGTAAACTGTTCTCTATACTGCAGTGTTGATTCAAACAACCAACCTGCCAATTCTTCCGATTTAACTTGGCGCTAACTATTTTCCGGACACCAACTTGTCAACTGTGGCTGTGGTGCAGAGTTGATTCAACCAGGGTTCCAAGACTAACAATAGTTACTAATAAACTAGTCAGTCTATTTTGTTTATTTTTTCTTGTAAGATTTACTTAGTTTCAATAACTCTGAAAGTCATTTGCTTTATTTAAAAATAATTAGGGTTTTTTTCGAATAAATTGAATGTTTAAACAAACCATATTTAAAAAAAATCAAATAATGAAAGAATTCTTAAGCTGAAAAGAAAACTTTTGCGGTTTAATAAATTCTTCTTTTAAAAATTCTTTCAATAAAAGTGCAAGTCATCATTTAAAAAAATGTTTTTATCCATAAGCATATACTTTTCAAACATGAGCCATTACAAAACCTTCATTCAGTGCTGCCAGATACCAGACTAGAAAAACTAATTGTAAAAATGTCCGAAGACGGAAACAGGCATTCGGATCGAGAGCTTGTGCTCCTCTCGGACCAGATCTCGGCTACCTTCTCGAACAAATTAGAGAACACTTTGAAGCAGGAACTTACTAGCAACGTTGTGCCACGTAAGTATATTTCTTATTTTGGTTTGAAGTGCCAAATTCAGTTTTTCAGAATTTGTACGCCTCCTGACTCCTGATATTATGCAGGGTGAGGCAAACAAAACCGGCCCCGAGGTGGAGATAAGAATACGACAGAAATGTTGCCAAGTCAAAAACAGGTTTGCTAACTGACAGGGTTGGCACGGTTTTTACCGGTATTTACCATGGTTTTTACCGCCTTGGTAAAAACATGTTTTTACCATGGTTTTTACTACTCCTGGTAAAAAGCATGTTTTTCCCACCCTTAATAAAAAAAACATGTTTTCCCACCTTCTGAAATAACATTATATTTATTACCAAATAAAAAACGAAGATAAATCAATAATTTATGTTCTTGTTGATAATGATGAATTCTAGTTTTCTTTTTATTATGGCATGGATGTGTTTGAAGAACGAATATTCTATACAAATTACTATATATTACTCTTTTTTTTTCAAAATATTCATGCCACTAGAGGAAGAAAAAAATAAACATCAAGAACACCTTACTATTTTTTACATTCTGCATGTGTTCTTCTCTAATTATGTGAATGACCCAGTTTTGAATCAGAACATAGATGCATCCAACTGGTTAATAGTTACAGAATGCTGAAATGTGTAATGTCCCCCAAGTCTTGGCCAAAAATGTAATCTTTTGATAACAATATAGAATATCATTTTCATTTACTAGGAAACATGTCACATCATACACACATGTGTGTCTACATATAATAAGCGTAAATTATATGCATATTGTGAAATATTTGTTTTTGAGCATACAAAGTAAATTGGTTTTTCCCGGTGAAAACCTGGTTTTTACCGGTAAATACCAAGTTTTTACCATGTCTTGGTAAAAACTAGTTTTTACCGGTAAAAACCCAACCCTGCTAACTAAAGCTTTTGATCGCTTCAATATTAAGCCCAAACAAACGCTTGGCGACTTATTTGCCGGCAACTACGCTATGGTTAGAAAAACTAGTTGAAATGAAATATAAACAAGGTTTGTAGGGCTGATCAAAAAAGTTCCCACTTGTGATTATTTCGGTTGTTATTTATCCTAGAGAATCGGACCTTTTTGCTTTTGGTAATACAAAACATTCTAAATTGATTGCAAGACACAAAATTTGCTTTATGGGACGTCTTTATATATCACGAACCAAGGTCTAAACTTGCCACTAGTCTTATGAGTAGCTCTGATGGGAAGCTAATCCGATCCAACCAATGCAAAAACAGGTTTCGGGCGGCTTCAAGGTTTTTTCTCGCCAAGCATTTCTACGCATTCCCATCTCTAAATCGGGGCCGGTTTTGTTTGCCTCACCCTGTATATGCCTCCTGATATTACCTGAAAAACTCTAGAATTTAATTTTTTTCCGTAAGGGCCTGTATAACTCCTAAAATTTTGAAATAAAGCAAATTCCAGGCAAGTGATGGCTGAACTTTATGTACTTCTTTTGTGCTGAAACTAAAGTAGTGTAATAAATCTCAAGCTGTGTTTCCTTGAATAATTCAGTTTTCGCCAATAGTTCTGATGGCCTGTCAATAGCTCTAGTGCGTCATGTTTCTGGGGAGGCTAAAGGAACTGTGATATCCTGAACCTTGATCTTTTGTTATTCATCATGTAGTTGGTGCTTTGCAGATGAAAGGTCCTAGGTTCAGAATAAGCATTGACAACATAACTGCCAACTTTTAAATGACAAATGGTCTGTGTATTCAAAAAAGTCAGATGAATAATAACCCAGTGTGAAGGAGTGCACATTAAATATGCTATTAAGTCCCATACATGCAATGTCGCTCTTAAAAGTTATGTTAGGTTCCCGCTCAGATATTGGGTCATCACTTGACTGTAATTCTAAATTATGACACTCATTGCTATTAACCCTCTTGTAGCTCTATTGCAACGATAATTCAACTCTATTTAAAAGTCAAAGGTTGAGAAATCTTAAAGAAATTCAAATTATTCATAGAAAAATAACTAAAATTGGTTTTAAATGACGAAGTGTTTTTTTTTTTTGTATACTTGAAAATATCATTTTGACTGGTCAAGTATATTTTTTATCCAAGTGAGTTTAGTATTTATTGCATTTATCTTATGTTGCAGAAATCAACCGAGTACTGGACACAATAGCTCAAAAGATGCAGCTGGATTTTAGTCAAAAACTTTCTTCAACCGACGCTAGTCTCAGAGACAGTATTACCAAGTACCTTAAGGGGAAAGTAAGTGTATAATTGTTGCCAAAAGGAATATTTCCAATAGTAACGCTTAACCGTGTGTAGTTTGTTTTGGTCACTGTATAATTTGTCGCTAAAGATTTTGTTTGGCAAGATTTGCCCCCATGAAATGTAAAAGTACCTTTTCATTAAATTGGTAATTTTGTTAAGTTATTTTTTAATGTCATTTTACTTAAGCATTTTTTTGATGTCAATTAAAAATTAACTTAACCTACTTAAACCTTACTACCTAAAATACTTGTCAGTTCTACTAATAAAGCTGAAAACCACCCCTCCTCAACTCACTCAAAATTGGTGCAAATCTAATTCATATAACATGTTAAGCTAGGCTGCCTGATCTTTCATGAGTCCCCAGCCTAGAGGTTCCTAAATATAAGTTTAATGCTAAATGTTTGAATTTTATAATTTTTGTATGCCCCACTTTGTTTTTAGCCTGACTTTGACTAAATGTGAGTAATCTGATTAATGTATTAAAAAAATGATAGGGTGAAAATGTAATAACCAATTAGACAAAAAAACATAGTAGCCTACTAGCACTATCATTAACGGCACTCCTACTTAAGGTAGGCGAATACCCAAAATTCTAAATTTTTTACTATTACTTTAATCTTTTCCAAATTTGGCATAGTTATTTCAAATATAATGAACAATGATATTTGGGCAATTTTTTTTATTTAAATATAATTGATTTATTTTAAACGTTGTTTTTCAACTAAAAAAAGGGGTTTACGCCAACACTTCTAGCATAAAAAGTTTTGCATTAATTTACATGAAATTTTTCACAGATGCTATTTCAATATATATCTGTGTCATGAACCTTTAACATCTGATGTAAATATACAAGTTTTTAAAAAAAAAATATCCAAGTGTAAGTTAATAAAAAAATCCTTTTTTTTGTGGTTAATTTATAAAATTTTTCTTAATAACTTTTTTCTTGTAATTTGTATGTAACTCCAGAGGGTCAATGCATGTATCAGATCAAGACGAAGAATTTAACACATAATAAATGTTCATAGGATGAAAATTCAATGTGGTAGACTTGTTGGCGTAAACCTCTTTTTTTTAGTAGAGAAACACCGTTTAAAATAAATAATATTTAAATAAAAACAAAAGTCTAAATAGTATTATTCATTATATTTGAAATCACTATGCCAAATTTGGAAAAGATTAAAGCAATAGTAAAAATTTTAGAATTTTGGGTATTTGCCTACCTTAAGGTTAGATTGGGGAGGATTACCTCTACAAACTTCAACCTTATACGAATTGCGTTATGACTTATTGCAAGTTTGTGTTTGGAATTGACTAGGTTTTTCATTTTTTAAAATTTATACATTTTATATTATGTGTGTTGTTGTATGCAAACCTGTATTCCTCAGAGAGTTGTGCAAGCATTTAGTAGTCTTTGTAAACTATCCCATTTTCTCTCCAAGCCTTCAGGGGCTGGGGAGCCCAGTCGGTTAGGCACTCGTTTAGCATGCGGAAGGTCCCAGGTTCGGGTCCATGCATCGCCCAAATAACTGCCAACCTATAAACGGCACATGCATTCAAAAATGTTCGACGAATAATACCCCGTGTAAGGGAGTGCACATTAAATATCCTTCAAAGTCCTAACGCTGCGTACGATGTCGCCCTTAACAGTTGCGTTGGGTGCCTATTCAGGTGTCGGCTCGTCACTTGACTGTAATTCTAAAATACAATGCCCGTCGCCAGTAGCTCTAGTGTGACGATAATTCAAACCTAACCTATGGCAGTCAACATATTAATCAAACATGTGATGGTCTTATAGCTTTATTGTAAGCAAATAATGGGTTATGAGTTTTTTAGCTCCCAGTAATTTTTCACGGCATCCACTGATAATGTCTCGTAATAATTGTTAGTTTACAGCGTTATCGGCGGATCGCCAGATTTGATTACAGCTCTGGTTGGGCCTGGTCGGCCAACCAATCCTGTCAGTTTTTCTAAAGAAGCTGATATCCGGGACATTTTCTCGGTATTGGGTATATAACGCATGTTGCGTTTATTTTATGTTCCTTAGTTTTTTTACTCTGCTTATGTTGTTTCAATAAATGTCAGTTATCTTTTGAAACTAGTTATGCTTTAATAGTTTTTTTATGTCTGCCAACAGTGTAGCTCTAGTGCGACAATAATTCAAACCTAACCTATGGCAGTCAACATATTAACAAGCATTTCGTCAGTTAAATTCCAACATGTGGTATCTAACTTTGCAAAACGGTAGAAATTTATTGAACGGTAACCCTTGGTGAACTTTCCAAAATCGCGCCATAAGTCGGCCAAAAACCCAATCGAAATGATAGGATTGGTTTGAATTATTGTCGCATTAGAGCTACACAAGAAGGAGACGAAAAACATGTTTGTTCATTTAACACCGGCTGTTTGGAAAACGTCATCGTTGCGAATCATCAGTCGGTTGCCACAATAAATTATTTATCGTCAAATCCGAAAAAATTGCGTCAAGGGTTACCTTACAGTAAATCTGATCCTTTCAGAACAATTAGATAGCACATGTGGGAACTTAAGTGACGATTTACTGGTCTTACAACACACCGTGAAGCTAACGCTTGCATTTCTCTCTCCTCAGGCCTTCTTGGACAGTCTGTCCCAGAGTCTGTCTGGTCCCCTTCAGGGGAACGTGCACACCACCTGCAGGGACGTCTTCCAAGGGAGCGTGGTCCCCTCCTTCGACAAGGCCTGCCAGAACCTCTTCACGCAACTCAACGAGCAGTTCACCAAGGGGACCCTAGAATGTAAGCTTCAAAAAACACTCTACAGCAATTTATAACTTGATAGCCCTAGTGCGACGATAATTCAAACCAAACCAATTTATAACTTGACTTATGACATTGTAGGTTGGCTCTGTTAGAGCCAAGCACTGCGACCCAGGGATCTATTGTACCAATACCACCTAGATTAGAAGACCGAAGAACTAAGCAACACAACGTCGCACTAGTAGACCAATTTAGATTTGTTGACCAATAACGTCGTATCTTAAGATGACGTCGCATCTTGATTCATCTTATCTTAAAAATTTATTCAAATACAAGATCTAGTCACAAATGATCAGTGGTCAAAACCACAGAATAGGTCCACTATGATGACATCAAGCATTTGGTTCGCCGGCCTTCTAATCTAGGTGGTATTGATTGTACTGTCCCAAAGAAATAAATCCCTCTCCCCTATAAGAAGAGCCCTGTTGCCAAAGCAAAGTTCAGCAAGGATCTGATAGGAATATTAAGGATCAAATAACACTCTAGAACAGGGGTTCTCTACCTTTTTGCACTTGCGTACCACTAGACTTTTTGAGAAATTGTTGCGTACCACCCGACCTAAATATTTTAAGAAACATATATTATTTACTCTTCTAATTACTGTTCAAAAGTTTTTTGAGTTAAATTCCTGAGAAAATTTCATAGTTAATGGTTAGGTATTTATTACATGCTTATAATAAAGTAGAAATAAAAAGATTATATTAATTTACAGCTTTATTTATTACCCATAGTTATAAAAACATACAAATAAAAAAATAGTACAGGCTCAGCAAAAGCTATAATCAAAAAAATATTTTTAGTTTCGTGTATAAGTCGACTCCGGTTTTTACTGCACTAGTTTTGACCTAAATTTCTCAGCTTATACATGATCATAGGGTATTCGTATTTTATATTATATTCATTATTTAATTATTTATTAATGTTTTTTCATTCATTGTTTAAATTACACTATTTCAAACTTTTTTTCATTCCGCAGATGTTCAGTACCTAGAGAAACACGCCAACAAGTCCTGTTCTTCTATTGACAACCTGATGGCCCAAGTGAGAGAAGAAGTTCCCAAACTGGTGGCGGAAGCCCAGCAGAAAAGCCAAGCTCAGATGACGGCAACCCTGCACAACGTTACTGCCGACATGCTGAAGTAAGGGGGAAGCATAGAAAGTTTTCGTTGTTTAATTTAGCTTTCTGAATAAGTTTCTTAATAAATAAATAAGACAGATGAAGACCATAGTCCCACATAATTTATGTCAGACAAATGAAGGAATGTTTCACAGAAACAGTTAATGTTTTTATTCAGTGGCTGAGAGGTTAAATGTGTCCGTCTCGTAAGCCCAAGATTGCGGGTTCGATTCCCAGCTGAGTAGCCAGATTTTCTGGATGGGAAAATTCTGGGCAAGCAAAAAATCCTAAAAAGATATATGATTATGTGGCATATGTAAAAGATCCCTGGATAGCCCATTTGGGTCGGGTTCTCTCTGCAAAATCTCGGCATACTTCAACATCCACAGAGAGCTCAGATTCATCGTAATCTGTGCCTCAAAATGGGTAGCGAGAGTCGCCTAGATGGTGCCACAAAAAAATGACACTCAGTTATGGGGAATATGCCGAGTCTGCAAAGATTGGCCGCCATTGTTGCAGCCCCATTATAGAAAAAAAGTTAAGGGCGGGAACAAGTTAAGTATAACAGCGTTTATACATTATTCTACTTTTAGCTTCAACACTATGCTCATAACGTAAACAGGGAAAGTTATTCTACTTTGTTCAGTCCGTCTGTCACCCAAACTAAATATGGTACGGACAAGTGTGATGCGTAAAAAAATTCAGCTTATTGAACTCAGAATACATTGAAAATTTCAGAGAAGAATTCAAATTCGAAGTACTTCAAATTATTTATAAAACTGCAAAATGTAATGCTCATTTAAAAAGCATAAGAAGCCATTTTATTAGAATTAAATCACCATTGCCAATCGCAACAATCACTAGAGAAACTTGGATTATTTTCGACAATACATTTATTTTTGCAATATAGATCAGTTTCAAATGACATAAAATAAATTTCGCTATGAGATTCTGTGTATGTTGATTTATAGAATTAATGCTGTGTTTGACGCCTTTTTACCCGTTAAATACTACCGTTGTGTGGAAGCGGATTAAGTGATAGATTATGTTACAAAGGGTTGTTACAGTTCATGAAAACCTTGAAAAGTGCTTGAAAAACATTATCATCCTTTAAAAGTACTAACTTTTTAGCTGTTGTCTTCTATGACTGTTGCAAATGCTAATTTTAACTTCATTAAAAACTCTTTCAATGTGAATCGGTTCCTATTTTACTTCCGGATTTATTGTTTATGTATAATCCGAGAAGGCAGAGCAAGTGATTTTAGATGGATTTTTTTAATAACTGAATAATTATTTTAAAACTTTTGAAAGTTAGAGAGCTCTAAATAGTTTCTAAATGAATTTTGAAAGACTGTCGTGAAATTTAGGTGTTGCATTTTCGAATATGCAGTCCTTGAAAATGGCGAAATGTATTCTTGAAAAGTCCTTCAATAGTCCTTGATTTTCTTTTACCAAAAAGGGTGGCAACCCTGCACGTGATTTCCAATGTTATCGACGGGACGTGCATGGAGACCAGAATTGGAAGGGTATAGGCCAGTGTTGCCCCCACTTTAAGGAGAAAAGTGCCATGAAAAAATAAAATGTAATTCTAAAATTTCAAAATAATTACCATAAAAATACTAGCTGCCTTTTGGAATATTTTTAGTAAATTAAAAAAAAAAATGAAATGATTTTCTCATATCTTTATAATGTTTTTTTTCAATTTTAGAACCAAATGGTATTTTTTCATTGTATTTTTCTCCTTAAAATAGTGGCAACACTGGCCTCATACACTTCCAATTTTAGTATCCACGCGCGTCACGTCGTTAGCGTTGGAGGTCGCGTGACCTGCCGATCCAATACTTTAAGGGGGAATGGGCGTGCAGGACCGGGGGTCTCCAAACTCAAGTGCCTCAATGTTAATCCAATGTGTTGGCCGCTTATAAATAATTGTCATGCAAAACTATATTTTTGACAACGTTACACGTTGTGTTGAGTCGTTTCCGCCCTCGTCCCGCTGCGGCGCCGCCATGACGTCACTTTCCCGTGTCGGCACGGGATTGGGTAGGCATCGCCGCGGGGCGTGGCCGGAGGTGACGTAACGAGTCTATCAGAATGAGAGGGCGGTCCTGAGCGCCATATTTAATTAGGTGCTCGGGGAAGCCGCTTCTTTCCGCCATTCAACTTTGCAGATGGTGCGGATCTGGGCCAGCTATGCCCGATATTATGTTTTTCAGTCTGCTGTCAATATGATTATTTTTATTTTAAACATCGCGATGTATTAATTTCTGCAAACAAATTGTCTGTAGCTTTTCTCTCAACATGAAGTTTTTCCTTCAATAAATTAAAGTTATTTGAGTTTTGTGTCCTTACTGCGTGCCCTAACCGACTCCAACACAATGGGGAAAAATTATTTTCTTTGCCACATTTCTCCAGCTGGATTGAATTTTTTTATGTGATAAATGTAGCTGACTTACAGGTCTCTATCTTCCCACTTTTTGAAATTGCTTCGAATATTTTGTGTAAATTAATTTATTGAATATTTAAAAAAATATTTGTACTAATTTCAAAAAGTGGGAAGATAGAGACCTGTAAGTCAGCTACATTTATCACATAAAAACATCCGCTTGTAAAAATATTCAATACAGCCGGAGAAATGTGGCAAAGAAAATAATTTTTCCCCCATTGGATTAACATTGAGGCACTTGAGTTTGGAGACCCCCGGTCCTGCAAGGCCCATTCCCCCTTAAGTGACAAATTCTGTAACAAGCCTACTTTATTTCCCGCTCCAGGCAGCACCGCGAAATCCTCCTGCAGGACATCCGGCACATCCTGCAGGACGAGCTGCAAAAGCAGGCCGTCAAGCACCTTAAATTTTTCAAAAGTGCCATGCATTAATTAAAAATTGCTACACACAAATACTGTGGTGTAGCAAAACTGCTATGCACACACAAAAAAAGTATTTTACACGCTGGTGTGGAAGCGGATTAAGTGACAAATTCTGTAACAACCAGCGTGTAAAATAAGCGGTATCGCATCGCGAAACACGACACCAAAATGAAAACTTGCGATTTAGCTTTGTATCGCATTTAGTTGCGATACTAGGCTAAATTGTTTTAGAAGTACGGCGATCCGGAAGTCGTGGATCGCTGTAGTTTCGCCTTTTCGGATCCCCGAGTTCCACGACTTTCGGATCCCCGGAGTTTCGTAATTTTCGGGTTCCCGGAGTTCCGCGATTTTGGATTCCCGGAGTTCTGCGATTTTCGGATCCCCGTAGTTTTGCGATTTTTGGATCAACAAAGTTTCGATATTTTCGGATCAACGAAGTTTCGCGATTTTCGGATCAACGAAGTTTCGCGATTTTCGGATCCTTGCATTTTTTTCTAAAGTGCTATGCATTAACTAAAAATTGCTACACACAAATAGTTTGGTGTAGCAAAACTGCTATACACAGAAAAAAAAGTATTTTACACGTTGGTAACTGAGGGCAGACGCAAAAAGCTAATGAAACATAACTAGTTTTTAAAAACAACTAACGTTTATTGAAACATTAGCAAAGTAAAAACAGGAACAAGGAATATTAATAGGAACAAAATAAACAAACGCAGCATGCGTTATATACCCAATGTACCCGGTCAACAAAGTCCCGGACATCAGCTTCTTCAGAAAGAAAAACCCACATGATTGGTTGGCCGACCAGACCCAACCAGAGCTGTAATGAAATCTGGCCATCCGCCGATAACACCGTGAACTAACAATTATTACCAGACGCTATCGGTGGATGCCGTGAAAAAATTACTGGGAGCGAAAAAACTCATAACCCACTATTTGCTTACAGTAACAACCCTACTTTTTTCCTTCCAGGCAGCACCGTGAAATCCTCCTGCAGGACATCCGGCATATTCTCCAGGACGAGCTGCACAAGCAGGCCGTCCAGCAGTCGAGGGCGTCGACCCCCGTGCCCCACGCTCAAGGTCAGATGGACAAGGAGCTGCAGAGGCAGCAGATCAAGCAGCTGGTCAGGCAGGACAACCTGGAGGAGGCCTTCAGGATGGTGAGGGAACCCTATTTGCTGTCGTTAGTATTCTCGAGAAAACCAAATAGGGTAGACTAACCTGTGAATGAACGTTTAAGGTGTCACGTTTGCCAGTGAATGAACACCAGGATATAATGACCAGGACAACCAACCTTTGTCAGATAGCTTCCTACTATATGGGCGGAAGTCAGTGTTGCCAATCCATCTAGTGGAATGATTTTCAATCCTCATTTTTTAAAATTATATTTACCAAATGTTCACTCACTGGGGCCTGTTCACTCACTGGTCAGTCTACCCTACAGGGTGGTAACAGAACCTAAAAATCGGGGAATTCTCAGGGAATTTTTCCATTTTGGATGGTTCAAAGAGTAGGTTTGTGATCACTATACTAGTGGACACTAGATATTCTGGTTAGTCCGATTGGCCTGAACCGGAGCTACAAAAGAAAACTTGACTCTCTTCCTATCATGCAGAGGCAAAAACAAAAAAAATATTACCAAACAGTAATTGTAAAATCAGGGAATTTTTTTTATGAAAGTATCAGGGAAATCATGGAAATATCAGGAAACTTTTTTTCAAGGATTTTGTTACCACCCTGAAATAAGAAACGGTAGGGATGGCGGTTTATCAGAAAAAAGCGGTTTGATAAAACCGGTTTTCAAAAAGCAGGCCGTCCAGCAGTCACGGGCATCGACCCCCGTGCCCCACGGACCCACGGGACAGCTGGACAAGGAGCTGCAAAGGCAGCTGCAAAGGCAGGACAACCGGATGGTGAGGAACCTTATTTTCTAGGGATCGACCGCTGGCGATTTTCTTACGATGGCCCAATGTTTTCCTCTTTCCATCGGGCCGATGGAAAAACAAAATTCGGTAAATCCATGTGTAATCCATTAAAAAAATAGGAAATATCCCTACGATTCCCATACTTTTTTATAAAACTATGTCTGGGGTTCCGTAAGTCGCGAAACCCCCCGGGATCCAAAAGTCACTTAAATCAGGTATCCGTAAGTCGTGGAACTCCGGGGATCCGAAAGTCGCGAAACTCCTGGGATCCGTAAGTCATGGAACTCCAGGGATCCGAAAGAGTTAAGGCTATTCGGTCGTAGAGACCTCCCAATCGGGAGGAAAATGTAGAATTAAAGAAACAAAAAACATTGGCTTACATCAATTGGCGATGTTTTTTGAGGTGGATTGCTGATTTTTTTTCTCACTAAACTGCCATTGGTCGCCGATGGTAAAATTTTCAAACAATCAGCGCCAATGCATCGGCCAGGCTGATGCATCAGTCTATCCCTACTATTTTCTGTTGTTACTAAAACTTCATGATCTAGCAACAGCTAAATCTGGTCTTTATAAATGTCACTTATCATGTTCTTCTATGAAGTTCTTCACCTGTTGTTCTGTTCTTTCCCCACAGGCCCTGTCAGCGATGGACGTCCAACTGGTTCTGTTCCTCTGCGAATCTGTGAGCGCTGACCGGGTGTTCGGTACCACCCCCTGCCCACTGGAGCAGCACGTCCTCCTATCCCTCATCAACCAGCTGTCGACAGATCTCGCGCACAAGACGGACATCAAAGTCAGGTGTGTGTCATTCAACTTTTCCTTCCTTCCTGATAGTTCATTCCGAAAATACTGTATGTATGCTCCAGAGTTGTCACCAGGGTTCCCACGGGTCCTTGAAAGTCCTTAAGAAGTCCTTGATTTTTATTTTCAATTTCAAGGACCCTTTAACACTCCTTGATTTTTACCAAATATTGTTGAAAAGTCCTTGATTTTTGATAAAAAGTACCCCTTGATTTTTCAAACAATTGTTTTTGAAAAGTCCTTGATTTTCTTAGTTTGCGACCTTCACATGTTCGAGAAGTCATTTCGTAAAACATTGGGTAAGTCGGCTCTAAACGACGCACATATAGCACTTCGGGAATTCGGTACAAAACGTTGCTTACATATAGACACTTATATTTTTGCCCAAATAGTTCTGTGTTTTCCTCTAATATAGTAGGCCATAACACTGGCGTCGGCCGTCTTTCAAACGCTATTTTATTTTAATGTTTGGTCGATTTAATAGGTATAGTAATCGACGCATTATGATTAAGGGTCCTTGAAAAAAATTGGGAGTCCTTGAAAACTCCTTGATTTTTATTTTGAAATAAGGGTGGGAACCCTGTTCCAGATAGTTCATTCCGGAAATATACTCCAGTTTGCCAGTCCTTGAAAACCTTAAAAAGTGCTTGAATATGGAACACCCGTTTTCAAGACCTTGAGAGTGCTTGAAAATCATTATCAACCTTGAAAAGTCCGTAATTTTTTGCTTAGAGATAACTTGTTGCATTTTTTATAATTTGTATAATCGAAGCACTACCACCAAGCCACTGAGCCTCCAGATTAGGAACATGCATGTAGGATTTTGCTCGGATCTCAAGAGGTTAATAATTAAAACTATTTCTCCTCCCCAGTTACATCGAAGATGTCATCGCAAGCCTGGACGTTGAGAACAAAATCACGAAAACCCACTTACCCGCAGTCCTCGGAAAGCTACAACAGGCCATCACCCAATTCCTCATTCCCAACCCTACCCACCGATTGGCCAGGAGTCTCAAGCGGATATCTCTAGCAGTCGACGCCCTCGTTAACGAACACGAAAAACTCATGAAGAAGTAACGAGAGAACATTCCTTCTTAGTTTGTGTCAAGAGGACTCTCTTGGAAATTCCATACATTGGAAATCGTTAATGTTATTCCTATGGAGAATATTCGCAGGTCAATTACCGCCACAATTTTAATAAAAGGTTACTAGTTTTTTTTGTCATTGTAAAGAAAGAAAGGAGTAGATTTCGTAAAACTAATTTGTTTCGTGAAAATCACATATTTAGTATTTTAATTTTTTAAAGTTGGAACTTAATGCTTTCTCCATTTTTTTTGCTTAGTTTCTTGTATCACTGTAAAGAACGAAAAGAGTAGATTTCATACAGCTAATTTGTTATTGTGAAAATCGCATATTTAGTATTTTTGATATTTTTTTAAAGTCAGAACTTAATGCTTTCTCCATTTTTTTACTTAGTTTCTTGTATCATTGTGAAGAAAAAAATAAGTAGATTTCATAAAACTATTTTTTTTTGTGAAAATCACATATTTATTATATTATATTTTTTTTTCAAGTTAGAACTAAATGCTTACTCCATTTTTTGTTTTTTCGAAATTCAAAAAAAAAAAAATGCTAAATATGTGATTTTCACAATAACAAATTAGTTCTTATGAAATCTACTCACAATGATACAAGAAACTAGTAACCTTTTATTAAAATCATGGCATTAATTGACTTGCGAATATTCTCCATAGGAATGACATTACGATTTTCAAAATGTGGAATTCCCAAGAGAGTAAGACTTTTTATTTTCTTTCTTAAGCTTATTTCATTCATATTTTTTAAAGGTTTAGTTTGTATGTTTCATTTTCGGCCAGGGTTTGTAAATTTTATGTATACTCCTTCTCTATGAGTTTAACTATAGTTCCCATTAATACAAAGGAAATTTGTTACAAATCGGCATTTTATATCTTATCTTAAACCCCTGGCTAATTTTTTTGTCATCAATAACATTCGTAAGGTTCTCTTATGTTTATTTTAGTTTTCTTTCTTATTTTATGCTTAACTCGGCACAAGTGAAAACTGACTGTCAGCGATTTTCATTCTTCGATAAAATTTTTTTATGTCTGCTCTTTTACGTGTTGTTGTAAGATAGGTGATTGATAAATAAAAGCAAATATTTTTATTGATCATTTCTGTTTTATGTTTAATTTCTTTGGTCATTGTGCATAGGAATCTGCATCGGGCCTCTTTTGGCAACGACTAAATTGGTGAGAAGAAACCAGTTTCTTACTTAGTTCTTCCTTTGCGGCAACCCTGATTCACGCCAGACCACGACCAACTTCAATAGCAAGGCCAGAGAAGCTCTCCCAGACATCAGCGTAGACAGAAATTTTGACGAGTGCCGAAGATCGAGAAGCTAGTTCCGACATATTCAGAATCCTTAAAATGTGGTAAGCCCTGAGCAAGTGGTTTTTGAGACAGGTTGTCTTCATCTTTGGAACTATGATATCAAAATTTCCGTTCCCAAGCGTGTCTGAGAGAGCTTCTTTGGTCTTAGTAGTTGAGTAGGCCAGACACAAGTCCCATACTTGTACTGTGAGAGAAGAAGCAAGGGAGAAACCATTTGTCTGTGCTAACGTCCGCTTGCAGGCTGATTCCTGTGCAATCAAGGAGTTCTTACCCATATTTATAAGATAATTTGTTCATCAAGAATACAAAAAATACCTAAATCTTAAGCAGGGTTCGTACGGCTCCTGAAAAACTCCTGAATTTCATTTTTTTCTAACTGCCCTTATATAACTCCTGAAATTTGTCTCAATTCTCCTGATATATTTCTGCCTCTCCTGAAAAAGTTGACAACGCGAATCGTTTTCCCCTGTCTTTTTTTCTCCCATACTTTACTTGTAATAAGTCTACTGAGCATGTGCAGTAGAAAAAGAGTTCAGACATCTTGAAAATAGTTAATGTCCCAGAATGCAACACACAAACTCCTTGAAATTTTGAAGAAACCAGTTTCTTACTTGGTTCTTCTTTCACGGAATCCCTGATTCGTGCCAGACACAAGTCCCGTACATGTACTATACTGCGGGAGAAATCGGTTTAATGTGCCAACGTCTGCCAAGCAGGTCTGATTCCTGGGCAATCAAGGGGTTCTTACCCCTGGGAGCCCAGTCGGTTAGGCATTCGCCTTGCATGTGGAAGGTCTCGGGTTCGGATCCAGGCATCGCCATAACTGCCTACCTATAAACGGCCCGTGCAGCCAAAAAAGTCTGACGAATAATACTCTGTGTAGAGGGAGTGCATGTTAAATATGCTCTAAAGTCCCACCGCTGCATACGATGTTCCCCTTAACCGTTGCGTTGGGTGCCTACTCGCGCCGTTTTTCAGCTTGTCCCTTGACTGTGGTTCTAAATTTTGACGCCGGTCACCAATAGCCCTTAGTGTAGCTCTAGTGCGACGATATTTCAAACCTTTCTACACTGGACTCTTCATATTTCTAATTTGTCAATCAAGAATACAAAAAATACACAAATCTTAAGAAATAATTTGCCGAGACCAAAGTAACAGCCAATTAAAATATATTTATTAAAATCAATGCAACAGTCTACCGACTTGTTATTTAGAGAGACTCGTATGTAACATGTTTATGTACAGGGATTATAAAAACATTTCAGCTTTGATCCGAAGATGCGCTTGGAACTCTACCTTTTCGGGCACACTTCGGGCAAGGGCCTTTCCACCTTAAGTGGCAATCCCTAGAAGAAATGAAAACAGGGTTAATATTGAGAAATTGCAAGTAATATAGACACAGTGTGGCTACAGGATCAGGGAATTTAATCAATAAAAGTCAGGGAAGTTGGTGATTTTTTAAAAAAAAATCAGGGAAAGTGTCCAAAAGTGCCATTTTAACCAGTAAAAGAAAGGACAAAAAAAGTTTAATCCTGAACAGGCTTTCACTTAAGAGGTTGAGTTACTGCTTAAAGTCTTATCATAACTAAAACTATTTATTATATGGGCTTTAAAGCTTGCTTTTTTTATAGATTTGTTTTAAAAGGCTCATTGTATATTCATTAATTTTTTTAAAAACTTTTTTTAATGTTAAATATACCAGAGTTCATTCTAGAATTAAAAAAGGGCAGGGCGCTTCAAACAAAAAAGGGCACTTTCAAAAAGTTTAGGGCATCTAAAATGCGAAAAAATAATTTTTTCGGATTTTTAGAAAATAGAATATACACTCACACACAAAATTAAATATTTATTAGTTTGCTCTCCATCATTTTATGAAACATCTTTTTTAGTATGTGAAGGAACATAATAAGGCACTTATGCCTAACAACAAGCCAGAACTGCAAACAGATCTCCACGAGTAAGGTGGAGGAAATTATTAATGCTACTAATCAAACAAACATGGATTTTGTTTGCATTCAGCTCTATCATTTAAAATTAAAAGCATGGTTCATACACTTTTTCCAAGTTTAGTAGAACTCCAATTATTCGAAGAGGTGCTGATAATAAGAATGCCAGAAAAATTTAACTTGGCCTACCTGTTACTGTTCCTCTTTATTCAATGTCATGTCTAGTATTTTTTTTGTACCCACAAAAAAAAAAAAAAATACTAGGCAGGCATGACATCCAACAGAGACGTACAGAAAAAAAATAGGCTGAGTATAAGTTATAAATTGCATATAAAGTTTAGTACACTTTTTCCAGGATTCTAACAAAAGTTGAAAGAAAAAAAACTATTATAAAACGATCTCAAACTGAAACAAAAGCTATAACCCAAACAACATCTTATAATTTGGATTTGGTTCCGCAATTACAACTTCATTATCTCACAGCCCAACAATATATTCTGAGTAATTGATTAAAATATATATTTTCTCCAATTAACTCCAATCATCCAAATTTAAAATTAAATGAACGTGGTTAGGTTCCAATTGCTTAGATAATTTTAGTTCTACTGCATACTAAAAATTCAAGAACTAGTAATTACTAACAAAAATTTGAATATATTAACACTTTACCTCCGGGTGTCGACTGACCCGTAGACTAAAAATCTTCTAGACCAGCAACTTAATCTAATGCCTAGCTCTTCTAACGTGTCGAATGCAACTAAAACACTATTAAAGGTTGATTTGTTGATTGGTATAATTGTACTTTCAATTGTAAGGCTACTATTTCTTCGTAATGTTCTCTGTTAAAAAAAAGTTACCCACTAGTGATTATTTCAACCGTTAGTCATCCTTTTACATCGGACCTTTTTGACTATGTGAACAAATAACATTTTGAGTTAATTGCATGACACAAAATTTGCATAAGGGTCCGTCTTAATATTAAAAATGTTACGAACTTTAAAATTTTCAATAGCAACACCCAATTTTAATTACTTAGAAATGTGAAAAACCCTCGAAAACCCCTAAATCTAAGTTTTTGTTACATTTGGATGAATATTTGACGAGTTATTCAATCGAATCACTTGTGGATCTTTGGGGGACCATGTCTAAAATGACAAGCGTAGTCAGTCTGTAGGTTTATTAATGGAGAAAAAGAAGCACAAGGTCAAATATCTTGAGGATGGGCCTACGAGGGATATAAAAGTCAATGAGTAGCTGTATATATTCAAAAATAAAGTCGAAAATAAGTTGTAGTAAAAAATAGATCCCTATCGTCACTTGATAAGGGTTCCAAATTACGAGATGTCATTGGCTCTGTTAAATCTCCTAAAGGTGACTGCAAATAGGCAGCCAGAAACCATTACATTAGTTCCCTTAGACACAAAGGGGGCGCGCTAGTTTCTATGTCAATTTCAATGTAGAAATTCTCCAATGAGAGTTTGAAACTTAGAGTGTTCTTAGTCTATGGCAGGGGTTCCCAACAAAATTTTCTCGCGGACCCCTCATCGAGCCTTTATTGTGACAAGGACCCCCCATTAACTCATAATCCTAAAATTAAAAACTGAGAGCCAAATTAAGAGTCTTTTTATTTTATAAGTGTTTTACAGTTGCAACAGAGAACTCCATCAGTATACAGTTTATTTTTCAGTTTTTAATGAGATAAATCTGTCCTTTGAGCCTCCATTATTTCTGAAATATTAGGTTTCAAACTTGAAACTTTCAATCTGAAATCCGACCGCGTGTTGAACCGATTCCTATATTGGTTTTCATGAAACAAAAGAAAGAAACCGCTTGGTCACACCGAAATGTGGTTGCAAATGGAAGGATTTTTTTCAGAGCTTTATCCTCCAAGTTTCTTAAAGTCCTTGCGTGCTGATTCCCAGAAGTCTGCAATTTTATTACCGATGAAAAGGTTTCTCATCGTACCACTGCTGGACAGATCCACAAGTTGATCTTGCTCTTCTTCAGTGAGGCCTTTGATTTTGTGAATTTTTTTCACAGCTGAAGGAATTTCGAACCTATCTGACGTCAGGGTCAGGTTCAGGAAAATACTCTCTAAAAGTGGTGGCTCGACTACATTGATCTTGATATGGTCGGGCAAATTCTCCTTTAATGACTCCGAGAATTATTTTAAAGTAGAAAAGTTAGTGACTTGTTATCTATCCTTGACCCCCGGATCTGACACTTTTTGACCATAGCACAAATTTTACCCTCAACTTTGAACGTGTCTACATTTTTTAACTCAAGTTTAACAAATTAAAGTGTTCATATAGATGAGCTAAATAGTACGCAGCTGAGTAAAGTCAAGAGAAGTAAGTGAGGAAAATTTTGAGTGATAGTTTCGAGCTAGACTCTGCTCACGTAGAAAGCGGCCAAAACAAAAATTCTGCTATCATACGAAATGTTTTTAATATATTTTTTAATATTCTAATAGCATCTTGCGGACCCCTCTGGCATAGCTCCCGGACCCCTGGGGGTCCGCGGACCACCTGTTGGGAACCACTGGTCTATGGGTCAGTCGACGCCCGGAGGTAAAGTGTTAAGCGTGTATAAGCCAACACTCCATAAAAACAACAACTAAAACTAATCTGAAACCCCAGTATAAGACAAAAATTAAAAAAAAGCCGAAGTTTCAAATGTAAACAAAAAAATCTTAACATTCAAGCTGCTCTTGTTATCACAAGGTCACGACTCAAAACGATAGATCAGAAGAAAATATTCTGGTTGGTCCAATTTGGCCTGAACCGGAGCTACAAAAGTATTGAGACACTCTTCCCGATCACGTAAACGCAAAGACAGCGAACTGTCAATCATTGAGTAGGCAATGTGACGTCATCGGTAGGTTTCTAAAAATTTACTAGGCAGCAAATTAATCAAATCAAGAAGTATGATTTGCACATTTTTGGTCCGGATGAAGATGATCCTCTTTCAATGAGAGATTGCACCCGTTGGTCAATATTTGAAGACATCTAAGTGTAATATAATCCTAATTCATCCTTAACATTTTAATTAAATTTTTTACTTTTATTATTAAAATCCATTATTTAAACTTGTTATTTATCAAAATTTAAGTTTAGTTTTCATCGATATAGAGAATGAACTATTTTTTTAGGTTGTGGTTAATTTTAAGTCTTAGGGTTAAGCCGTTTGTTAAAGCTGACCCCCTTGTTCAAAGCATGATTTTTGCTCAAAATTCTCTATTGTCTATCTGATTCTAAAATTGATTATCTTTGGCATTTTTTAATGATTAAGTTTAGAAAAACGGGTTTAAAAGTATAATATAACGTAACCTGGGTTAAAAAAAATTTTGAAAAAGAAAGTTGGATAAGCGGAATTTTTGAAAAACTCGGGAAAACGCGGAAATTTTTTTTTAAAAAAATCGGCAACGAGGGCGGGATTTATTTTGTAAAAAAGGGCATTCAGGGCGGGATTTATATTTAAAAAAGGCGGGCAGGGCGCCGCGCCCCGTGAAAAACGCCTAGAATGATCTCTGAATATACTAGAAAGTGGTTTTACTAATACCAGGATGAAACCAGCATGCTTATAAAGTTCATTGCCGCTAATCAGGAACATTTTTTACATTCAGCCTGGAAAATCAGGGGAAAGCCAGGGAATTTGTTTTCACAGATTCTGTAGCCACCCTGAGGCATAATACAGGATGTCCGTAAAAGAATGTCAGTTTCAAATTGTAATAGTATCGGCTGTAATCTTCGATAGTTGTGGTTGAAGGTACGAATAAAGAATACCTCCTAACAGTTTCAGATAAGCGATACCCCACGATTGTCGATTTACCAGCCTTAAAAGGTAGAATTGCACAAGCTGTTGCTTCCATTGCTGCAGACAGTAGGGGAAGAATTGCATTTTTGTTTGGATGTGTGTCATATCACTAAAGGCGCACACATTAAGCACTTACAGGAAAAACTAGGTTATTTTCCTTCAATATCATGAATGATTTGTTATACTTAGTATAAAATAAACTCATATAATATACCACTAAACCTCGAAATTCTTTTACGGACACCCTGTATACTATCGATAAAATTTGTCTGAGTAGTTGGCCTTGAAGCATATTCCCATGGGTATATCAGGGCTAGAAGGCCAATGGGATTCCAAGTAGGAATTTAAATATCTATACAAATTTTAATGCAACTTGGCTATAATTTTTGGCTTTAGGTTGGTTTGATAGAATGATGATTAATGATAAAGGGTTAAAAAACATTTGGTGTTGTAAATACAAAGGGGTTGCAAGCTATGTACTCTTAATATCTCATCTTAGACATCAAAAGATGCTTTATTGCGATTTTACTTACTGATGAAAGAGCGAAGAACAGGTCTGGCACACGTCCGTACGAGGCTCGAAAGGAAAAATAACGTCTTCAGATTTGCACAGCTCACAGATGAAACCCTTCCCTCGGCAACCCTAGAAGGAAAAATATGACATATTATAACAGGGTGGTTACAAAATCCTGAGTTCCCTGATATTTTCACAAAAAATTCCTTAATTTTACAACAACCTAGAAAACATGCAATACACACAATTCAATGCAGTACAGAAAATTTAATCCAGATATCGCGGAAATTTAGACTTTCCGGATTTTGGGGCCTAACTTTTCTACATTTCCGTAAATATGAGTTTAGAGGAATCATGTGATCAGAGAATCATACATGATTCGCGAGACACATCGATACAATATTGGTCCTTCAGGCAAATCGGATCAACCAGAATATATATTTTTTTATCAAGTATCCGTTAGTAGTGATCACAAGAACCTAAACCTGCTGCTTAAGTAATCCAAAATGGAAAAAATTCCCTGATATTTTGCCAAATTTTAAAAATTCCGTGAGAATTTCCTGATATTTCCAGAATTAAAAAGTTCCCTGATTTCCAGGTTCTGTTACCACCTTGTATAACTTAAATAACCTTTTTCACGTATACTTAATATCACTTAGTACTTTTACATCCCAACCACACACTGTCGGCAACAAAACAGTCGCCTAGATCAATAGTTCCCACAGAAACTTTGCTGAGTCATCTTGACCTTGCACCTTTCTGCACGAATAATCTCAAATTTGATTGGTCAGTGGAGGAGAGCTGGACATTCTTCGCCATTTCTGTGGATCATTCCCACTGACTATCTCGTCGACTTAAAACGACCAATCTATCATCCCCCGATGTCTAACTATTAAATAAAAGACTTAACTACTCCAAAGTTTACCCGTCCACTTATTTTACATATATTCATAAAGGTGCAACAAATAAATTTATATCTTGATGCTGAATGGATCTAAAAAGCAAACTTTTGATTTTTTTTTTCAATATTAACCAAAATCATTTTTAAAGCTAGGCTTCCTATCCTTTTTAGTACATATATGTTTGGACTATAAAACATGTCAATAAATTACGCCAAAAAAAAACAATAAGAAAACAAATTTGAAAAAAAAAACCACAAGAGAAAATAAAATCAAAAGAAATTGCTACAAAAGCATCCACTGCCTAAAATCATTGATTAAACTGTTTTGTGTCTTTTCAAAAGTACCGCCAGGTCAAATGATAACAAACCACCGTAGTGCCGAGACAACCAATGAATGACAACAGTATAGAGAACATGACATTATAAGGAACTTTCCCATTGCTAATTTCGCCATAGTTTGCCACAATTCCAAAAAGTCGGGGTTCCCAGATTTGGCATAAAATAATTTAATATTTTTCATATTAAATTTAAATAATTATATCAAGTTTTGTATCACCAAAGCAAATGTAATTACCGAGTGACGTTTTTTTTTCTTTTAAAAAGTTAATATTGTATTTGGCAGGGATTAAATTTTTGTTGGACTATATTCCTTTGTCATCAAAACTCGAAAAGACTGGTTTTCATTAGTTCATTTTTTCATTTAAAACTAAGGTGTAGGTTACCTGACACTCTTTCGTAATATGCAGAGTGAACGCTTCCACCACCCCTTGCAGATACTCCAGCAGTTTCCCACTGGAGGCGTCTATCAAGTCCTGCAGGCTGTAGATGGTGGCGCCCTCAACGAAATGCTGCCTGTCGCGTAGAAGTAGCAGGAGTTTCTGATCCTGCGCTATGTGGCAGGTCAGGAAGTACTGTTTCATGAGGAGTATGTCTTCGCGGAGCTTCTGTCAAGGGAGAGACACAATGTCAATATTAAAGCTTTATCTATAGTCCGCCCGATTGCAACACAAAGTTTGAAATCACTTTCTATGCCACGAACTACACCTAAACCGACCTTAAGTTTGCAGTATACAAATATTCTACGAGAAAAAGGGTAAATAGTTCCCATTTTTGAGTGCGAGAAACGAATACAAAAAGGTATTTCACATTCAATAAACAAATTTATTTTGTTATTTCAAGACAAATTTTTTATTTTTATTAGTTAAGCTTCAGTTAGAGTGTTATTTTAATTATTTTTTCCTTCGATATTGACGTAACAGGGCGCACGAATATCTGGGTCAAAGGAGCAACCATTGGAACAGGCGAAATTTCGGCGCCAGCAGCATTGTTTACGCAGATTCCTCCGCCTAGTACATTTCTCTGCTGCAAACTTAAGATCGGTTTTGGTGTAAGAAAATCGAAGTAGGTCAGGAAGTATTGTTTCATGAGAAGTATGTCTTCGCGAAGCTTCTGTTAAGGGAGAGACAAGATGTCAATGTTAAAGCTTTATCTATAGTCCGTCCGATTCAGGGTGGAAAAAAAATCATGAATTTTTTTAATATTTTGTATAGGATCAAGTGGGGTAAGTGTGATTGGGGGTAAGTGTGATAAACAGCTCTTGTAACTTTGGAAATCATTCTAAAAATCTGAAAGTTTGCAATATATAACATAGACCACTTATAACTAAATTAAAAAGAAATATTGACTTTATTTTTTGTTTAAAGAAAGTTTTGAGCTTTTGAATTTAAGTGCAACTGTCTTCTTTTTATGTGGGTCTTTCTATGTGGGGTAAGTGTGATAAAACAGCAATGGATTTTGAAATGCAAATTTTGTACACTTAAAATTGGAATTCAAACATATAATATTTTTTTTTCTACATATGTTTGTTTCTTATAATAATTCACTACCAATTTTAGGATTTGGAATTTATTTGAAGCAGAGAACGAATTTTCTTAATGAAAAATGCAGAAACCCTATCACACTTACCCACTTGACCCTACTAACTTTCGTATTCTTGAGAATTTGATAAAGGACTTTTTTTTACTTATCACTTAAAAAATTAATATACACCTAAAATGTAGAATATTTCAAAATTAGGTATACTGTTAAAAACTATGAATACTAAGAAATGGATTATATATTTGATTTTACAATCTGAACTAATTTAAATTAACATTGAGATTTAAAAACTGTAATGGTTATAGACATACTTTAGATATGAGTAAAATAAATGTTGAAAAATGCTAGACTGAAACCAAGATTTATCTTAAAATAGATGCTAATCGTAATTATAACCAAATCTTGATCTTAAATTATAACTTATGATTCCACACATAGAATAAATTTAGCCCTTTTAAAACAAAAAACTGTAGCAGCATGGACAAGAGTAGTCCTTGTACAGTCTAGTCCTTGTACAGTCTATTCCTTCAACCACCAATATTTGTAATATTTGTACTTCTGTAACTGTAGCCTTAAATTGTATATTTAAACTTTGTTCATTCTGCAACAGTTGCTATTCTTATCATGTAACCTTTCAGTATATTTTTATTAGTTCGTTATGTTTAGTTAGTTTATGTTTCATTAAAAGTTAAGTTTAGTTAAAGATTAGTCATGACTCATTTATAACTATACACTGGGCTCGTGACTTCGGGTCCAGTATAAAACAATTTAATGATTTAAAAAAAATCATGTGATTTAAATCAAGCTGATTAAATCAATCCACCCTGGTCTGATTGCAACATAAGGTTTGAAAGCACTTTTTTCCCCTATATATATAAATTTACTTAATATATCGAAAATAAAGCAAACTGCAAGACATTTTGCAGTAATAAAAATCTACAAAACAATACATTTAACATATTTTGGGACTCTTTGAAACAGGTAGGACGTAGCGCTCAACTGTAAAACTCAGTATGTTTGACCACCCTGAGTTTAAGTAAATTAAGTTTAATCTCTTAAGGGGGTATGGGACACTTTTAACTTTTTTTTTAATATTGGAGATATCAATATAATTTTTTTTCCATAAATGTATACTAAATATACTTACACTTTTAGATAGTCAAAGGTTTTAAATTATCATTATTTATTTTTTTAAAAAATAAAATGTGTCAAAAAGTGATGTCTCTTATTTTTGTTATAAGTCAAAAACTTATTTATTGGCAAACAAATATTTAGCATTTTTATAAACAGAAAAATGTATTTAACAAACTGTCTTTATCGATTTTTCATATTTGCCATAGTTTTTTTTTTTTTAAATTATTGAAGTTTTTTTTAATAATTTCACAGGTTCACTTTTCTTATAAAAATTAATAAAAAAAAATAAACTATTTACAACTAATCCCTAAAGACAAATTAAAGATATATGTTTGAAAAATATGAGTGGAAAATTTTGACACTCTATGGGCAGTAGATTTTGAGTTATATCAATTTAAAGTCAAAAAATCATCCAAAACACGATCAAGGAGAAAAACAGCTTTGAAGTTTATCACTTTCCTTACTGAAGCGCTCCAAACTGACCGAAGAACTAAGGATTCGATAACGTTATTCCTATCTAATATTACGAGGAAGCAAAGATTATAAACGTGGTTGGCCTACACAGATGTCATGACACAAAAAACTACACATCTCACGTTCTACTGCAGATATAAATAAAAATTTTGTTTTTAATTATTCTAAAATATTTGTGTTATTTTTTATGATAATAATAATTTTTTTGAAGATTTTGTGTCCTATACCCCCTTAAGACACGGGCAAAATCCTACACGTATTTCTTAATCTAAACATACTTTTCATACAAATATATGGTAAAAAGTGTGTTTTGCAAAGAACTTTAAAAAAAAGTTATGTTTAATAGCTACTTAGGGACACACATTATACTCTAAAATCACACATTTTTGTACTATAAATGCAACGAAAAAGGCCGTATCACTTATTTGTAGTTAACAGATTATTTTAACATTGCTTTTAATGCAAAATGCCTTTGAAATTAATACTACTAAAAGAACTTTTTGAAAAAAAATTTAATAATTTTTCAAGAACTTTAATATCATATTGACCCTCATTCAACTTCATTTGTTTTTTTTGAAATAATTGACTGATACCTGTAATTAAAGACTGAAAACTGATATTTGCATCTTCTTCTACCGGCCAGGTCAATTATGGAACTAATTAGCATGTTAGTTGTTTGTGGGAAGGTTTTAAAAAATGTCTCCAAAGGGGGACGCTAGGTTCGAAAGAGGTTAAGTTAATTATGTTGAAGTTAATTCTCAGAACTTTAAATACCTTTATTTGACCCAGATCTGTAACAAGTGCAAAAAGAGTTGGGTTGAGAGATTCTAAATTTAAGATCGGTTTCTTCACCATCAGTCGAAGGTACTGTAGAGAGGCACGGCAAACCTAAAACACAAAATTAATAACTTAACTTAGAGGTTCAAGTGCAGAAAGAAATCTCAAAAGAAACTAATTTTGGGGGTTATATTCAATAATAAAAAAATGTTTAATAATATTTACCCTCTAATGCATACTGTTGCCGTATGGCAACAAGTAACATAATCCACTTTATTCTATTAAAGTAGAGATCGAAGTTTTAGTTAGTAATAACCCTCATAGATGACAGTAGTAAAAGTGTATTCAAAATTAAAGAGGGAGGTTATTAACTGTTGCGAAATTACATTTTTGGCAGCATTCAAAGTATAATAATGGTAGTACTAAATGCAAGTAAATTGTTTTGAAAAATTAATCAGTTAAAAAGGGTTATTTTGAAATATTTTTAGTAGTTTTCTAGTCATTATTATCAAAATTGGAATTTTGCAGTTGGTTTTTGTCATATGGAAAATTTTTAAAAATTAAAATTATTTAAATTCCAATGCAGTTAATTTTTTTTTCAGTATTTTTTCCATAATGTATGAGTAATAAAGATACAAATATGATTTTTTGGGATAAAAAAAAATCCTGCATTAAGAGTAAAGAGGGTTAAAAGTAAAAAAAATAATTACATAATAATTAAAGTAACAGAGAGAAATCCTGAAAATAATCTTTGACAAAATGAGTAAATATTTATCGATATTTTTTTAATATTTTATTTTTTAGAAATTCTTTTTCTGCCTCATAACTTCAGACACGGCTGTATTCAACAATATATTTGGATCAACTAAAAAGTGATCCGAACATAGTAGAATTGCCTCTCTACTATTATTGTTACAAACCTAGTTTTTTTTTAAAGAAATGTATACAAAGTGAAAAAAAAAAGTTCTTAAATAAATTCTTAACTTTAAATCACGAGTGGCAACAGTTAAAGAAGTATTGTTTTCAATTTTGTTCACTTTTATTTTAATGATAATTTGATCAAATTACTTCAATTTAATATGAAGAGTACACAGGAAAAAACTTTCAATTTCGTAGAAGGCTTTCCTCAATAGGCCTCTTTGGTGATGATAGCGAGAAATCGCCTAAACTGGAGAAAAGAAACAGGTTACTAGCTTTGTTTTTCTTTCGAGGCAATCCTGATTCACGCCAGAGATCACTCGACACGAGTCATACGTTTGTACAGCAAATTAAGAACCAAAAGAGAAACCGGTTTCCTGTCGCCAATTTCCGCCAAGCAGACGCAATTGCTGGAAGACTCCTAATACATCAAGTGGTTCTTCCCCTGTACTCTTCATATAAGCATTAATTAATAATACCCAATTACCTTTTGAGGTTCAAAGTCCCAATTATGGATGACTCTTGACGGAATTATACTAACGCTGTTCCAATGACAATGGGAACAATAAAATAAACCGCTATAATCACACAGCCTTGGGAGGCACATATCGTTTTCTGAAAGAAAAAAATATCGATTTAATAAATTTGATTTGGAAAACAAATTTTACAACTTAATAATGTGAAACAGGCAACTGTTAGTTTCCCATACATAGTTGACACCCTTTTACCCTATAGATTTAGAAAGCAGATATTGAGGCACCAAATACCAAATTTGGCCGAATACCGAATATTCGGCCAAAGTCTTAGCCGAATAACGAATATTAATCAAAGCAACATATTATATGTGGCTTGCATATTACAAAATTATTTTTTTTTATCTTAGTGAAAAAAAATTAGAATTGTGATTGATATAGTAATTATTGTTTATTTAAAACAACATAAGTAGAGCTTGATTTAACATTCTAAATAACAAAAACTTAAGTATTTGAGTCTATCAAAAAAGAAAACAAGTCCTGTTTGGGATTTTTTTTTTATATGTTTGAACTTAACATGAAGAAATGTGAAACATTTAATTTCACTATTCAACCAATTAGTAAAGCTATTCGGCCAAACTGAATATTCTGCTAAAGTGGCTGAATATGCCGAATACCGAATAGTAACCAAATATTCAGTACATCCCTAGTAGCAGATATGCCCATTGATTGTGCAATCCCGTACAACGCAATACAAACCTCGCGATTGTGTGATGAAGCCTCTTTTCGACGTTTTTGCAATGCATCACAGGATACTGGTTCACAAAAAACTGCTTTTGCCAAAGAGTTACATGCAATAAAATTGCATTTTTAAGATGCTTCTTTTATGAATATAAGCCTCATATCTGCCAGAAATTACCAATACATATCCAGCCATAAACTTAGGCTAGCAAAACTGGTAAAAAGTTTTAATTAGTTAAAATTAAATATATATATTTTTTTAGTCGAATTTACTCATAGTGCCATCTGGTGGCTCATAGCATGCCATGGGCGAGGGCTTGCGAACTGACTTATGGGATACTGGTTCAAAAGCGGCTTCACCTTTTCCCCTAGGGGCAGATCTGCTACTTTCTATATCTATGTTTTACCCAGTCAAACCGTTGGAGCAAAAATCCAGTTAAGGTAGATCAGTACCATGTAATTTTCAAAATATCAAAATTTTTGAATTTAGTATTTGTGTAAAGAGACTTTAAACATTGCCCTTTGTATGTCATTCAGACATCTTTAACCTAGTTAAATTTTAACTAGGATATGGATCAGCAGTATTTTCATAAGGCAAGTTTTCAACTTTATATCCCATTTTTCTCATTACTATTTTAAGTATAGACCTAAAATTTTTACAGGAAAACTGTTTCAGGGTGTTTTGCTTACTGAAATGAGCATTTCTCAAAAATTGAAGAAAAATATATAGGTAATTTTGCGATGTAAAAATTCTTTTTAAATAATAATAATAACACATTATCTTAAATAATATTAAAAAAAAAAAAAACTACTTTATCTATTAATAAAAACTCATTTCAGTGTATTGTTCAAAGTGCATAAACTTCAAAGTAATGCACTAAATAAATTTTTTATGTGTTGTTTTGTATGTAACCTTCAAAGAAAAATGTAAATGTAACATTATCCATGTACAAGGTACTACCCTGCCTTATCATTATATTTGGATCACTCTGTATAAGGCATATATATTAGCTACAAAATAGAGTATATGTTCTAATAGAGTATATTTCAAAATTTCCATGACACTAATTAAAAAAATAAAGGTTCTAATACAAAAACAACAAAATATGGAAATCAAAACTAATGTTTAAACTAGGGATGCACCAAATACTAAATTTGGCCAAATACCGAATATTCGGCTTAAGTCTTAGCCAAATACCAAATATTGGGCCTGCATAAACCAATCATTTTTTTTTTTTTTGTCAGATCTAAGTAAGTTGTATTTATTATTCATTAATTTTTATTCAACATAAACATACACAAGCGCACAATAATTTGAATACAATAGAACAATTAAATTTTTAATTAAAGAAACACAATAAAGTAGTACTCGTTCCTTATTAAAACAAGCCTTTTAGAAAGTGTTTGAAACTTGGTAAAATCACAACACGAAAACGGAAGTAAGAAAACTGAAACCGAAGAATTTAGATCGGATGTAGAATGAAAATTAGAAAAAAATAATAAAGCCATGGCTTACACTATCGTAACACAATTAAAAAATCAATTTTTTTAAATCTTTTATTGAAAAAATTACAATTCTGATCTATAATATAGTAATTATTGGTTCTTTTAAAGCTTTAAAGGGACATGTTTATTAAATGAAACATGAGTAAAGCTTGATTTACCATTATAAATAACAAAAACTTAAGAATTTGAGTCTATCAAAAAAGAAAACAAGACCTGTTTGGGAAATTTTCAATGTTTTAGAAGATGATAACATGAAGAAATTTGATTTTTTTTTTTTTTAAATTTCACTATTCAGCGATTAGTAAAGATATTTGGCTAAAGTGGCCGAATACTGAATAGTAACAGAAAATTCCGCGCATCCCTAGTTTAAACTATGGATACATGTCTAAACATATTTTTTAGTTAAAAAAAATGGAAGTTCACTTACTAAATATGAATTTCCTTTTGCATTCTGCACACCTGAATTTCTGTTGTGAGAGCCCAAGTACAGGGCAAATGTTTAATTCGTAGGAGCACTTATCTAAAACCTACAACAACAAATAAATATGAAAAATATTGACATATAGAAGAACTTTAACTCATAAAAGATAAATAGGTTCCTAGTTAGAACAAAAACATTTATTTGAAGGCTTTTTTAAAAAATAAAGTACCAAAATTATTTACATACAAATTATGAGCAATGTCAATAAAGAACAGGTTCTAGTTAAAATTAGCAATATATTTATTACAAATTTAATTATAAATTGCAATAAATCTTATTTCATTTCATAAGAGAAGATCACTAGTGACCTTAAACCAAAAGAAAAATAAGTTAAATTACAGCACAAAATAAAAATGAATTACTTTAGTACTAGCACAAATTCTTGTGATGAGATTCAAGCACTTGCTGTGACACTTAAAACCGCAATCTGCAAAAAAAGGTAATATTACATTTTCAGAAATTTATATTGCATAGGCATAATAGCATACAGTTAAGAAAAATGCATTTTTGAAATTCAACTAGAAGATAATACTATAGAGAAGACATACACCAAATTGTATGAGGATCGATTGGAAACTTTTTGAGTTATCTTGCCAGCCATTTAAAAAAAAGTAGTTTTGGGATAAACGTGCTTAAAGTTTTGACAAAGCAATCAAGCGCTGAGTTAAGGTGAAGCATTTCCATGAGTTTTTAATCAATAAATAATGCGAATTTCTTTTAAAAATTATGCAGGCATATTTTTTTAAATGTTATTTTAACTATTTATGAAATTTAAAAAATCAATTTTTGCATGTATCGCCCCCTTTAAGTTACCCAAATCCTCCAATAAACAAAAAAAAGGGTTCAAAATTAAGAAAATTTTACACTAGACAACCGGTCTAGTAAGAACTTAAAAGTACTAGACATTGAAAAATTTTGCTAGACCAAAAAAATTTAAAAAGTCAATTTTACTATGTAAAATTTAATTTATTAACTAATTTTTACAGCAGCACTAGTTAACTAGTTGTCTGACTCTTCCGTGAAAGTACTGTTACAATCACTTACACTTAATGCAGATTCTTCTGAGAAGTACCCTCGCAGTTACATTCAAAAGCGCCTCTACATAAATATGGCTTTCTGTTTGGCCTTCTTTTTCTTTTTACATCACTTTTCCAAAATTGAAAGGCTTGCTTTAGATCAAATAGACTGATTTCTGGAGAGTGAAGTCCAATTTGCCTCAGTTGGATGATGATTTGGTTCAAAATTTGTCAGTCAAAAGTTTGGTGGTCAAAATTTTTGCTAGACTGGCGGTCTGGTAAGATGGAAATTTTTATCGGCCTTTCCGAAAAAACATCGGCATTGGCTAGAGGTCTAGCGCTAATTTGGCGCCCTGAAAATGATACTTTTTTTCCTAAACTTACTTATGCAGTGGTACCACTCCTTTAAGACCCCCCAGATGATGCCACAGCATTTTTCGCAGTACTGCTGCGGCCTCTCCAGGCTGCGAACTTCGAAACTGTGGCCCAGGACGATTCTCAGGTCGGAAGAGGATTCTTCGGGCGCATCCTGATGATAAAATTTGTAATAAATTAATTAAAAGTACAGTAAACTCCCGATTATCCGCTTTGCGGATTATCCGCGGGAAACGATCTTCCCCCTTTCCCTGCAAAAATAATAATTAAACAAAGCTCAGAGAAATTTTTTAAAGTTCTTTTTCATAGTAGTATGTGTTTGGAAAAATGCATTCCAAGAACAGCAAATTCTTTTTAAGAACGACGAACACATTCAAAGAACAAAAAATACGTTTAAAAACCGAAGAATACATTATAAGAACAAAGAATTGGGCATTAAAATAAGGATGACTGTAGGAAACCTGGTTTGTGCCAAAATGTGTTCGGCCAGGTGCACACCACGTGCATATTTTTGTCAAAAATCTACACTTGTAAAATAAACTGCTTGCTGTTTTATTGAACTGCTTTGCGTGATTTAAATAGCTAAAAATTAGTGAGAAGCAAAAAAAAGTTTTGACAATTCAAGACTAACTTCAATCACAAATAAGAATGAGAAGTTGCAAGGCTAAAAACAAAAACAATAGACAGATTTTTTTTAAATTGTAATTCTTCATACTTCATACCTGTTACGTTTGTTTTATCTTATAATACTACGATAACTGTGTACTTTACTTTTATAAAAACCAGAAGGAATATTGTGGATATTTTCTTTACTTTTTCGGATTATCCGCGAATTCGCTTATCCGCGGATGCTGTGCCACCCAATTCTGCGGATAATCAAGAGTTTACTGCATAATATTAAAGTTTTTTTTTTATTTACAACAAGATAATTTAATACAATCAGAGTCTCCTGTACCATAAACCTATAAAATACCTATAAAATCTGGTAAATACACATAAAAATCTGGTATTGCCAGTTTTTGGATTTGTGTTAGATCCCGAAAGTGTAAAAACGAAGTCCTTATAGTAAGTAGTATGGTATGGTATAGTAGTATATAGTAAGTGTAAGTACATGGCTCAGTGGCTAAGAGGTTTAACGTGTCCGCCTCGTAAGCCCAATATCACGGGTTTGAGCCCTGGCCGAGTCCTCAGATTTTCTGGATGGGAAAATCCTCGGCACCCATGTCATGTGAATCTATGGCATGTAAATGATCCCTGGAGAGCCCATTTGGCTTGGGTCATCCCGGAAAAATTAAACAATAATAATATTTAATATTCACAAAGAGATCAGATTCATTGTAATCTTGGTAGTGAGAGCTTAATAATAGCTTTAAAATAGCAAGTTACGAGTCGCAGTTTGGCTGGTTGAATTAACGTCACACTAAAGCCACCATTGACAGGTCTTAATCTAATAAGCATAATTAGGAGAAAAATATATTATCTCTTTTTATACATACAACATTACATTCATGAAATGATCATCATTTTTATAAACTAAATAAAGTATTTACACATTCAACAACAAACATCATATGAAACACATAAATAAAAACCTGGATTTCTTGAAGTTTTAATTTAAGCTGCACCAGTTTTGCAACAAGGTGTTTTTTCCTTGTGTAATCGACGTCGGATTTGATCATGTCTTCACAGTTTATAATAGCCATTTTCAGTTCTTCGGACGTTGAAAAGCCGAAATAACCCTGTAAGGAAATTAAATATTGGTTTATAAACATATTTTAAAATTTTACTATTTTATTTCCAAAATTCAATAATTATTACTTATCGGTTTGCAAAAATTAATTTATATTTCAAAGAATAAATATGTAATATTCCCTTGCTAGAATGAAAACATTTCAATATCAAAATGCAAAGAATCTCATAATGAATTGAACTCAAATTCTTTTCTAAAGTTTTTAATGTCTTCAAATTTCGTCGAGCTGAATTTTTTGACATATCACACTTGTCTATAGCATTTGTAGTTTGGATTAGGAAAGTGGGTGAAGGACAGACAGACGGACTTAACAATTATAATACCTTCCACTTTTTACGTTATAAACATAGTGTGGAAGCTAAAAAACAAGAAATGTAAAAGCATACTTTTGAAGGAATCGCAGAAATAACTTCCATGGAACGAATTGTTTCACTTTTACAATGATAAGAAAACGTTTTCCTTTCAAAATGCAAGAATTTTGTGAAACCACAAGATTCTATTATTGGAAAGGGATTAGATTATATTTGAATTAACAATACATACATAAATTTATACTTTTGGAATTTCAAAATAAAATTTAATAGTTTAACTTAGAATCAAATGTTAGTGATAAAAAAAATTACTACCTGCTGCTCAAGTGTCGAAGATAAAAAGAGAGACTTCAGTAAAGATAAAAAATTTCTTATCACAAAGATAATAATTTGACGTTTAAAGCATAATCATTTTTAATATGACCCGGCATGCTATTTTTGAATGATGAATACCACGATAATACACATTAAAGGGGGGGGGGGCAAGACATTTAACCCTCTAATGCATACTGTTACCGTTTGGTAACAAGTAACATAATCCACTTTATTCTATTAAATTAGAGCTCCTCCTAGACAAATATGTTTTTTTTCATCTATTACATTTCATTTTAAAGTTTTAGTTACTAATAATCCTCATAGATCCTCATAGAGTAAAAGTGTATTCAAAATTAAAGAGTGAGGTTATTAACTTTTGTGAAACTATGTTTTTGGCAGTATTCAAAGAATAATAATATTAGTACTAAATACTAATAAATTGTTTTGAAAAATTAATCATAGTTAAAAACGGTTATTTTGAAATACTTTTAGTAGTTTTCTAGTCATTATTATCAAAATTGAAATTTTGCAGTTGGTTTTTGTCGTATAGAAATTTTTTTAAAAATTAAAATTATTTAAATTTTAATGCAGTTAAATTTTTTTTAGTATTTTTTCCATAATGTGTGAGTATTAAAGATACATATATATTTTTTGGGATGAAAATAAAAATTCATGCATTAGAGGGTTAAAAATCATTTTTTTATTATTTCATAAATAGCTAAAATAACATCTCAAATATATGCCTGCACATTTTTAGAATGAAATTCACATTATTTATTGATTAAAAACTCATTTAAATGCTTCACCTCAACTCAGCGCTTTGTCAAAACTTTAAGCATGTTTACCTCAAAACTACTTTTTTTTAGATTGGTGGGTAAGACAACTCAAAAAGTTCCCTATGGATCCGAAAAAATTTGGTAAATGTCTTCTGTAGTATTATCTTCCAGTTGAACCTCAAAAATGCCAATTTATTTTTTTAAACATTTACAGTTTTTATATTAAATGTTAAAATTTGCTTAGAAAATGGATTTGATTACAGCTATTGTGCAAAAAATGTAAATGTTGTTCAACAGTCAAGAGTAGTTTTTTTATTTAGAAGCTTTTGATATTTGCTTTATATTTAAGGCTATAAAGGTATGTATTTAGGATATAAAGATTGGAACATTTGTATAAAATAATTTTTTCTCCCATACTTACTTCAGGTCGCGAGAAATGATTTTCACTTAAACCAAGTTCAGCATCGATTTCTTGGGAAATTTCGACTGATGTACTCAGCGCTGAAAATAAGAATTGAATGTTAAAAATGAAACTTTAAGAGGAGTTCATTTTAAGTAGTTAACCACAAAAGTTGATCTTTAAGTCTTTAATTGTCCTGTGATTGAAATACAGTAGAAGCCGCTTAGTGTGATCACATTGGGACGAACGTGATTTGATAACAATAACCGATTGATTACAATATACGAAAAAAAGTTTTAACTAAAAAATGCTTTTTTTACATACATGTTAAAATAAAACTAATTTTAAATTGGGAGTTGTTGCTGTAAAACTCTGCAGATAACAATACAAAAGGTTAATTATTAACTGAAAAAGAAATCATCAATTGTCGATTGTTTAGCATTCTTTCGAAGCAAGTCTTTACGAATCGCTCATAATCATAATGTTTATGAAAGTGTTCTTCATCAGCTTTGTTTTGCACATCTAGACGTAAGATTCAAAGTGCCTCCCTCATCTGAGCAGGTGTCGGAATTTTGTCCTTGATAGCACTTTTGGGTTCATCATCAGCATCAGAATCTTGTGACGAAGCTTAATCTTTGACACATGCTTGGACTTTTGGTAAGTTTTTGGAAACACTTTAAACAAAAAAAAGTTTTCCTTCTTGTTTTTATTGATTTCAGGAAAATAAAATTTACATATAAACTGATAACAATAAACGAACCTTTGATTACAATAAACGATGATTTTTCAATGCATTTTGATATAAGGGGACGGGACTAAGCGATTTTGATAACATTAAACGATTGATAACATTAACCGTGATCACATTAAGCGACGTCTATTGTAGTACTTCATTTATTTAACAAGTGCCACTGACTCCAAAGAATAAAGTACCATTTATAGCAACCTAATGGCGGGAGGTATGATACACCCATGTCATATGATTATGTGGCATGTAAAAGGTCCCTGGAGGGCCCATTTGGCTTGGGTTTTCTCGGCAATAGACGTTCTCGATGAGGCGATTAGTATTATGGTGCCAAGCCGAGAAAATGCTCATATGAAGAGTACACGGGAAAAACCGATTGATTTTTCACAGAAGTTTCCTTAGCAGGCCACTTTGGCGATGATAGCGAGTGATCGCCTAAACTTGTGTAAGGAAACCAGTTCATCCTACGACAGAGATCATAGTTAAAGTAATTGCGTGGCAGATCACGTGACCTCCAATGCTATCGACGGGACGCGCAAGCAATGAAGTCAGTGTTGTAGGTCACGTGATATGCCAGTGTAGTACTATCTCTGTGGTTCCTAGCTATCAAGTTCAGGCGATTGGTGATCCCGACGCTTAAACCAAGCGAAGAAGAAGGAGAAAAACCAGTTTTATGTCGCCAAGCAGGCAGTTGCGGCCGTCCGCCTGATAAATCAATCGCTTCTTCCCGTGTACTCTTCATATGTGATAGACATTCTACCTCATACAACTCCATAGGCTGAATTATTAAACTCAGCAAATAGAATAAACAGGCTCAAGTATACATTAGAGCAAAGCAATTAGGTCGCCAAGTCGGCAACCCCGCCGGATTCCGATTTACGGCATTCTAAATCTTTATTTTTTAATCTTTTTAAATCTTAATTGTTTTTATTTAAAAGTAAATATTTTTCGTGCAGATCGATTTTTAATTCGTTGTTTAACTATTTAAAATAATTATTTTTTTTCGGCATCTGCTATGTTACTATTCACGTTTTTTATAATATCATTGTAGGATTGGCCTTTTTTTCCCCTGGTATGTAATGATTCTTTATCAAATGTTAAAAAAATGGAATCGTATTTTAACGCTTTTATGGTCCTTTTTTAAAAAATACTTTCGACTAATCTTTACAGCTATGAGAAATATTTTCTTACAAGATGATCAGTTCATCATAAAAACGTTCACTTGTTTTCCTTATTTTAATTCTTACTTAAATCACATTAATATTATTTAAGTAATTGTAATAATATATTGTGATTCTTTTTTTTGCATTGTTGATTGTGCAACAACCTGTTAAATTCCGATTATTTTTGTTAAAGATGCCTTCGATCGTTAATGCCCTAGTATTAGTTATTGATATTTTTTCATTTTTCCTTGTTATTTTCAGCGGATTTTTTCGGTATCTGCAATATGTTTGATAAGTATTTGTTGTCATTTTGACTTGGCGACAATTTTTGACTTGTCGCCAAACCCGGGCGCTTATGTATACTTTAACCCAAACAATGTTGTCATTGCATAGTAGCTATGCTACCATTCGTTTTAGAGGCTGGCATGGCAAAAAAAAGGCTTTTATTATTAAGTGTAAAATTAGGAACCCTTTTAGTATACACTGTTCAGCTTAGTAGCTTGATTCAGTGTTTTATAGGAAAGCTCAAGATCAAAAATTTAATGTAGGTATAAAATAAGAATGTTCTGATTTTGGGTTTTGAAAATCTAGTCACATTATTAATTAACATTTTGCATGCTTTTCAATGAGACCTGTGAAAAAAACGAGTGTTTCAAAACATTATATTGATGCATCAATATTAATTCAATATACAGTGGTGGCCAAAAGTGTGGACACTTTTTGAAAGTTTCATGTGTTTCAACTGTTACCTGTGTTCTTGCATCTATTATATTTCGCTTAAATACAAACATTTAAATATTAAGCTGAAGGTAATTTAATGTAGAATTTCATTAAAAAAACAGAATTCGAGTATCTATATTAAAAATAAAGTTATGCTCATTTTAGTTGAAACAAACAAGCATAATCAATGGATTCTCTTATGCTGAAATTGCAATACAAGTTGGTGGTTCAATGACTTTCAAAACTAAGACAGATCATACTATTAGTTGCATAATTTATTCGTAACACACATATTGTTGTATTTATTTTTAATTGTGCATGAAATTACTTTGATGATGATGATGTTGTGTCCATGGATATAGATTATATGGGACCAAAGGTCTCATCTTGACGGCTTCAGCGATCTGCGGTCCGCATACAGATTAAATTACTTTTAATTTGATATACTATTGTTTAATTTGATATACAATTAATATATTCTGTAATAACACAAAGTTGAAAATATGAAACTTTCAAAAAGTGTCCACACTTTTGGCCACCACTGTATCTATATAATTTAAATATATATAAAACCTGGCCTATAGCACTCATCATCATCTAAGTCACCAACAGTCGGATAGCAGCAAGGAACACCAATACTATTAATAATAGCTTTGGAGTAGTTAAAATTGTCTTCAACTTCATTGTTTATTGAGTTTTGCCTATTCATGTTTAGTGTAGTGACAAACATGAGGCATTGCCTAATGGATGAAATTGGGTAAAAAATTCACGATGATTTTGAAGAGTGACACATTTTTAAAATTGTATGAGGAATAAACACTAATATTCAATGGAGCAAAATTCTGCAAACAAGTTATTCTTCATGGTCTTGGATTACAGAATGATCTTTTTTAATGCAATTTTTGAAGTTGCCCTGATTTTCCTTATCACCAAAATAAACAAAAACTTTTTGTTTGTATTTTTATTTCATTCGGATGCAGTTAAGAATGAGAATGATAATTTTTTATGAATTATTTTTAGTCAAGTGAATTTTTAACTGGATTTTTAATTTATTATTTGTTTTTAAATTAAGTTTTGATCGAAAAACCTTTATAATATTCAAAAATTATATTAATTATTATATAATTATGTTTTTCCATACTTAGACTTCTGACTTCTACGTACGCATGCGCAAAACTAAGTATATAGCGCATGCGTTATGAATATATTTCTACTGTACATACTTTTTCAACAGATTCAATATATATAACGCACGGTTGTTTTACTTCAACAACGCATGCCTTAGAGTAAAGATTTAAAAAATTAAGTGCAGACACAGCCTTTAAAAATTCACCAAGCACTTCAACTTCGAACTTTTAATTAATCGTAATCGTATTTACCGACGACAGTAAAAATTTTCACTCCACTTTTACTTATAATAAAACCTCTTATATCTTTATAAATTTAAATTTGTCTTTAATTATATCATCATGACTTATTGGAGACAAGCTGGTTTATCGTAAGTTCATGAATTTTTCTTAAAGTAAGCTGTTGTAGGCTCTTTTTTTATAAGAAATGTGTAAGGTCACCCTGGGCAATGAGTTTGTTTCAATTTAATTGAATAGTTTCGAAATTATCTGCAGACGCATATGTACGTACGGGTTGCGAAACTATCTTAGATATACCTATTTAAGTACTTATTGTTATTAAATTATGTAAAGAAATAGACCTACCATTATGCTAGCGGCACAAAACAGCTTAGTTGGAACGAAGTTACCATCAAAACTTCTAAACTAGCGAAGGAAAGGTAAAGTTATACCTTCCAGGCTGATGGTCAAGTTAAGAAATTTGGTGGCTTTTCAAAGAGCAGTAAGATACTAATTTTTTTTCTAGCAATCATGCACAATAATAAAAAAAAAAAGGCAACAGGCTATGATACATTGGCCAGCCTCGATTTGGCGATTTACCTTGCCAAGCAACGAAAATGTAGTAAACAATCAGTTTTTTTATTTAATACTACTCGATAGGTACAGCAACCGTAAAATTAATTTTTCAGCTTGCCAATGAACATTCACTGTCACCTCAAAGCTCTTCAATTGTCTGTTGCTCCATGGAGGCTAGAAATAGACAGCCTGAAAACCGAACTTCATTCCTTTTTAACTAAATGCACAGATTCAACCCATTGCACCCACGCATTCCATTTTTGAGCTGTTCTGTTTAAGTAAAAAATTATATATATTCGGTAGAATATATTCTGTAAAAATATATTAGTATATTATTGTATAGAAATAGGTAAATTTCCAGGATTCGGTGCAGCTTGGCGCTTGTCGAAAAACAACAAATTCTTGGCGAAATTCGCGAACTTTATCATTGCCAGATTCCTTTACGCCGATGCAACCCTAGTTTCTTTCACTGATCTCTAAGGTTTATGGATCGCGGAAAGCTACGGGGGAGTTGGAAGTCATTTTTTTCTCCCAGGTCAAACCCAAACATCCAGTCTAGTTGGAATGAACGTCGCAATAGAGCTGCACGATTGGCAATCCACTTTGGTTTGAATTAACGCCGTACTAAAGCTACACAAGTGGCTATCCCGTACTCAGTTTAGTTTCGTTTTAATTTTCGTCGCTTTAGAGCTACGCGAGTGGCAATCCAGTACGCACCCGTTTGGGGCCCCGGGCAATTTTTTTGTTTCTCTAAAAAAACATCAGTATCCAACATCGGGCAGTATTGTAGGGCCCATTGAAAGCCTAAATACCCGTTTGGGGCCCCGGGCAATTTTTTTTTCTCTAAAAAAACATCAGTATCCTACATCGGGCAGTATTGTAGGGCCCATTGGAAAGCCTAAACACTCATTTGGGGCCCCGGGCAATTTTTTTTCCTCTAAAAAAACATCAGCATCCTACATCGGGCAGTATTGTAGGGCCCATTGAAAAAGCCAAAAGTAACCGCAAACGAAACCTCGCAAAATGAAATGACGATAATCCGATAATGCAAGATTTTATTTAGAACAAACTAATTCCGACGCGCACATCATCCGCGCAAGTATTCGACAAACGATCATAAATGCAAACAATTGGACAAAAAAAATTAACATAAAAATACACACTAAAAACATAAATAAAAATATATTAGATTATTTTAAAGTTCGATTATTGTAGAAATATTATTAGATAATTATAAAAATATTATTAGATTATTGAAATAGTTTATAAAAATATAAATAAAATATATAAGAATAATAATATTCTACTCCGCCCAGCCAAGATCACCGCAACCGTAACGCATCGTAACACAGCGTCGTCAATTGGACGAAAAAATAAATTAAGAACAAAATAATTCCATTGTGCGCGCACATCATGTGGGCTTCTTACCCACAATTCCGTGCAAGTATTACCAGCGCCGACAATTGGACGAAAAGATTTTTCGCCGTATCACCAAATAAAATTGTTTATCGCTTGCTACAAAAAACGCCAAATCCCTTGGCGACAAATGCACCGGATGGTGGAAATTATCGCTTGCTACAAAAAACGCCAAATCCCTTGGCGACAAATGCACCGGATGGTGGAAATTAACCTAGAAATATATTATTCCTTATTAATTCCATATATATTATTCCATATTGATTCCGTATTATTTCCAATATATTATTCCATAAACATATATTATTCCATATTAATTCCATGTAATATAGTAGTCACTAAAAAATATTATTCCGTATTAATTCCTTATAACATATTATTCCATATTAATTCCGTATAATATATTCCATATTAATTCCGTAAAATATATTTTCCGTATTATTTCCAATATATTATTCGGTATATATATATTAATTCTGTAAACATATTTTACATTCCATATTAGCGATGTTCCGTTAAAAATTATAGTAATTATAGTAAAAAATTATATATTCCATATAATGTATTATTTTGAAAAAGTATTATTATGACACACAGCCTAACAGATTTACACCCAATTACAAGACTGAGATGAGTACAATTTACAACCACGCTTTACCCGGGAATCGAACCCAGACCCCCAGCTCTGCAGTCCAGAGTTATAACCGTTACACTACGAGGGTGACAAATATTATTATTCTGTATATAAGGCTTGACCACACGTAAAAGACTATTTTCCCTTTTCAGCTACCTGAGGTTTTCCGCCCTGTGCGCCAACCACGTCAGGGCCGCCCTGAAGCAGGAGTTCAAGGCCGAGATGAGCAAGAAGAGCGGCCTGAAGCAGACTCTCTGGAAGGACGGGAAAGCTATAAGTAGGTTTTTATAATTGCATGAAAAAAATCCGACTTTTACATTATAATTTCAATATCAGACGCGTGCAAAAAAGTTAGACTTTTTGAAACAGTGAAAGAAAGTACTTTTTTCTCCCAAAAGCAGTAAAAAAAAATACTTTTTTTCACTCTTTTCATAATATGCTAACATTTCAAGCTAAAATTTCTATTTCATAATATTAATAAAATACAGATTTATCGATCTGCTTTTATTTAAAGATATAAAGGTGCATGAAATATTTTTGGACCAATGACCAATGATATTTTTTTTCACACAATTATAAAAAATAGTGTAAGAAACACGCACGAAAAGTAACTTTAAAACACGTGTCATAATTTCACTCGCTCGTGCTATAAAATCCACTAGTTTTAAAAAGCTTTACTTTTCGCACTAGTTGCATAAATAACTATTGTGACTCCAGAATCAAGCTTGGTTAAGAAAGTAGCAAGGGGAGGTTTCTGTTAGTCTGATTCATAGATTATTGTGTGATGCCTTCTGAATTCAATCAGGGCAGTTGGTTTGGCATTCGCCTAGCATGTGAGAGGTCCCAGGTTCGAGTCCGGGCATCGCCAAAATAGCTGCTGACCTATAAACGGCCTGTGCATCCAAAAATGTCCGACGAATAGAACCCCGTGTAAGGGAGTGCACGTTAAATATCCTTCAAAGTCCTAACGCTGCGTACGATGTCGCCCTTAACGGTTGCGTTGGGTGCCTATTCAGGTGTTGGCTCGTCACCTGACTGTGGTTCTAAAATACAACGCCAGTAGCCCTTGTGTAGCTCCAGTGCGACGATAATTCAAACCAAACCATAGTTATCATGGTTAATCCATTAAATTGGCAGATCACGTTACTTCCCATGGTAACGACGAGGCGTGCATGGAGACTAAAATTGTTAGGGTATGGGGCCAGTGTTGCCACCACTTTAAGGAGAAAAGTGCAACAAAAAATACATTTCTAAAATTTTAAAAAAATACCATAAAAATACTAGCTGCATTTTGGAATATTTTTAGTGACTTTAAAAATAACTTGACTTGAAATGCTTTTCTAGTACTTATCAATTATCTATTGGAGGGCAAGCCAAGTGTCAGCAGCCACGATACTTGCTCCAATTGAGTATATATAAAGTTGAAGTTGTTGCAGTTAAAAAGCTCGTAGTTCGATCTCAGTTCTAGTCAGGCGGTATTATATAGTCGGCGATTAGTATAATTTCACTGCATTCTATAAATCTACTACTTCCAAAAATTTGGAGGGCATTATTATGTAGGAAGTTATCTGACCAACTGACAGGAACATCTTATAATTTAAAGGTTTATTAGATTGTGTTAACTAATTTATTAATCTTGTACACATTTTTTACGCAAGGCTTTAAAAATTTTGTATTAAAGTTAAAATTTTTACTGCCAAAGAATAATTTTCTTAGAAATGCCTTATTGTGAATTTCTTTTACAGTTCTTATATAAACCTTATTGTATATATTGCCATGTATCTGTGAATTGCTATTTTTAGTAATTTCTCTTGTTTATACATTTTTATTTTACAGAGCCCGATGCATAAATGCCATTAGAAATTAAAGTACGGGAAAGGCAGAAGGAATTATGTAGAAATGTAAAAGTGTTCGTAAAATAAATGTAATGTTTTTGAACTGAGCTTTCCTATACTATTAAGAATCTTACATTTAAACTAATCACTGTATTGTATCACCTCAGATTATATGTTTGTATCCCCCAATAGACTTGAAATATAATTTTTTTAAGGTTATAAATGGTAATTTAATTAAAGTTACAACATCGTCATGAGACACTTCAGCTAATTTGCTTATCCTTCAAAGAGTTAAATTTTAATGCAAAAGAAAAAGACAATATTCACACATTTTAAACTAGCATTTATTATAGAATTTGCAATGAAACATATATTCATTCAATAATAAGTAAAAGATGAATTTCTCAAACACTTATGTTCATAATAACAAGCAGGCAAAAACCAACCCAATAAAACTCACTAAAATATTGCAGTCATAATATAAAAAATATTTTGTAAAAAGCAATCCTAGCCAATCAAAGTGAAGATAATGTCTCTACTTTTTTTTGCAAGCAATCTCTTGCACAGACACTGACCAAGCTGGCTTGGCAACTAAACGATGTTGGTTTAGTAATATTCTGACAGGAATATTTGCTGCGATACACTTAACTAAACTCCTTGACGCAACAGCCCATTCCTGGGCCAAGACCTACTGGGCCCATTTCAGCTTTCGTGACCTGGGGTGCTAGGCATATGTCCCTGTAAGGTGGTCAGCCTCACGCAGAACCCCCAGTGTTTAGTTCCCAAGCCTACTTGGTACCTATTTTATCGACCCACTCAAAGGATGGGTCAACCTCCCAATTCGTAGTTGGATCCCCGGACCTGTGGAGTGGCAATACGAAGCACTGCCACTGATCCTCACTGCAAAACACTTGGTCTCGGATAGGGCACAGCAGACCTTGGTCCATTCACTCAATTGAGTTTAGTACACTAAAGTAGAGAGCAACTGTACCTTCAATTGACTTTAGTATAAGCATGAGAAAAATGCTCCTTAAAAGATAAATAAAATTCTTTATAAAACTAAAAAATAAATTTAAAATGCTTTTTCAGATCTTTGCATACAAATAAAATGCAACAATAAAATTACTAAAACACAAAGCTTGGTTATATTAATATATATCTGCACATCCGTAAATATAATAGCACCTTCGTGTAAATTAAAACCATTATAAATACAATTGTTGAAAATTTAATACATAGGAAACTATTTTTACTCGTTTTCCAAACCCTACATGTTCAGAAAGATTTAAGAAAATCTTTTATAAACACTAATTTGTACTAGCTTTATGAGAAAAAGCCACACAATTTTAAAACTAATACAGCATTTTTAATACAGTAAAATTTTTATGAGCAATCACATAACTAAACAAATTTTTACTGAGAAAGAGCTGAATTTTTTTTAAAGTAAAACATTTAAAAAGTTTAAATTTTGTTTAAAAATTTGAAATTACTAACATTGAGAAAAAGTATGAATTTATGAGAAGGAAGTGTATTGCAAGTTCAATTATGATCATTTAAAAAAAAAAAACACTGTTCATAAAAAAACTGTTTGATAAGGTTGAACATAACATATTTTATTCTTATTACTTAAGTTCATTATAAATGTACAAAAAAAAAGGGACAAATTGAAAAATGTAAATACTTAAAGATAAGCTACTTGGCTAAAGCTTAAAGTTATTTTCACTGTGTGAGTTTAAAATTTAAATTTTTAACTCAAAATTTAATTTCCTTATCTTTTATAAAACTCCATAGCAGAAGATAATAAACACACCTTAAATTCTAAAATTTAGTTTAATTAAAAGAAGCTTTTTAAGGACATTAAAATATGTTAAAATAGATATACCTTGCAAAGCAAGATGGAGTGATTGCTCATTAAATATCTCAATGTAAAACCGAAAAAAAGCTACCAAATCTATACAATAGAATGATGATCCAAAGTTCAAAAGTTATTGCTTTTTATAAATAAAACAAATTTCACACCAGCATGCGCAAGTCGCTCTTTCACAATTTATTATTTTTTTCTATTCGCCACACAATGCGTGCAAAGCTTCAGCTTTTTTTTTTTTTTTTTGCGATTCATTGTATTTGGAGAAACAGTTTGACCTTATCCTCTAAAGACCCGAGCAAAATCCTACACGTACATATATTCTTAATGTAAACATACTTTTCATACAAATATATGCTAAAAAGTGTGTTTTGCAAAGAAATTTGAACAATTTTTTTTTAATAGTTACTTAGGGACACGCCTTAAACTCTAAAAAACATTTTTTGTGCTATAAACACAACACTGTATCACTTATTTGTAGTTAACAGATTATTTTAACATTGTTTTTAATGCAAAATACCTTTAAAATTAACTTCTAAAAGAACTTTTAGAAAATTTTGAATAAAAAAATTAAATAATTTTTTTTAAGAACACCAATATCGTATTGATCCTTGTGCAACTTATTTTTTTTGTAGAAATAAATGACTGATACCTGCAATCAAAGGCTGAAAACTGATATTTGGATCTTCTTCTATCGGACCAGGTCAATTTTGCAAATAATTAACATGTTAATTGCTTAACGAGAGGTTTTAAAAAATGTCCTTAAATGGGGACGCCAGGTCCCAAGAGGTTAATTTTCTGGTAACAAAACACAGTATACACAAATATAATATACCTATTAAAACATATAAAGATTGATTATCTACATTAATGCATTATTTGTTAAAGCTTATTACACTTCTGCAATCAGTAAATAGTACCATTTCATTAAATATATTTAAACAAATTATTTTGGCCACTTTATTGTTTGTGTCGACAAAATGGAAAATGCCAATTAGATTGGCAGATCACATGATCTTCAATACTAACGACGGGACGCGCATGGAGAACAAAATTGGAGGGTTATGGGAACAGTGTTGCCACCACATTAAGAAGAATACTATGAAAAAATACTATTTAGTTCTAAAATTACTAAAAAATATGATAAAATTACTACAAAAGCTTTTCAAGTCACTAAATATATTCCAAACTGCAGCTAGTATTTTTATGGGTTTTTTTTTAAATTTTAGAATTAAACTTATTTTTTCGTACAACTTTTCTCCTTGAAGTGGTGGCAACACTGGCCCCATACCCTTCCAATTTTAGCCTCCATGTGCCTCCCAATGTTAGCATATCTATGGATGCAAAGGACCCGCCTCTTTCTAAAACTTAAATCAAACTCTTCCCCTTGGGTGGTAGTAGTGCTGCCCTCAATGAACCAAACCAAACTGTTCCTCCAAGCACACACAAAAGCCAAGCAAGTTACATCCTATCACAAAAAAATAAAGACATCTCTCTCGTTTTTTAAGTGGAAAAAGGGACTAACAAAGATCAGCAGGGAACACCGAGAGTGTTAATTGGGTTTTCGACGATGTGCACTTCTAATTTGGCGCCAACTTGGCGCCTTGTTGTGGAATGTGCGGACTGGGAGGAGAGAGAACTGGAGCTGGTAACTGGAAAGGAAAGGGCAAAGGGTTACCATAGATGTAAAATAAATGAAAGGTGTATATACAATGAATTGAAAATGTATAAACATCAATTTAAAAAAATTTCACTTATACCAACCCCCCTACTTTTTAACCATAATGAAATGAAGGTATATTCATTGGCGAATCCTGAAAGGGATTTTTTTAGGGGAGGAGAAGCTAAGACCCCTTTTAGTTATTTGAGCAAATAATTAATAAACTTATCTTTATAATATAAAATTGTAATTGTCGGATGCTTGAAAGCCACGTGACTTACGCGGCTTCAGCCAATCAGAAACGCTGAAAGTAAGTGTGCCGGTGTCTTTGTCTTGTGCCGGGGCTGCTTCAGGTTGCGCCCAGGTTAAATAATAAAAATTCATTTATCGCACATTTATTCATTGAAATGTTATGTATCTAGGGCAAAATAATTTCAGTTGGGGGGGGGGGGGGGGCTTAAGCATCCTACCCTCAATATATGAATTAACAGCAACATATTTGACTCAAATTTATTTTTAAAAAATAGAGTGAGAGACTGTTAAGCCAGATACATTTATCTTATAAAAAAATAATTTCAAAATATTCAATACTGCTTGAGTAATTTGTCTAAGAAAATTATTTTCCTCCATAGGACTACCCTTCAATGAATTTATATTTCACAATCAAAATTGTGTTCATATATAACAAACTAACAGCACTAAACATTGTCTACACTAACATCAACTATAAATAAGTATCACAGCAGGACTTACAAAAGAAGACATTTTGATTTTCAACAGGCGATAGTGATATTACCTTTGCAAGACAGATACTGCCTTGCTAGGTAATATCACTATCGCCTGTTTACTTTACACCTGTTAAACGTTATCGCCTGTTACACTTTACAGACAGGTAGCTCTGCTACCTGTCTGTAAAGTGTTATGTACAACACCTGGTCTTTTATTTTCTTTGTAATTCATCAAACGGTTTTAATGAAATTTTGTGACTCAAAATGTTTTAATTTTGTCTAAACTTTTGAGATGGACTACAGAAATATGTTCTCTTTTGCAAATTTTTTTTGAGTGGTTTATATTTCACTAGCCTTTCAAGTGTGGTTTACACATAAAAGAAACTACATTCCTACATCTATATATAACACCACAAAATGACTAGACATTGTCTACAATGTGCACACTAACACTAACAGCAAGTATAACAACAACAACAAATAAGTATCGGAGCAGGACTTACAAAAGAAGGAATTTTGTTTTTTTCGACATACAATTGTGATATTACCTTTGCTAGACAGATATTTTTAGGTTATTTTCACTATTAATTCAAATGAAACTTAAACTTTCCTTGTAATTCATCAAAAGTTTTCAGTGAAATTTTGTGACTCAAAATATTTGTCTAAACTTTTGAGACGGACTTCAGCAATATGTTTATCTCGCGTCTCTTTTGCAAAAAAAAAAAAATCCAAGTTGTTTATATTTCATTAGCCTTGAAAGTGTGGTTTACACATTAAAAAAAACTACATTCCTACATCTATATATAACACCACAAAGTGACTAGACATTGTCTACATGGTGCACACTAACACTAACAGCAAGTGTAACAACAACAACAACAAATAAGTATCGGAGCAGGACTTACAAAAGAAGGAATTTTGTTTTTTTCAACAGGCGATCGTGATATTACCTTCGCAACTAAGTGATGAAGCAGCAGAGGACTTGCGTCTGTATTGGTTCAAAACTGAAACGGTAAAGAGAAATATTAACAAGAAGTCATTAAAAAAATACAAATAGTCGTTGTTAATCTATAAAGTGCTCTAGTTTAACTCATAGTTTCCTTGGCGGAGCTATAGAACATGGGCGGATCTATAAAACATGGGCGGGGCTATAAAACCATGGGAGGAGCTATAAAACATGCAGAGCAATCAGATGAAGAGAAAATTTCAGACGTTTTATTTTGTCTTCATCTGATTGTTCCGCGTGTTTGATAGCTCCGCCCATAGTCGGGGCTTTTGTGCAAGGAAACTATGTGTTTAACTATACAGTGGTGGCCAAAAGTGTGGACACTTTTTGAAAGTTTCATGTGTTTCAACTGTTACCTGTGTTCTTGCATCTATTAAATTTCGCTTAAATACAAACATTTAAATATTAAGTTGAAGGTAATTTAATGTAGAATTTCACTAAAAAAACAGAATTAAAGTATCTGTATTACAAATAAAGTTATGAAGTAAAATATTTGTATTTAACCCTCTGATGCATGAATTTTTTCCCGTCCTGAAAAATATATAAGTATCTTTAGTACTCATACATTATGGGAAAAATAAAGAAAAAAAATTAACTGCATTGGAATTTAATTAATTTCAACTTTTAAAATCTTTGCCATCTGATAAAAACCAACTACAAAATTCCAATTTCGATAATAATGACTAGAAAACTACTAAATATAATTCAAAATAACCCTCTTTAACTATAATTAATTTTTCAAAACAATTTATTTGTATTTAGTACTAATATAATTATACTTTGAATGCTGCCAAAAAACGTAATTTCACAACAGTTAACAACCTCACTCTTTAATTTTGAATACACTTTTACTACTGTCATCTATGAGGGTTATTAGTAACAAAAACTTCAAAATGGAATGTAATAGATAAAAAAAAAACACAGATTTGTCGAGAGGGAGCTCTACTTTAATAGAATAAAGTGGATTATGTTACTTGTTGCCAAACGGCATCAGTAACATAATTAAACATAACAGGATTAAACTAATGCACAAAAAATCTCCTAAATTAAAGTGTAGGACTTTTTTCAAGATTGATAAGGATAATAGAACCATTAAAAATTATTTTTTTCAGTGTTAATATATATTACAAGGTACAAAAAGACAGGGTTGTTATGTTTAAAACCATTGTTTTAAACATGTTTAACACATAGTAATAAAAACATGTTTTAAACAATTTCTTTTTTTTTACTGCAAGGAGAAGGAAAATATGATGGATGGGAAATTACTGTATGCAAAAAGAAGTCTAATAAAATTGCCTAATTGAAGTTAAATGGTTAAGTAAAATGAAATGGGGGAAATGCATCCAATATGTTCCTGTTTTTAATATGATTGAAATAAAAATAGCTTGAAACAATTATAACATATTGTATTCATAACATAGCCTTTCATAATAACCATTTCACTTCAGTTCTGAATCTGAACTACTTATTATAACCCCTATTTGTGAGATTTATGCAAATTATCAATGTGGTACATAATTTTAGTTAATTAAAATAATACCAAAAATAACGTATTGCATTATTAGTTTGTACATTCTTCTATTAGCTCATCTGATTTAATCAAAGGAAGACACTGAATCACCAGATAATCGAAGGATTTCTTGTATTCTATGATTCTTTGACAAAGAAAGATGTAAGGCACATGCCTCAAATTCTCAGGGTGGAAGTAAATATAAGACTAAAACGCAAAAAAGAATCATGTTTTTTTTAAACCCATACAACTTGTTCAATAACCAAAATTTAATTGTTTAAAAAAAAAACGTTTTAAACAAAAAAACATGTTTTTGGGGTTTTTTTAAACATGTTTTTTCCAACCCTGCAAAAAGAGCATAATAGTTAATAATAATAAATATATACAACTTAATTTCAACTCTTTAGGCAAAAAAACACATCATCCGACAGTGTTCGACGCAACTTACCAAAACCAAGTCCTTGCAAGAAGTACCTCAGTGCTTCACTAACTTTAGCTGGCTCTTCCTCTAATACCATGCCACAACCAGAGAGCTGCAAATGAACGCAAGTCAGTGGAAGATGTATTAATGTTGTACTAGAGCTACACAAGGGCTGTTGGCATTGAAATTTACAACAACACTCAAGACAGGTCAAACATAAAACAAGACGGGAAATTTTGTTTTAAAAAATTTAATTGGATCCTACAAATCTACAGAATTTTTTTTATTAAGTGGATAATTTTTTAAGGAGACAAGACTTTATTGTCACACTAGAACTACACAAGGGTTACTGGCAAAGTAATTTAGAGCCACAGTCAAGTGAATGGCCGTTACCTAAGTAAGCACTCAAAGCAACATTCAGCTAAGCTAAAATCGAGCAACTTGCAAGCAGTGTAAGTATTTAGAGCACATTTAATGTGCACTCCCTCTACAGTTGATATAATTCAAGCTTTTTGCTTGAACAGACCGGTCAGCAGTTATTTCAGCAATGCCCGGACTCTAACATGTGACCTTTCGCATGCAAGCATACCATTTATTGCCATGCTGCAACCGAAAAGCTACAACGAGATTGAAAGTAGAAAATTTACATTATGAAAATACTGCTGATCCACATTAAAATTAAAATTTAACAAGGTTAAAGTTGTCTGAATGACATACTTAAAGGGAATCGTTGGATAGCTCTTGAAATGTATTTTACATAAATACTAAAATCAAACAAATTTTGAAAATTACATGGTACTGAACTGCCTTAAAGTAACTAAGTTGCAGTTCCTTTTACAAAAACAGCACTGGTTTTTCAATTATAATCGCACTAGAGCTACAAGAAATCTATTGGGGACTGGCGTCATAATTGAGAACCACAGTCAGGTGACGAACCAACACCTGAGGCGTCGTATTTTAGAACCACAGTCAAGTGACGAGCCGACACCTGAATAGGCAGCCAACACAACCGTTAAGGGTGACATCATACGCAGTGTCGGGACTTTGGAGCATATTCAATGTGCACTCCCTCAACATGGGGTATTATTCGTTGGATATTTTTGGTTGCACAGGCCGTTTATAGGTTGAAAGTTATTTTGGCGATGCCCGGACCAGACCCAAACCTGGGACTCTCTGCATGTAAGGCAAAACCATGAAAGACATAATAAAACAAAACATGTTGATATCTTTTAAATGTTCTTAACTGTTGAAAAACCTTATATTTCAGGAAATGCAAAAGAAAAGTAAAGTTTAGGTAACTTTCAGCGTTTCTCAAAACTGCTTATAAAAAGAAAACCACTAAACAGAAATCGATACTCTTGGTCTTAAATTGAAGCTAAAGATAAGCAGAATTTTCTTTTAAAAAGGGAAAAAACAGAAAATCGACATTTTCGATGCAAACACTCAACCGACTGTAAGTAACTAAGTTACTTTAAGCGGGTTGTAACTACGTCATAGTTACTTTTACAAAAACAGCACTGTTTATACGGATTAATTAACTCATAAAAGAGAGGAAACCCCAGAAACAAATCTTGCCTTCATCCATGTGGAGTTAGTGGGATCCAGTCGGCTGTTCATGGTGACGCAGTCTTCCAGATGGGGTGACATATCGCCAGCAAGAAGGAGAACATGACACCTGAAACAAAGTAGCAAATGCTGGGTGGTATTTTTCTAATCTATCTACAAACTCTTAAAAGCTAATTACTGTATATACTCGTGTATAAGCCGAGAAATTTTGGTCAAATTTAGTGCAGCAAAAAACGGGGTCGACTTGTACACAAGACATCAAATTTCCAGGAAAAAAATTCTCAAACCTTGAAGTAAAATATAAATTTCAATCAAACTTAAGGAAATACTACCTATTAAAAATAAAGACACAAAAGCAGTTAAAGTCTGAAGATGAAATAAGATTGGCATCTATTCACAGTATCCACCACAATAATGCTTAATTGTTAGTTCTTGGCGTGATGCGTATTTGTATGTAGCTCTGGCACAGGGCAGTTCAGTCAACCAGTCTTCAAGAGGTGTAAAGAAACGTTGTCAGTCCGTGACCTTGACAGCGTAGTGCCAAGTCACGGAACTCACTGAATGGCCCTCACTGAACGTAGTTTCAACTTAGCTTCCTTATTCAGGGTCAGCAATGTCAAATACATTCTTTTTTTGTTTTTATTGTAGGGTTAAAAGTTTGCTTGCAAAGTAAAAAAAAAATTATGTTCTAGTCATGAACCGGTTTCTTCTAATATTTTCTTCAGAAGGCTCTAGCTTATTTTCTACCTCGACTTATACACGGGTTACCCGTTTTAGAAGGATATTTAGTTAAAAAAGGGGGGTCGACTTATTAACGGAGTCAGGTTATACAGGAGTATATACGGTACAAACTTTTAGTACGACAGTTGTTTTTCATCCTCGGATGTGATTTAACAAAAAGACGGGTTAAAATACAAAAAAAAAAAGATTTTTTTCACCAAAAGTAATGTACAATACTGCTTACTTATCCACATAGATTAAAGCATTTGTCACATCTTTAAACAAGCTTTGAGATACCGTCCTCATAAAATGCAGCCGCTAATGATAGGGGCTTAGATTGTAGCACTTCCAAGTTGATGTGGAGCTCAAAGAAACCGTCGCAACTCCTTTCAAAATTATTGGTGGCTACATTTTATGAGGATGGTGTTTTTAAAGCTTGTTTACAGATACGACAAATGCTTTAATCGTCAAGGTGATTATATTGAGAAATAAGCAGTATTGTACATTACTTTTGAATTGGTAAAAAAACTTTTTTGTATTTTGAACGGTCTTTTTATTACAGAACGTTGAAGGTTGAAAAAAAAACCGGACCTCGTATAATATATTAAAAAATCATGGTTATTGAAACAAAAATATGAAATACTTGAAATTCTTTGCATTAACTTTCTTGACTGGGTCCATTTCTCGAACAATTCCCAAGTCTGTGCGTCTACAAAAAGAAAAATATTTAAAATTTAAAATCATAAACTTACCTGAAATAGGAATACATTGTCTATAATGTTTAACAAGCATACAGTGGTGGCCAAAATTGTGGATATTTAAGTTTCATATTTTTCAACTTTGTGTGCCTACAGAATATATTAATTTTCACTTTAATACAAACAATTATATATCAAATTAAAAATAATTTTATCTCTATGAGGACCAACGTCTGCAGATCGCTGAGGCAGTCTATGAGACCTTTGGTCCCATTTAATCTATATCCTTGGACACAACATCAAAGTAATTTAATGTAGAATTAAAAATAAATACAGTATTACAATATCTGTATTACAAATAAGTTATGCAACTGATAGTATGGTCTGTCTCAGTTTTGCAAGCCATTGAACCCCCAACTTGTACTGCAATTTCAGCATAAGAGAATCCATTGATTGTGCTTGTTTGCTCAACTAAAATGAGCATAACTTTATTTGTAATACAGATACTTTAATTCTGTTGTTTTAATGAAATGTTTGCATTTAAGCGAAATTTAATAGGTGTAAGCATACAGGTAACAGTTGAAACACATGAAACTTTTAAAAAAATTTCACACTTTTGGCCACCACTGTACTTAAGAGGGATTGTATAAGTCCCATAGAGCTAATGCATTAGTTTTGGAATCACAACTTCGCCAGAAGCATTGCTTTGCCATGTTAGCCCTTTTTCACCAGGTATAAGAATCAACATAACATCGAAATGAAACAAATTTGAAACAAAAATGTTATCTAGTTATTTTAATTATATACTTTTGAAGTTTTAAAATGCAAAAAATATACAGCAGATGGTGACACTATTTTAACAATTTCAGTCCCAGTGATGCCATTTGGAAACATCACTTTCAATATTTTTTTCCCTAATGTTTATGTCCTGTTATGGCATCCAAACACACATCATTCGATTCTTCACACTTTGTTCTATTAGACAATATTTTACACTAATCTCAATAGAAGTCAGAACTACTATTTTTTTTTTATTTAGAAAATAGCTAACAAGCGTTTCACCTGATTTTAAAAAATTCACTTCAGTTCCACATACTTAAAACACAATTTAAACTATTTTAGTTAAAATAATTACAATTTTTTTTTAATAATATGGCCAAATACCTTAAAATATATAACTCTATGTGTTTTTAGGTAATATATACCTTTTTATTTTGTTGTTTTCCACAGTTAAAAAATTCTGGCATTATTTCAAAAACCATATAATAAATTTAAATGAAGTTTTTTTTTTCATGGAACTCTTATTATTGACCTAAAATAAGCTTATTTTGTGAATATCAGATGTTTCTATTGTGTAGTAAATTTTTGGGACTGAAAGGGATCTATCATTTAAAAATTAAATAACCAGATGTTATTTTCTTTTCAATTTTGTTTTAAATTTATGTTATGGTGATTCCCATACCTGGTGAAAGTGGGATACCATAGCAAAGTAATTCCTTTGCAGAAGTTGCGATTACAAAACTAATGCAATCAGCTCTTTGGGACTGACAGTCCCTCCTAAATGAATAATTTTTCGAAATTAGTTAGTTTCCTTTTAAAGTGCAGAGTTCGTAAATACTATGATATTATCAAATAATTGCCAACTTATTTCTGAAGATATATATATTCAGATTAAATATAATGCGAATTAAGCACCAGCCATCAATACAATTTATATAAAAACTAATATATAAAATTTTTCTTCTAAAAAATAGTGCTTAATTCCATGTATGCAATTATTATAAATAAAATATGCTTCTTTATTAAGTACCGACACATTTTTAAGTTAGCTAATTGTCTATTTCAAGACAACAAATTATGAAACTATTTAAAATGACCTGGGGGAAAAAATACTGCGTATTTCGAGAAATAAATCCAACTTTGTAAGTACCCATTTATTTTTTGAGTATTTGTTTTATTTTTGCTTTATTGCGTAAAACATTTCATATCTTAGCAAAAAAAAAAACTCCGGAGCCTTTCTGTTAAGCCGAATTTCAGATAACTGGGAAATAGAAACCCTGAAGAAAAATAGTTCCCTGATATTTCCATAACTTCCCTGATACTTTCACAAAAAATTCCCTGATTTTGCAATTACCTAGAAAACGTGCAATACACACAATTCGATGCAGAATAGAAAATTTAATCCAGACATCGAGGGAATTAAGACTTTACAGATTATGGGTTAGCCTACCTAACATTTCTACATTTCTGAAAATCTGAGTAGAGGAATCATGTGATAGGAGAATCATGTTATTACATGAATCGAAAAAATAGAATAGATCATGTTATGACATGACTCGCGAGAGATTGATCTTTTTGGCGAATTGGATCAACTAGAATATTTTTTTTCTATCAAGTGTCTGTTAGTATTGATCTCAAGAACCTGAACCGGCTATTTAAGTAATCCAAAATGAAAAAAAATTCCTTGATATTTTGCAAACTTTGAAAAATTTCATGAGAATTCCCTGATATTTCCAGAATTAAAAAGTTCCCTGAGAATTCCCTGATTTCCAGGTTCTGTTACCACCCTGCTACTGTACTTACAGATTGTTTTTTTTTTCAAAGAGATTGTAACAAGTATGCTTACTTGATGTATGAATCAATGAAGAGAGAGAGGTTGTATGCATTCACAGCATTGTTGAAGTACTGTCTGTAGATTTGGATCAAATCGTGGCTCCGCTCTTCCAAATACTAAAAGAGAAGACATTCGTCAAATGCTGATACATAAGTTTGAATAAACAAACGATTGCTAGACAGTTGGAAAATGGGCCTTAAAAGGGTTTTTTGTGAAAGTGCTTAGGTTTAATTTGGTTAACATATTTCTTCTATTAGTAAAAGAAGAGTTACTTATAATACGGAAAGAAGAGTTGCCTATAACAGAAAAAAAACTAGAAAAATAGCTTATCTACACTTATTTCAACTAAATAATGACAATTTAATTTGATATTTTTTCAAATTTCAACAGTTTTTTTTTTAACTTGCGACTTACACTACAGTTCTATGGAATTAACCTAAGAAATGTATCCCTGTATAAAGTCATTAACATCACGATTAACATTTGTCACTATAGTCCTTTATAACTAAAGTTACACTGAAATTAAATAATTTTCATCGAAAACTCATCAACTACAGGGTGGTTACAAAATCCTAGAAAAAAGTTCCCTGATTTTACAATTACCTAAAACAAACATGCAATAATACAATTCAATGAAGTTCAGAAAATTTAATCCAGACATCACGGGAATTAAGACTTTCCTGATTAGGATAGCCTACCTAACTTTTCTACATTTCCGAAAATCTAAATAAGTTTAGAGGAATTATGTGATCAGAGAATCATGTTATAACATGATTTGTGAGAGAGATTGATCCTTTCTCCAAGATTGGTCCTTCAGTCAAATTGGAATGGGTTTTTTTTATCAAATGTCTGTTAGTAGTGATCAAAAGAACCTAAACCTGCTGTTTAGGTAATCCAAAATGGAAAAAATTCCATGATATTTTCCAGAATGAAAAAGTTCCCCGATTTCCATATTTTCCGGGTCCTGTTACCACCCTGAACTATAAATAGGAACACGAATATAAGAAGAATACCCACCCTCCCGAAATGGTGCCACATCAGGTAGTCCAGGGTGGATGCGGTCATCCCCGAGTTACGCAGGTGGATTGCATTCATCTTCTGGTAGCCCCATTCGGTCCAGCCGCTCACTGTGCACGTTGGGTTTACCAGGAACAGTCCATCTACGCAGTCGGGGTGGGTGAGCTGGGGGGGGGGGGGGGGGTGAAATTAGAGTTATTATTTTTGGAAAGGTTTCTAATAGTTGGATTTAAATATTTTATTAGAAAAATGTTTCGAAATGAATTCTTTTTAAACATTTCGAAAACAATTGTTTTAAAATAGTCTGAAAATATTCCTTTTTTTAAATATTCTAAAAACAATTCTTTTTAAATGTTCTAAAAACAATTCTTTTTAAATATTCCGAAAACAATTCTTTTTAAATATTTTGAAAACAATCAGTTTAAAATATTCTAAAAACAATTCTTTTTAAATGTTCTAAAAACAATTCTTTTTAAATATTCCGAAAACAAATGTTTTTAAATATTCTAAAAACAATTCTTTTTAAATATTCTAAAAACACTTCTTTTTAAATATTCTAAAAACAATTCTTTTTAAATGTTGTAAAAACAATGAATTTTTTTAAAGACTTTTTCAAACATTCCAAAAAGTTTTTTAGATTATTAAACTTAAACATTTTATAAGAAAACTGTTTGAAACAATTCTAATGAAATAGTAAAAATATTTATTAGTCCATCCATGCTATTGAGGTGGGAGAACTGAGGGTTGAAATTAAAGTTAAAATGATTGTCTGTGAATAATTAAATTTAAACATTCCATTAAATGTTTTCGAAACAATCCCATTTAAATATTTAAAAACCAATTATATTCAAATATTTGACAATTAAAAAAAAACTCTTAGAATATTATTTTTAAAAAATTACATACTATTCTTTTAAAAATGTATTTTAAAAAGACTTTTTTAATACTATAATAATAAAATTTAAACATTCTATTGAAATAATGCTTTCAAAACATTTTTTCTAATATTCTAAAACTAATTATTTTTAAATAGTTTTTTCTAAACATTCTAAAAAGGTGTTTGAATATTCTAATAATTAAATTTTTTTAAACATTCTATAAAAGATTATTTCAAAACTGTTCTGTTTAAATTTTCTAAAATTAATTATTTTTAGATATTTAAATAAACAATGGGCTTGTTTCAACACTTTGCCACCAAAACAAAACAACCAATGAAATCGCAGTATACAGAGCATCACGTCATAAAAGGGGTTTTAAAACTCTTTGAATATCGTAAAAAAAAATTAAAACTTCTTCTAACATTATAAATATGTTATTTTTTTTATTTTAATGTTATAATACACAATTCTTTTTAAATATGTATTTTAAGAAATATTCTTTTTTTAATACTCCAGAATTAAATTTAAACATATCATAAAATGGTTTCAAAACAATTATTTTGAAATATTTAAAAAAAACAATAATTTTTAGATATTCTAACAGCAATTAAGCAAAATATGCATAAAAAGCACTTGCATTTAAATATTCTAAAAAGAATTCTTTTAAAACATACTATTCTTTTTAATTATTTTAAATATGACAAGTTAAAATTCTATTTTATTTTCATATACTAAAATATGATTAATTTAAGCATTCTAAGTATTTGAAATATTCTAAAAACAGTTTTTAAAACATTTAGCAAGATTCCAAAAACTTAACATTAACCATGCGCTAAACTTAAATCATAAGTATTATGCGATAAACAAACCAATCAACAAGTTCAAGCAGACAATGCAAATTAGTTCAATGATAGAAACTAAAGCAGTAAAAGCCGATTTTTTCTTACTGCAAAACGAGAGAGAATATTGGCCCCAGCTCCAGCACCAAATCCAATGAAATGCTTCAATCTAAAACATATAAATATCAGTAACAGTTATTTTATTATAATAAAATATTACAAAAACAAGTCTTTTTAAAAGTTGTAAAAACAATTGCTTTGGAATAGAATACTGTTTCTAACATTAAAAAAATTCTATTTATAAGCAATTCATTTTGAATATTGTAAAAAAAATCTTTTAGTACATAATTGAAAAAACACTTCTTTTTAAATATCCTAAAAAATTCTTTTAAAACACATTAAGTTAACTCATTCAGAATCTTTTTTAAAAATATTTTATTCAATTAAAATGGTTCAAAAACATTTTTTTAAAACATTCTTTTGCAATATTCCAAAAGCTTTTAACCAGAAAGTTTCTTTAAAATTCTAAAAATTTTCAAGCTAAGCTTACCCATAGAATTTCATTACAGGCACTATGGTCTCAGCCAATTCATCCATAGTAGGGTACACATAGCTAAAAGGAAATTAAAACATTTAGATAAATTAAAATATTGGAACAAAATAGGGAAGGAGAAAAATTATGAAATAAAAAATAGCAACACTTGTAATGTAGCATCGTTACTATAAAAAAACAACCTATATAATTACTCAAAACATTTAGTGTTAATTTTAGAAACTATTTAAAAAACTATTATTAACTATTAATCGATTATAAAGACATTAATTATCAACATGAAAAAATGGCACTGGTTCCCCCTCGACCAACACAGTTCAATAATTTGTTGAATTTCCCTACTGCTTTCGATTACAATTCTAACTTTAATTTGAAATGCAATGACCATGTTTCAGGTTTTGAGTGGCAACAGTTACACAGAAATGAAAATAAGGTTTCTAGTGGGCTTCCGTGTCTACCAGATTTGTCAAATCTAATTTCTTGACCTTTTCAGGAGATATTTAGAATATTTCGTGACTTTTTTCAGAAACTTTTACAACCGTTCCAATGATTTATCCGTTAAAAAAAAATTACAAAGACAAACCATGCACTACTTCATGCAATACAGAGCAAATTCAAGCTGCTATTGCATCATACACTTGTTAGGGAAAAAATTCTAACTCTTTTCTAGGACTTTCCTAGAAAAATTAATGACAAGAAAAAATATTAACAATATAAAATCTGGGGAAAATTTGTCTTTTTTTAAATATTTTTAAATTTTCATGACTTTTGCTCTAAATTTATGACTTTTCTTGACTTTCTTAACCAGTTGACACCCTGTTTCATAAAAATTTTATAAGTTAACGAAGCTTAAAATAACTGAATTCAAATTCCTTAGAACTACTACTTCTTGGACACTGCAGTTCAGATTTCTCCGATTTAAAACCTGAGGTCCCATGCTTAAAAACAAATATTAAAAACAAATGAAAACATTAATGAAAAACAAATGAAAACATTAATTAAAACAAATGAAAACATTAATTAAAAACAAATGAAAACATTAATTAGAAACAAATGAAAACATTAATTAAAAACAAATGAAAACATTAATTAAAAACAAACGAAAACATTAAGTAAAAACAAATGAAAACATTAAGTAAAAACAAATGAAAATGTTAATTAAAAACAAATGAAAAATTTTATTAAAAACAAATGAAAACATTTTATTAAAAACAAATGAAAACATTTTAATAAAAACAAATGAAAACATTTTATTAAAAACAAATGAAAACATTAATGAAAACAAATGAAAACATTAATTAAAAACAAATGCAAACTTTAATTAAAAACGAATAAAAACATTAATTAAAAACAAATGAAAACATCAATTAAAACAAATGAAAACAAACATTAATTGAAAACAAATTAAAAACAAATGAAAACACTAATTAAAAACAAATGAAAACTAATTAAAAACAGATGAAAACATTAATTATATAAAAACGAATGAGAAGTGTGTACTTTTCGGGCAAATTGGGCGCCCCCTCCGTCTGTCCGGGGGCATTGACATGGTAGATGGTGAAGCTCTGCATCAGGATCCGCATGTCCACAAAGTTGAAGAACGCCTGGAAGTTGGACACGTCTGGAAGGTAAAATGATGCATTTTTAAGTGATAAACACTTTATGAACAGAACTAGGGATGCACCAAAATTTTTGGTTACTATTCGGTATTCGGCCACTTTAGGGGAGAGTGTTGTACCTTGGGACAATTTTTACATTTTAATTTTTTTTCTTCGGTAATTTTAATCAAAAGAAAAATTTTAAAGCAGCATTTCAACACACCAATATATTCCTCTACAATATATATTTTTTTAATTCTGGCAGCTTGAAAATAAAAAATTGCCACTCATTTAAAGAATAGAGGATAAACTGTCCCTAGGTACAACATGATGTTGTACCTTGGGACACACCTTATAATTCAGTCAATAGTCATACACTTGAGCTAATTTTTGTCAGGAAACAAAACTTTATTGTTTTTTCAAGGAAATACACAAATAAAACTTCATAATTCAAGAATAATTTAAATTATACAGCAAAATTACAAGTCCAAATTATTTATCATTATATGATGATACAATATGCTTTACTGTCCCAAGGTACTACACACTACATGGTTTAAATAAAAGCAAGATATTGGCCAATCTAAATGCATTATCATTATTTTCTCATAACCAAAATATTTTAAAATCTTCTCTTTTATGAAGAAAATAAAATGCAGTTGACTTTTTGTTAAAGTACAAAGGTAAAAAATTATATTAGAATGAGAAAAATATTTACTTTGGGGTAATGAAAACTTATTTTTTGTCACCAATTCATCAATTCAATGATGCTAGTGCTAAATTTTATTATGATGTCTGTTGGTTAAGGCTACTATTAGAAATAAACAATGTATGAATATTGCCAATAGATTCTTAGAAATTGTCAGTGTCCCAAGGTACAACACTCTCCCCTAACCGAATATTTGGTTTGACCAAATAGCTTTGCTATTCGGCCGAATAGTGAAATTTTAAAAAAAATATTCAAATGTCTTTGTTATCTTCTGAGACGTTGAAAATTTCCCAAACATGACTTGTTTTCTTTTTGATAGACTCAAATTATTAAGTTTTTTGTTACTTATAATGTTAAATCAAGCTTTAATCCAAGTTGTATTAAATAAACACGTCTCTAAGTTAACAGTTAAAGTAAGTTTGGGCTTTAAAAAATTATTATTTATATCACAATTGCAATTTTTTCACTATAAGATAAACAAAACAATCTTGTAATTGTATAATGGGGGACATTCACGCCATATCCACCTGAGCTTCAATTCCAAATCGCTGTATGAAAAAAAGCGGTTTGACAGGTTTGAGCAGTAGGAAAACAATAGCACGTGTTTTGATAGCTGTATAGGATAACATTAGTTCGTGGGTCAAGAGCTGATGCATAACAAACCGCGTGACATCACATGAATGTTCCCCATAATAATGTAAGTTACGGTTTTATTTTTTTTCTAATTATTTTCATTCTACATCGGATCCACCTACTTCTGTTTTTGTTTTCCTAGAACGATCAAAACTTTTCCTCTTTATATGAATTTATATTTTTGTCAAAAAAATTTTATTTAATTTTTTTCTTTTATATTCTAATTCTCAGGGTTGCCACACTTTTTGGTAAAAAAAAATCAAGGACTACTTAAGGACTTTTCAAGGATATATTTCCTCATTTTCAAAGACTGTATATTCGAAAATGCAACACCTACATTTCACGATTGTTTTTAAAAATTTATTTAGAAATATGACTAAGAGCTTTCTAACTTTCAAATGAACTTAAATATGTGTTATAAAATAACCATTTAGTTATTTAAAAAATCAACCTAAAATCAGTTGCTCTGCCTTCTTGGATTATACAAACAATAAATCAAAACATATAATAGGAACTGATTCACATTGAAAAATCCAAAATTAACATTTGCAACACTTAAAGATAAACTTGTCAGCCTAAAAAAATAAGGACTTTTCAAGGTGGATAATGTTATTCAAGACTTTGAAATCAATGGGGTTTTTTTTTTCAAGCACTTTTCAAGGACTGAGGCAACCCTGAATTCTTTTTCGTGTTTGATGTTGTTAGTGTTTCTGTATTTTTTTATACATTTTCTCTTTCTTGTATTTTGATATCTATACAGCATTAGTTAGGATAATGTTTATATTGTCTGTTGCATTGGAATAAAAATATATCTATTTTTGTCGGTTATGATATTTATTAACTTATAAGAACAAAATAGCAAAATAAATGAATACATATCAAACTGGGATGTTATTTGGCACGTGCTTGCTTACAACATTTTTTTAATAACGTGCAAAAGCGTAAAATCTGTGTTCTTACTTTTGTCTTAATTAATTTCCTTTAATAATTTGTGTAGTACTTGCAGTTTCTATGGAGATAATTAGAAAATGCAAAAGTAATGAACCAATAGAAATAAGTGAGTTTCATGACAATTTAGTTTCCATGGAGATATTCATGACATCATTTTGTTTTTCTACCAATCAGATACTCTTATTTACTTTGCCGCACCAGTGCTGAAAGTCCCATTTTCGGCACTGTGACGCAAGCACGTAAGATGTACTGTCATTTTCGCAACGATTTATGAATGTATATGAAATAAAAAAGTGAACTTTTTTGCACGTTGTTAATAAAAATATATTATTATTACAACTTACGATTGAGGCCTATGTCATGAAACGTCAGGATCGCAGGCTTGTTCCGATCTCCTTGAACGGCAACAGATACAGACCCGTACTCTGTGTCGATTGTGTCATCCTAGACACAAAAAAGAATTAGGTATAAAACAAAGGAATATTTGTGAAAATAGGGTTGTATAACACGACTTTCAATTACAACTCAAATTATATAAATCCCGCTTATCCGTAAGATATGGGACTGGAGCACTTTCGGTTAATCGAGGTTAAATAGGAAGTTTCGGACAATTGGGTATCATCCACAGGGTTCCCACACTTTTTTCAAAATAAAAATCAAGGAGTTTTTAAGGACTTTTCAAGGACCCCCAAAAAAATTTCAAGGACCTTAATTGATGCCAATTTTAACAAATAAGACAAAATTTAAAAAATAATATAAACACAATTTTTTTTAAAACAACATATATTTATTATTGTTGTTTTTTAACATTGTTCAAAATATCGCCAACCCCTCTGTCTAATAACGTTTTGTTTGCCGAAGTGCTAGACGAGCCATTTATCACTGCATTGGCAATGTTTTAGAAAATGAGTTCCCGTGATTTGAATGTTGCGTGCCGTCGCGGAAGAGAAAAATCAAGGACTCTTGATGATTGTTGATGAAAATCAAGGACTCTTGATGATTGTTGATGAAAATCAAGGAGTGTTTAGAGTGTCCTTGAAATCAAAAACCAAAATTAGGAACTCTTCAATGATTTTTGGTTAAAATCAAGGAGTATAAAGGGGCTCTTGAAAACGAAAAGCAAAATCAAGGACTTCTTAAGGACTTTCAAGGACCCGTGGAAACCCTGCATCTACTTCATGTATACTAGGAAAGAAAAAATTTAATTTCATAGAGTGTTCGCTTAGCTACAAAAACCTTAAAACAGGCCATTAGATACATAGACAAGCAAAATAAAGGTTCAGATGTTATCGGGTTTTTAAAAAAAAGGTGGGACAGGGCTACTTTAATTAAACCAAAATTGAGCAGCAATAAGATTATTGCATATTTTGACACATAAACACATAACTTTGTAGGTTAAGTATTTATTTTTTGTGTAGTTCTTTATTCATGCATTTATGCATACACTTCATATTTTAGGTAAAAAATGTATATATTCCGGAGCCTTTCAGTTAAACCGAATTTGGGATAACCGAAACTCTACTGTATTTTGTAACATCCACAAGCTTTAAAAGGGAAGTGTTTCCTAAACGAACTTATTGAACTCGAACAAACAAAATTAGTGAATTTATTTTTCGAAAATCTCATTCGTTGGGTGAACGATCATTAAAAGAACTTATTGAACTCGAACAAACAAAATTAGTGGTTTCACTTTTAGAAAATAATGTTTTAAGATAGATTGACTAATTTAAAGATTCCAGCTAACCTGTTGGGTGAATGACTCGGCTCTCGACAGCGACCGAATAAGCGGCTGATCGGGCTCAATGTTCCTCAACTCGATGTCGTCCATTTGGTTGCAGTTCATCATGGAAAACTTGGGCTCAACCTAGAAGAAGAAATTGAATGTAAAACATACATTTACAAACAATTCTCTGTAAATGCATGCTTTCTCATTTTCTTGACAATGTACACATTAGGGGTTGTGGACATATAACGTTATCAATTTTACACATATTTTTGACCCCCTCCCCTACGATATCAAACGTTATCATTACCCCTCCCCTCACTCTATGATATTGTTTATCAGGTACAAAAAGAAATTTAAGTTAATTCTATATCACACCCATTCCTTCCTAAAATTATTGGTGTGTACAGTCAATATCAATGCCATAATTATCAGTAATGCATGATCAGTAATCATCAATGATCAGTAATCAATTGAATATTGTATGTGTTTTGTGACTTAAAATTTCTTTAAAAATGATTTCACACAATTAAATCTAGAAATAAACTTGCGAATAATACACAATGTACGAAAATTGAAAATCAATAACGATAATGTTATTAAACTTAAAAAAATCCCTCCCCCTCTCGATATCCTACAATATCATTTGGCTTACCCCCTCCCCCCCCCCCTAAAATGATAACGTTATATGTGCACAGCCCCTTATTACTTAGTAACTATACAGTCAAAACTTGTTAACATGAATTCACATTAACAGGGATTGACTAGTCTAAATACTAAATCCACTAAATTTGTAATACTAAGCTATTGGTAAGACAATTCCTGGCTTAATCCTCAGCAACTTTCAAGCTTGGCAACATATCAGAAGTTTTTCCAAATGCTATCATTGATTGTGATTTTTTTTTCAAACCCTAAAAGTACTCTTGATCAGCTTCTGGGTGCTTTCAATGTTTGTTTAACATTCCTCGGGGTTTTTTCCATTGGTGTACATGTACACGGTTGCAAGAAAATGTTATTTATTGTTCGAAAAGAAATCGACACCTTTTTATTTTGTCGCCAAGCCAGTGACTAAGATTTTGCCTATCTTGTGTTTTATGTAGAATAACAATTGTTAATAATTATATCTCTAAATAGTAATGTTTCATAAAATACATAAATTAGAATGAACACAGTTTTTAAAATTTATCCATTGTTTTGATCTTTCTACAACGTTGAACAACATAAGTTTAACAAATTGAATCCGGGTAAATATTTACTGTACGGTCATCCTTGGCGAATTTTCCAAAATTTCGCCAAAAGTCGGTATTTTGGCGCCTTTTTAACAACCATGATTTAAAGAAAAGGACATTTTGAAAAAATTGACTAGAAGAACGAAAAAATCAGCGAGAAAATAGATGAAAAAATCCCTGAAATCGTACTTAATGAAAAAAAAACTACCTAAAATCCTAATGAGCTAACTCTGAGAATGACTGCCAGAAAAAAAAACTATTTATCACTAAATATTAAAAATCGCGCCAAGGGCGACCATACAGTAAATCTGATCCGAAATCCAAAAGTTGAAGAAACTACAAGAAAGTACTAAAGTTAAAAAAAGTAGTATTAAAGTGAAAGAGCGAAGTTAAAAGAGTTTGACGTATGGAGTCGTTGAACGAACGTAAACAGTTTGTAAAAAGTTAATGATGCGTATAACCAAAGGTTAATGATCTCTACTATTTATTTATTCTATTCTCCTACTTCTAATACTTTTTATTAACTTCGGACAAACTCGAAACATCAACTAAAAAATGAATCTCAAATATACAAAAAAATATAATAGACTTCGTAGCGAGATACTTATAAAATCCGGTTTCGTCGCACAATTTTTTTAACACACGAAAAAACTACTATTCTACAACAAACTCTAAACCGCACATTGAAAGAAGAGTTTTTTTTATGGAAATTATTGGCTTTAAAATGTAAAATTCAATAAACAAAAGCTTCGAAGATCTGTGAGAGATTTCAAAAATTTAAATATGTGAATGTATTCAAAACCACATCATGCACACATCACAAACTGAATGAATAGAAAAAGCAAAATATGTTGCTTACCGAATAAATGATAAGTTATTGGTCAAATTTCTTATTTCTATTGCGTATTTATAACTTGTTAAAAGTTTTGCAATACAAAAACCATCAAAAATCTAAAATAAACACCGAAAAATACTTCTCTGCTCTGGTTCTGACTCATAGATCCAATAAAATAATCGTAATATTTGACCCCGCCTTCTACGAACGCACCAATGATCTGGGATGTGATGACGATCTCTATGGAAACATGAATTTTTTCATGACTTAACTTTTGCACTCACTTTTCTGCGTGTATTTGGAGATGGTAATAATAAATTTAAACCATTAAGACCTAATTAGAGTGCCAACTTAATTATTCACTTCATATTTGAAATTTATTTATTACTTAATTTTTTTTAGCTGTGTTAAATGTACACTGGCGCTGTGAGTTTTCAACGACGTTATCACAACTACTGCTCCGGTGGCGCAATCATTTGGATGCTAGCCTTTGGAGCTGCTCGAGTCGGGCTCGAATCCCGTTTAGGCATGGATGTGTGCGACTGTTAATAATTGATGTTATTTGTCTTCGTTTTTGTGTTGTCCCTTCTTTGTGTGTCTCTTCTGCTTGTAATAACTCTTTCTGTGTCTGTCTCACTTGACAAAAGCTTATAAGCCGTTCTCTAAACAAGCACACAAGCTGGAATATGTATGTACCTACCATACCATACCACAACTGCATTCAAGGGATGTTTAGTTTTTTAAAATAAACCGGTTTTCAGTTTAACTGTTGCTCAGTTTAACGGTTTTCGGTTTTACATCCCTAAATCGCCCTTTTCCATCCCTAAAAACCTGTCTCGGTATGAAGTTTTGCCGAAGCCGAACATTTTGACATTTTTTACTCGGTAGAACAACAGCGGTCGGAATGCGGCCTGTTTTCAAATGTCAACATTGATTAAAATTTGAAAAATTCTAGTTTTTAGATGGGCTACGAGTAAAATTGTTACTGAACCAAACAATAGATAAAAACCAGAAATTATAAAAAAAACGTTCCGTTTCCCTTCATAGCTACACTTCCACTTCGATTTAAAATGTTGCGCAATATTGTGATAAACGCTAAAAATCGATTAGCTTTTGTTTTCCCAATATTTTGTACGCCGATTTCTTCCTTTGCAACAAAAATGGAGGCTCCCAGCAACATGAAAACTGCTACTTTTGCCATGGGATGCTTTTGGCACCCTGATGCCATGTTCGGGTGCCAAAAAGGAGTATACCGGACAAGAGTCGGCTACACCAGTGGAACATCAACCAATCCAACATACCGTAATCTGTAAGAATATCGTTTAAATAGCCACATCAATTTTAAATTCATGTGGTAGTAGTCTCAATATGTCAATATCTGTTATAAATAAATAAAAACGCGTAATTTGCTGTTGATCTATCAAGTTTTGAAATTACTTTACCACCCACTGTAACACCTAAAAACAAACTAAACTTAGCGGCGTGATTCTTCAAGTCCAAGAAGGGCTGGGGAGCCCAGTCGGTTAGGCACTCGCCTGGCCAGGCATCGCAAAATAACTGCCGACCTATAAACGGCCTGTGCAGCCAAAAATGTGTGTAGAATAATACCCCTTGTAAGGGAGTGCACGTTAAATATCCTTCAAAGTCCCAACGCTGTGTACGATGTCGCCCTTAACGGTTGCGTTGGGTGCCTATTCAGGTGTGGCTCGTCACTTGACTGTGGTTCTGAAATACGACGCCCGTCGCCAATAGCCCTCATGTAGCTCTAGCGCGACGATAATTCAAACCTAACCTAACCCTAATTTTCAGGTCCAAGGCGCCTAGTGTATCTATTTGAGCCTGTGGAACTAAGGACTTTCATTGCGACAATTCATTTTATTTAGTTCCCAAGGTAGCTCGATCCTAACTTTAGATACCTGAAAATCTGAGTGAATTTTGTCCGCAAAACTTCTGACCTGTAGCACAGTTGGGTAAAGATATACCACTCGGACTCAGGGCTGTATAAGAGTTAGTCCTAGTCACTAGTTCTTCAAAACAAATATTTTAGAAATCTTTGGCTTTTTGTATAAGTTGTTGGCATCATCTTGTAACATCTGAGCATAATGGGTGTCAAAGATGACCCTCTTTGTGGGGCATGTCAACAGGTTGAGGAAAGTTTGTTTCATGTTCTCTGTGAATGTGACAACTACTTTGCACACAGATTTGAGTATCTTGGGTACCATTGTATCGATGCCTGGGAGGTTCATAACTTACCAATCGAGGAAATTCCAAGGTTTATTTCAGCAATCAGCCTGCTTCAAGGTTAAACGATGGGGTTAGTACAATAGACCAGTGGCCGCAGAGCTTGGCCCTGACAGGCTGCCCCACTCAAGTCATAAATAATATGTTAATGGCAAGCCCAGCAACTTTGCAATCTCGGTCGCCAGACCTGCTACTATGATTTGACCAATTTATGTTGGGGTTGTTTTAATTTGCCATTATCGGATACAAATAAATGAAAAGACACGATTTGAGGTTGTTCTATCGAGTTCTGAAATTAGTTTACCAATGTTGAGACCCACTGAAACATTAAAAAACAATCGATAAAACTCAATGGCATGACACTTCAGGTCAAAGGCTTGCTGTGCCGTTGGGGACGTGAATAAATTAAACGTCACTCTCAGAGGAGGTAGGGAGGGGTATGCTAAACCGTGACAAGGAGGGGGGAGTTAAATCACTTGCATGACGTAACAATTCAAAAAATTCTAATTTTGCAAGGAAAATCTGTTTTACATAATATAAAGTTTTTGAGAAAGAAATCTGATTTCTTTTTTTAATCAAAATCATCATAAGAAACACTTAAAGAAAGGGAAATATTAAAATCAACTTTTTTTAAGGGGGGGGGGGGTCTGTGACAAACGTGACGTAATTTTAGGGAGAGGGGTTCAACTAAACATAATGCAGCGTGACATAGGGGGAGGGAGGGGTAAAAAAAATTTCAAAATTTTGCGTGACGTAATTTATGTATGTCCCCCCATATCAGATTGCAAAATTGATCTGAACTGAATCCCTTATTGTTTATTTGCCAAGCTAGCTCGTTCTTAATTTTATCAACCCACTGACGATGAAAGTGCTAGTCGACTTTGACCAATCCAGGCTTTAAATCCACAGACTGATTAGTGGTAGGGTTTGTTTTCACTCAGCCATATGTAGGGTGGCACAATTAAAAGTGGCCCCCCACATGGAGCTATGAATGCAGTGAAATGCTTGGCATAATGTATAAGTTTTCGTTGATCAGATCAGTGCACATGTGACGATAGCATAATTACCGGCAAGCACTTCGCCAAGCATCTATTTGGGCTTAATAGTAAGACGTTTGATGGTTTCACATGGCAAATCTGTTTTTGACTTGGCAGCATTTAATGTCTTATTCCTGCTTCTAAGTGGGGCCATTTTTATTTGCACCACCCAGTAACCTTCAGGGTTGCCACAGTCCTTGAAAAGTGCTTGAAAAAAACACATTGATTTTCAAGTGCTTAAAAGTGCTGGGAAAACATTATCAACCATGAAAAGTCCTTAATTTTTTTACTTTAACACTTTCAATGTGAATCAGTTCCTATTTCACTTTTTGATTCATTGTTTTTGTATAATTCAAGAAGGCAAAGTATGTGATTTTGATGGTATTTTTAATAACTAAAAGGTTATTTTATAACATATTTAAGTTTGTATGAAAGTTAGAGAGCTCCTATTCGTTTTATAAATAAATTTTAAAAACTTTTGTGAAATTTAGTTGTTGCATGTTCGAATATACAGTCCTTGAAAATGGAAATAAACCCTTGAAAAGTCCTTAAATTTTTTTTACCAAAAAGTGTGACAACCCTGAACCTTGTTTTTTTCCCTAGGTCCGATCACACTGAAGCTACCGAAATCGACTACGACCCTTCTACAATCAGCTACGTTGACCTCCTCAAGTTGTATTGGAAGCACCAAGACCCCAGCGTTGCGCACAAGCGTCAGTACCGCATGGCCATTTTCTATCGCGAGGAAGAAGAGAAGGATCTGGCAACAGAGATGAAGGAAGAGATAGAAACCAAGGTTGGGCGTCAAGTATCGACCTCAATCGAGCCCTTCACCAAGTTCTATAATGCAGAAGAGTACGTAAGACTTTTCTTTTTATTATCACATTGCCCTAGAAGTTCTCATACAGAATGCTTGATTGTAACTTTGACACTAAATTGTACACTTATTGTAAAATAAGGATAGCATGTTGGGGGCTCAGTGATTCGCTAGTGGTTCAAAACTTAACGGATATTGTGATAAAATTTACATAAAAATTGAACCCACAGTCAAATTTTTTAAGGGATCTTTTAGATTTGTCCTTGCCTGTACTTAGTGTAGCAATGAGCAGACATTAGGGCTATTAAAAAAAACGTAAAATATACGGGAAACTCGCCAAATTGCATTTCCTACAGTCACTTGAACCAATACCACCTAGATTAGAAGGCCGGTGAACTAAATGCTTGACGTCGTATTAGTGGACCAATTCTGTGGTTTTGACCAATGATTATTCGTGACTAGATCTTGTATTTGAATACAATTTTAAGATAAGATGAATGAAGATGCGACGTCATCTTAAGATACATTATTGGTCAGCAAATCGAAATTGGTCCACTAGTGTGACGTTGTGTTGCTTAGTTCTTCGGCCTTCTAATCTAGGTGGTGTTGCTTGAACCAACACCTTCATTTTTGGGTAGTCTTTTTTTTTAGAATTTTTTTTTTCTGAATGACTAGTCTGCATGTAGCAATGAGCAGACATGAGGGCTATTATTTAAAAAAAAACGTAAAAAACACAGACCAAATAACATGCTATTCTCTTTTGCAGTTACCACCAAAAATACTACCTGCAGACGCACCACGTTAAGCTGTTCAAGAGCCTCGGAATCAAACAGAACGAGCTGCGGGATTCGCCGGTTGCCGCGAAACTTAACGGATATGTCGTCGGAGAAAATACCATCGCGTCATTTGAGGAGATTGTCGGGTCGCTAGGGCTTTCTACGGAAAGTGCGGAATATGTCAGGAAGATGATTGCCAAGGGGAAAACGGCACACTGTTAAGCTGTTTGGATGTTTCACAGGGTGGTAACAAAATCTTAGAAAAAAGTTCCCTGATATTTCCATGATTTCCCTGATACGTACACAAAAAATTTCCTGATTTACAATTACCTAGCAAACATGCAATACACACAATTCAATGCAGTACAGAAAATTTAATCCAGACATCGCGGTAATTAAGACTTTCCGGATTATAGATTAGCCTACCTAACTTTTCTACATTTCCGAAAATCTGAATTTAGAGGAATCATGTGATCAGAGAATCATGTTATAACATGATTCGTGAAAGAGATTCATCCTTCTACCAAGATTGGTCCTTCAGGCAAATCGGATCAACCAGAATATTTTTTTTATCAAGTGTCCGTAGTAGTGATCTCAAGAACCTAAACCTGCTGCTTAAGTAATCCAAAATGAAAAAAAAAAAATTCCCTGATATTTCGAAAAATTCCATGAGAAATCTCTGATATTTCCAGAATTAAAAAGTTCCCTGAGAATTCCCTGATTTCCAGGTTCTGTTACCACCCTGTTTCAGCATATTTCGAAGGAGAGATGCCTTAGATATATATTTCTAATTGTAACAATGCTTGAAGTTCAACAAAGTATTAACTATAATTGTTATAAAATTTTGGCATATTTTGATGTCTTACATATATGTTTTGAATTATTCATCAAAGTTTTATTTTAACAAATATTGTCGACACTTACCTAGTTGATTTTGAGTTACATACTTACTTGTACCTCTATCACTCCAACATGGAGCACAGGGGCCTCCGTCATGGTCCGCCACCTCACCCTGTTGGCTGCGATGGTCTTAATCTCTCCCCATGACTTGTTAAGTTCATTCAATTCGTTGTTAATTGTTCGATGGCTTCCCTCTTCTCCTTTTGCCCCTTTGAGTCACATGCTGGTGGCTTAAATCCAAATTGGTTTTGCCAATCCACACTTGGTTTGTTTTGTTTAAAATGTCTTAAATATTTTATATTGTTATGGCGAATATATTTGAAGGTTCCATCATGACACAGCAGATTCCCATTAAATGCTTAAATGAACAGGCATGTTTCAGTGGCAACAATAATGCTGAATGAAAATTATTTTTGTATTGAGCCTTGATAGGACGAGCTGGAAATAAATATGTCACTTGAAACAAGCCGATTATACTTGTCCTTCTTAATTCAGTCTAATTGAGATGAAGCAGCCAACCGGGGCGAGCACATATCTCAACTTATTTCAATTCAATTACAAGCTGATTATTTATGTCATTGATGTTTGAACGTTTAATCTGACACTTGGTTGGTTTAAATGGAGTACAATGCCTAAAATCTTCTATTTATAATTATGAATGTTTGAAATTTTCATGAACACATAGCTGATTTTCAACAAAATGTCTTAGTTTTGTAAACTATAATGCCATATATTTTTTAATATCCTAGCTTGCTTAACCTGTTTTAAGCGATATGCTATAAATTTTTTATATAGTAATGTTCCTATTATATACAAATTTTATGAAATTTCTCAGATTTGTTATGTCTATTTTGTTTGCAAATCGATGTTTTATAGTAGTTATTTTACTATATTTTGTTAATTAAATTCTGGAAGAAATAAAAATTGTGTTTTTTTTTGTCGTATAAATCCTTTTGGGGGGAATGAGCACACTGGATGGCGGGTCTCCAAAGCGAACTGCATCGGTGTTAATCCAATGGAGAAAAAAATATTTTCTCTGCCACATTCCTCTGTCTGTATTGCATATTTATGCAAACGGATTTTTTTTATGTGACAAATGTAGCTGACTTTCTGGTCTTGACAATCCCACTTTTTGAAATTAGTTCTAAATTTTTAATAAATAATTTTACAAAGAGTATTCGAAGCAATTTCAAAAAGTGGGATTGTAGAGACATGCAAGTCATCGACATTTATTATTTTAAAAAAAGTAATTTAAAAAAATATTCAATACAGCCGGAGAAATGTGGCAGAGAAAATAGATTTTTCCCATTGGGTTAACATTGAGGCACTTGAGTTTGGAGACCCCCTTGCATGCCCAATTCCCCTTAAATGGGACAAGAGGTAAACTGGTTAAGCGAAAATCTGGTTAAACCGGTGAAGTGAATTATGGTGTAGATTTGATTGCACATTTCTACATTGATGATATTTGCAATATAAAATATACACAGATTAAAATAATGCAACATTTTATTCAATATATTAAAGCATCATAAGTTATGTGTTTATTTACGAGAGCCAGTTACCTATTTTTATTGAAACCTACCGAATTTTTTATCAGCATCACATGACAATCAATAACAAAACTTATGGTCTTTTAGTGATTTTTTTTTTTCAGTTTTTACAATTTAATTATTAAGTGGAGTCTTATATAAGTGGAAGACTAAAAAAAAATTGGACCTACAAACTGAATGTGATTGTTATGGAAAAATTGATACATGTTAAATGTTTTGCAATGTTTCCATTTGATTAATTAAAAATTAAATCAAACTGTTAGATGATTAATTTGAGTGCTTTGAAATTTTATCCAATTGTTCATACTTATTAATTTTGTAATTTATCTAGAGATTAATAAAAATGAAAAAGTATATTATGTGTAATTATATTCATTAAATTGTTAATAACAGTTGTCGTTGCAGTTCGTTATTGTTGTAGGCATTACACCTATGCTCCAGTATTTTGTAGATTTTGCTATAGAATCTTGACTATAGAAAATTTGTAAGGAACAGCAATTGGACATTTCATTTTTATGATTATTTTTTCGCTTTTTTTAATGTTTTACTTCATGTGTTCTTTGTAACTTTGAGTCACAAAGAAAAAATAAAATCCTCAATTTTTGTTCGGGTTAAGCGGGTTTCTCTAGCATTAGCCCAAAGCTTTATTGGTCGGGTAAATAATTTCAGTTCATCTTAAGCGCGAGTTCGCGTTAAAGGGGCTATATATTTTGTTAATAAATGGTAAAACACTTTAGGTTTTATTTTATACATGCAAAATTTTACAGTAGTAACCGAATTATTAAATAAGTAACAAGACACTTGCATCGGCTTAGTAAAAATTAAAAATCAAACTACAGATAAATTACAGACTAAATTTATTTTGCGGTTTCATTGTTAAATTATTAATTCTTATTTTGCGACTATTGGCTTAATTTTGAACTCAGGTTGCAGGCTAGATACAGGTACAACAATTTGAAAAACTCAAAGCATAAAGACATAGTGAATACTTAAGCAAATAGAAAATAATAAATACAATATTGTACATTTTAAACCGATTTAAATGCAAACAGGGTATAATGAGGTGGGGGGGGGGGATTTACGAGGCATGGCAACCTTACATTAAATTTTCAAGCTCTCCAATAAATAGACCGGCCATTATAAAATTGCAGTACCAAATTCCTTGATAACTTGGCTGTGGGGAGCCTTGTGGTTAGGATCTCGAGCTTTGGATCGGAATATCCCGAGATCGAGTCCCGGTACCACTGAAGACCCATCGCGTATCTGCGGAGAACATACTCGTTAAATCTGTTAAGTCCGAAAGTCCTATGGGTGGTCATTGCGCAGTTTCCCACGGGTACAGGTCCCTGGAGGCTATTTCCCTCTCCTTCTGGGACATGTCTAGATTGTGGAGGCGTTGCGTCTGTCTTACTTGACGAAGGTTTATAGTAAGGGGGTCTCTGACCAAGCACACAAGCCTGAAAATATACGTCTACCTACCAATCATCCCTAATTACTTTCAATGACTGAGTTATGGAAAAACATATTTATGAATATTAAAAATCAACGAGATATGCAACATATTAAATTAGATTTAATTACAAAATACTGGAAATAACATGAACAGCGTACTATGCAAAACCTGCCCATTATTCTCATTAAATCAGGCTCAACTGTTCCTCTTCGAAAAAAACTTTCAGAAACCCGTAAATTGCCTAATAATTCGCAATTGCAACGTTTATAAAAAAAAGAGCATGATATATAATATCATAAACGGAAAATAAAATGATATTGAACCTGGATATAAATCACAAAAAACTGGAGAATTTCCTGTGAAGCAAGATATTTGGCAATCTTGCCAAATTTTTGTCGCCAAGGGTAGCTGTAAAACAGATTTGGCGAGTCTGTAAAACAGATTTAGCGGTGTTGCCAGATTGGCGACTTTATTGAAGGGATCTATAACTTACTTTAGCCAAGTTATTTTTCCTTTTTAACCTTTTTCAACATATTGCGGTAATAAATGCAAACACAATATTGAAATTTTAAAATAAATTTCTATGCAAACAAAAGTTAATGATGAGTTTATAAAAAATAAGTTTATAAAAATGTTCACATTTTATTTTTAATAAATTGGCCGCCCAAAGGAACAGGTAGGATATAAGGGTCAGTCTTGCCGCCTCGGTGGCACACTCGTTAGGATTCTAGCCTTTGGAGCTGCTGAGGTCGGGTTCGAATCCCGGTCAGGCGTGGATGTTTGTGACTGTCAATAAATGTTGTTATTTGTCTATGTGTTTGTGTCGTCTCTTTCTTTGTGTGTCTCTTGTGCTTGTGTCATTTCTGGGGTTAAGTACAATAGACTCATAGTCGCAGTGCTTGGCGATCTTGCCCCCCACCAAGAAAGTCATAAGTCATAAGGGTCAGTCTTGATTTGGCGATGCACATGTTGTTGCCAAGCAAAGAAAATGCTCAACTAATAAGTATATCAACCATACTTTAAATTTCCAAGCATGTAAAATGTCACCAATCGACAGACCGGCCATAATGTCTTAGCTGTACTGAGAAAAACAAGCATATTACCTAACTCAATTTGAGAACTAATAAAACTTAACTTAATAGGAGGAGGCAAGGTGGGTCGATCCTATAACAGCCCACCTCTTGGCGACTTTTAGAATATCCCCAAGCAATCATTGATGACGTTGCCAAGGTGACAACCCTGTCACAGTAAAGGTAAAATTTCTTTTTTCCTAATCCAATGAAATTCAAATAATTTCAATTTGGCGAGATTTTAACAAGTCGCCAAGGGGTGGGCTGTTCTAGGATTTTACCGGAAAGGTTACCATGCTGCAGCAATAAGGCAAAAAACTGCGTGAAACTCAGTTGGTTAGTTCTTAAATTATCGTCGCATGAAAGCTATAGGCGACGGGCGTTGTATTTTACAACCACAAGCAAGTGACGAGCCGAAACCTTAATATGAAGGTAGAAATTTACTGTACGGTAACTATTGGCGAACTTTCCGAAATCGCGCCAGAAGTCCGTATTCTGGCGACTTTTGACGTCATGCTCTCTTCACAACGATGACGTTTTCCGGCAACCCTATCTAACCATTATGCGTTTCGGTCAGGTCAGACAGGTTGCCGCAAAAAACTATTTATCGCCAAATCGCGCCAATAGTTACCGTACAGTAAAGGTGAACCCCGCACCCAACGCAACCTGTGAAACACAGTTAATTGCATAATAACATTCGATTGCTGCATATTTATTGAGAGAAAACATGATACTGGAAATTAACATGATATTGAACGCATTAAATTATATTGAATCACAAAATATTTAAAAAAAAATGTTCGCCAACCAGTCCGTTATTTCTTAGCCATCCTCAACTGCTGCTCTTCGGCGAACTCCTTCTGCAGCCGTTGCAGGACTTCCTGCTGCTTGTCCTGCTGGGCACTCAAGTCCTTTAAGAGTTCCTCGTTCCGCTTGACCTCGGACGAGATGAACATGATCCGCTTGTCCACGTTCTGCTTGGCCTCGTCGATCTCCTGCTCCACCAGGACGGGGCCCGTCATCTTGTAGACCTTGTTCTCCGGCGCGAGGAAGTCGAGCTCTTCTTTGACGACGTTGTTCTCGGAGAGCTGGCCGTCCAGCGTCTGTTTGGCCGACATGGCCTTCTGCAGGTCCTTCTGGATCGCTTTCATCTTGTCCAGCTCCTGGGAGAGGCGTTTCTGGAACTCTTCGGAAGAACCCATCGTGAAATTTGGTTTTAGGTTTGACAAGAAATGAGAGATGGTTGGATTAAAAAGAAAATTTTGGTTCAAGAGAGACGAGTAATCCGAAAATGTGTTTGTCGTATAGTATGGTAGGTACATATATATTCCAGCTTGTGTGCTTGTTCCGAGAACCGCTTATAAGCTTTCGTTAAGTAGGACAGACACAGAAAAAAATTTTACAAGCACAATATACACACAAAAAAAGGACAATACAAATTTATAGACAAATAACTACATTTATTGTCAGTCACAAACATGAAACATCCATGCCTGACCGGGATTTGAGCCAGTCCCAGCAGCTCCAAAGGCTAGCATTCTAACGATTGCACCACCAAGGCAGTGGTGTTTGTTGTTGTTGTTTGCAAAGAACGTTGCCAATAATGATATTTTTTCGGCAAAAAAAAATTTCCTATCCGGCATTTCGATAATTTTTTGTTCAGATTCTTTATAATCACATATAAATATCAATTTTATAAATTCAATAAATAATATTTGAATACTTACTTAATTTTTCATAAGCTCTTTTACAAGTTGGCCACGTACGGAGAGACAAGACATAAACGAAGGGACATAACAAGTTTTTTTACACCTAACGGAGAGACAGCACTGATCTCTAGGGTTGATGGATCAAGAATAACGCCTTCTACGAGGCGAGGGATTAACGGTCATCTTTACTCTCATGTACTAGGAATGGAGGAGATCGAAAATGACTTTCTAATGATTGAATGTTATTCCAAAGATTATTTAGAGTAACTAAAAGAAAGATCCAGTACAAATACAATAGAAGAATAGATTTGTATGCCCTAACGATCCGGTTGCAGGGGTTGCCAGATGCAATAACTGTGATCCAGTTAAGAATTGCATAATTGATCTGAATATTTTTGCTTGAGATATTTTGTTCTTAATTTTTTTTTACTAATCAGATTCTTTTTTGTTTACCTAAGATAACAATGAATTTTTTTTTTTTTAGTTTCGATCAGTTTGACGCTGAATTGATGTCTGGAGAATAAAAGAAAGCAATAAAATTAAATTTTCGATAACGAAGGAATCCTATCACTTAAGATCTGTCCTTTGTCTTTGTTATAGTCTCTCCACAGTTCTTAATGAAACGTCATAAAGACAGATATAAATAGTACCAAATACTGTTATTCAATTGGCTTGTTTCAAATATCCGAAATCATTCCTGGGCTTCCTTTCATAGGTGCTCTTTTCCCACGTGACATTGATTCACCTATCGAGCCTGAGAAGCAATACTTTTTCAGTCAGCATTTCTATTGCCACTCAAACCTGGAGCATACCCATTTAAATTATGAAGGACGAAAAACAATTTTACACAATAAAATTTATTCCATCTTTACAAGTTTTTTGCTATCATTATTCCCAGGGAATAATGCACTACAACCAAAATATACAAGGTGCACCACACTCCAGGGAGGATCAAAAATGAACGTACTAAAGTCCATACAGTTTCACTCCAGTCACTTCAAAGGCAAAATATTTTCCTGGTCCTAAAGTTACATGATTTCTTTCTCTGTTTTTGGATTGGCTTGGTCAGGGAGTTAGGCTGAATTGAACTACACCAAGGGCTATTGGCGACGGGGGTTGTAGTTTAGAACCACCGTTAAGTAACGAGCCGACATCATATGCAGCATCCTAACTTTAAGGTTACACAGACCGTTTATAGGTCGGCAGTTAGTTTTGTCATGCCTGGGTACGAACTCGGGACCTTTTGCATGCAAGGTCTTACTAACTGGCTCTCCATGTTTGGATTGGAATAACATTGCTTTAGAATTAGAACTATTACACATAATTAGGATAAATAAACTGAAGTCAACTACTTTTTTTTCAGAGAGACTGTCAGTCTCATAGAGCTAATGCATTAGTTTTGAAATCACAAATTTTGCGAAAGAATTGCTTTGCCATGTTGTCCCTTTTTCACCAGGTATGAGCATCGTCATAACATCACTTTTAAAATAGTGTTGCCATTTGCTGTATATTTTTGGCATTTTAAAACTTCAAAAATATACAAGTAAATAATTTGATAACATTTACATTCCACATTTGTTTCATTTCAATGTTATGTTGATTCTTATACTTGGCGAAAAAGGGCTAACATGGCAAAGTAATACATCTACGGAAATTATGATTCAAAAACTAATGCATTAGGCCTATAGGACTAACAACCCCTCTTAAGTTAGCACTAATTTATAATAAACATTGCTTTGGAACTGGAACTACTATACATATGGAGGAACATTAAAAAAATTAATTGAAATAATGGGGGGGGTGGGGGACAAATTACTGCCCGAGTCCAATATTATTTTAGTTAGTACTGAACAACTAAATAATGGCAACAACTCTATATATAAAAGCAAAAAATATATAAATTTTTAGAAACTATTATAGGATAATTGTATCATTTTTTTTTTCCTTTTTGGCTGCTTTATTTTAGAACCTGCATTTCAAATAATCTCAAATTTGTACCCAGAGACTCTTAAAACATCTGTATTGCTTTTTAAGTCTGACTAACACGATAATTTTATTAAGATTTAAAGCACAAACGTTGTTGTTACTCCATACGAAAAATAGTTTGAGATTATTTTTTAAGAACAATATTCGGCTGTCTTTTTTTATATAGACCCATATGTGGTTTTTAAAGTTTATTTATTTCGTTCTTTTGGAACTTCTTACTTTTAATTGGTTTATTTCAAATCCTACATTTCAGATAATCTCAATCCCATTCGTACCCACACACTCTTAAACATCTTTATGGCTTTTTAAGTTTATTGCAACCACTGAACTGAACTGAAACTCTGGAAGGAGCATCCCATGATAAGCTGGTGATGCCTATTTTCGGGTCACTTGGCGACAGCTTTAGGGAGAATATGTGCCACATTTGGCATGAATTCGCCGATCACTATTGGCATCGACTTGACAGTTTGCATTGGATGCAGAAATCGCTCGCCAAGAATAGTACTCCAGGAAATTTAAGTATTAAAGATTTTTCCTGCTATTATAAGTTTTTAAAAGTATATGCTTCCGAAACTTCATTATATAAAGAACCCCCTAAAGCAATAACTTATCAATTCTGTGTTTAAAAAATTATTGAAAATATCGGTTTAAAATGCCTATTTTAACAGGTAAAGTATGGGGTTGGCGGCAAAAGTTGGGTTGCCGGGCTTCACCGGCCCGATTGACAAACCTTTCGATGCTCCTTCCAAAGTTTCAGTGATTGCAACACCTAGAAGTGACCGGCGGCAACTAGCTTCTACCGGCGCTGCTCAGCGCACACTTCGACTTTAACGTGCCTTCTCCCTACGAGATCGTATTCATTCTCCTTCTCTACTTCTGATTCTGACGAGTTTTCAGAGTCGCTGCTGTCCGAGTAGTAAGCTCCCAAACCTGGCAACACTCCGAGACAGGTAATCCTGCTGTTGGGTCGCTTTGACTGGCTGTCTGGGGAGGTTTCGACTTTGGGTTCTTCGTGAGAAGTTTCTCCTTCACCTATCGAAGAATAATTCAGACAAAGTAGGAAAAAATGGATAATTAGTAAATCGTCACTTAAGTTCCCACGTGTGCTACCTCACTTTGCCCAGCGAATCGGATTTACTGTACGGTAACAATTTGCGAAGTTTCCAAAATCGTGCGAAAAGTCTGTATTCTGGCGACTTTTGATGTCACACTCTCTTCTCTATACTGCGCTAATAAATAATGGTCCAGATAGGGTTGCCGGAGAACGTCATTGTTGCGAAGTCGAAGAATTCGAATTATTGGTAAAAGTCAGACAGGTTGCCGCAAAAAATTATTTATCGCCAAATCCGAAAAAATGGCTAACCGATTACCGTACAGTAAATATGATCTTGTGTGCTAAGTGAGACAGCACATGTGGGAACTTAAGTGACGAAATATTATTTAACTATATTGAGTAATATATGGATATTATTTAAATGTATATTTAGTAGAATTTAATGCATTATAATGAATGATAAGTTAATTTTAATTTGGGTAATAAATTAGCTCTATTAATTAAAAAGTTTGAAGAATTCCTCCCCCCCCCCCAAAAAAAAACCTTAATTTCTCTAACCGCCTTTGCACAATGGGTCACATGGTCACAATGATTTTCACACATGGGTAGTTTTTTTTTTCAATTATAAAATTATATGTTTTTTTTTTGTGTGGGCTTAAACTCCTTAAATAATATTCTTTTTGCAACTAAACTGTGTTATTTTCCAGAAAAAAATGCTGCACAAACAATATAGCAATACAACCTTATTGGTCTGGGGTTCCGTCACATTTTTAGAACAGGTTTTAATTTTATGTGTGCTTAAAATAGCCATGATAAAACAAGACAAACAATATAAATATATTTTAAATGTTAAAGAAAAGAACCTTTTCAAAAACAACATAAAAATACCTTTATTTAGTTCTTGCTTCTTATCTGGACTGAATGCAGCAGAACTAAAGTCAAAACAAACAAAATTTAAAATTTATTTAATATTTTTAAGATATTTAAACTTTATTGCAAGCAAGTCATTATATTTGTATGATAAGGAAGTCCTACAATTTTATTTGTAGTCAGTCATATAGAACTAAATGTATCAGAATAGAGCATAAATTATTATTTTATTTTTAGTTTATTTTAATTATTTTTTTAATTGATTTTTAATCAACAAGAAACTTACGCTTTTCGTTTCAGAGCCCCGGCCAGTAAAGTCTGTTGTGATTTTTTAGACGATCCTCCTGAAGAAATATTCAAGGTTTTTCGCAAGTGCTGCAATTTTGCTTCTTGCTCAGCGTCTGTTAATGTGGACACAGCTTCTCTGTAATTTATATAATGGATAAAGATAACGGATATGTAATACATAAAATTGATCAGAATAATGGATACATAGAATGCATAAGAATAATGGATATATAATATACATATAATGGATATAAAATAAATGTAATGGATAATTTTTCATTATTCATTTTATAACCAGTGGTAGCCTGAGGATGGGGGGAAAGAGGCGGTTGCTTCAGACACGTTTGTCAGATAGGCCAAAATCACAAATTGAAAACAAAAATCAATTGGCCAAAAAAATTTTACCATCATGGTATTGTAATAAGGCAAATTTACGCATTATGTAGCAGAAACAAAGTTTAGATTACAGAATTAGGTATATAGAAATAGAGAATATATTGTTAAATTTTTTTTAACCATTTCCAGATAATAAAAAAAATATGCCAATATGTTTCTCCGATATTTACCTTAGTCCTAAAGACTCTAGAGACCTATACCCTGCTTGCAGTGACATATGTAATAAATATAAACACATATAATGGATATGAAACATGCGAATGGTGTTGCCATACCTGTATTCCTGCATCTCCCTCTGTTCTTCCTCCCAAAGTCTGGCCTCTGCCTCCACTTTAGTTTGATCCACCAGCTCCAGAAACGCCACCTGGAAAGTCAACGGTTGGTACATCAAATTTTTTACCAAAGCTACTATTTTACAATGTTAGTTCACAATGTTATTACTAAGTTCTCCACAATTTTATGCATTACATTTCCGTTATCTTAATTCATTATATTTATGTATTACATATCCATCATCCTTATTCATTATATTTATTACATATCTGTTATATTTATCCATTATATGTAGGACACATCCATTATTATTCCTTATATGTATTACGTATCTGTTATTTTTATCCATTATATTAATTACAGAGAAGCTGTGTCCACATTTGCATATTAGTGTTGGCTCGTCACCTGACCGTGGTTCTAAAATACGACGTCCGTCGCCAATAGCCCTCGTGTAGCTCTAGTGCGACGATAATTCAAACCTAACCTAACCACATTTGCATATTTGTAAGGCGATTAGTGGCAATTTTTATTAAAGGCATATCTTTAAAGCAAATATTCACAAGGAGGCAATTAGTCCCTTTTAAAAATTTGGGAATAAATTTTTATGGGATCCTCTCCATTCTTGTCAACAGTTTCTTTGCCAAATTAATAACAATTCCGCCCATTAAGGGGGAATGGGCGAACTGGACAGCGGGTCTCCAAACTCAAGTGCCTCAATGTTAATCCAATGGGAAAAAAACTATTTTCGCTGCCACATTTCTCCGGCTGTATTGAATATTTTTGCAAGCGGATTTTTATGTGATAAATGTAGCTGACTTGCAGGTCCCGACAATCCCACTTTTTGAAATTAGTACGAATATTTTTTTTTATATTCAATAAATTGTTTTACACAAAATATTCGCAGCAATTTTAAAAAGTGGGATTATAGAGACCTGTAAGTCAGCTACATTTATCATATAAAAAAATCAGCTTGCAAAAATATTCAGTACAGCCGGAGAAATGTGGCAGCGAAAATAGTTTTTTCCCATTGGATTAACATTGAGACACTTGAGTTTGGAGACCCCGTTCAAATGCGCCCATTCCCCCTTAAGGACACATCACATGGACACTCATTTAATCAACACAACCCTTTACACAACGCTTCCACTTTTATCTCAATTAAAACGAACTAAAACTGAGCAGCAAAAAAATTACTGAATATTTTAAGAAATATATCCAACTTTGTAAGTACAAATTAATTTATTTAATTACTTCTTTATTTAGGCGTTTATGTGTACATTTTATATTTTAGCAAAAAATCTAATTTTGGAGCCTTTTGGTTCCCACTCTTATTTTAAAATAAAAATCAAGGAGTTTCAAAGGACATTTCAAGGACTCCCCCAAAAAAATTTCAAAGACCCTTAATCATAATGTGTCGATTACTATGCCTATTAAATCGACCAAACTTTAAAAGAAAATAGTGTTCGAAATACCGCTGAAGCCAGGTGTTACAGCAACTATATATCAGAAGAAAACATAGAAGTATTTGGAAAAAATTCAACAATTGTTTGTCAAAATCAAGGAGTACTAAGGGGTACTCTTTATCAAAAACCAAAATCAAGGACTTTTCAATGATTTTTGGTAAAAATCAAGGAGTATTAAAGGGTCCTTGAAATTGAAAATAAAAATCAAGGACTTCTTAGGACTTTCAAAGACCCGTGGGAACCCTTGGTTAAGCCAAATTTCGGATAACCAGGATTCCAATAACCAGGACTATACTGTATTTCACTTCAACAAATATCCTCATATACGCATATTGCCAATAATGCCAGAAAAAGAAAGGAACTATGCACCTCGTCGTCGTCCAGTCCTCGGATCAAGTTCTTGAGACGGCGTCCCTCCTCGAGTTCTGTCTGACGTAGGTCCTTCTGTTCCTGGAGGCGTTCGTATAGAGAGCGGGGATCCCATTCTTGCTCGGGAGCCTCTGTACGAATAAAATCGAGAATTGAGATGGTTAGAACACGAATTGTCTATTTTTAAGCTGAAAATAAAAAAATGAATCCTCTTGTGGGAGTCAGAAGTAGGGGTTTGAAGAAAGTTCCAAGCTTCATTTAAAATCAACCTTTATTCCAACAACCATCAATAAACTTAATATAAATAAAAATTCCTAACCATTGTACAAACGGAACTACGGAACAATACGGAAAAACTTAAGTCAAAATACGTGGCATGTCGACCAGGGGAGAGGTCGTGACAGATGACATGTGAAAATTAAGATGTAGTAGAGCATGTTTTGGTCAGCGACATAGCTTATATATCCTGTGGCCAAAAGTGCAGCGCCACCTGACATAATTAGTTGAAACTCAATTAGCTGGGCTGGCAAAAACCGCAGGTCTAGTTCAGCACAAGGCACACCGCTACACTCTAATTAATTCCTAAAAATTCTACCTCCCAGTTTCTATAAAAAAAGTAAAATTAAAAGCAATGTTCCAGGCATGTTTTGCTACATAGGCAGCTATATCTCTCACGAAATGGAGTTGGTTGGCTCTTATATAGGGCGCCAGACGTACTGCATTTTGCAATACAATTCGGTTTGTTATTCAAAAACTGAACAAATAGTCACTGTTTAACTTTTTCAAAATTCATTCAAACAACAACGTAAATAAAACATGATTCATGAAAATTTAACAATAATCTCAAAAAGTTAATCACCAACACAAGTCTGATCTGGCTACTCATTTGTCAAACGGATCAGCTTTAGTGTACGGTAAACATTGGCGTGTTTTTTTTTTCGGATTTTGCGAAAAATACTTTTTGTGGCAACCTGTCTGACTTCGACTGATGATTCGAATTCCTTGACTTCGCAACGATGACATATTCCGGCAACCCAATCTGACCGTTAGTTGCGAATTTCAGTTCGGGTTTCTATTCTGGAAAGTCGCCAGAATACGGACTTAAAGCGCGATTTCGGATAGTTCGCCAGTGGTTACCGTAAATTTCCACCGTCACACAAATTCGGCAGATTTTTGGAAATGAGTCAAAATAATGCCCATATTGTCTTTGAGTCTTTATGATACACCGCCCCTTTTTGAAAAAATATAATTTTAAGAATGTTACCCTCCGGATCATCTGGCTTTCTAACTTTTTCCCATTCTTCCTGCCGAATCTTTTTCAGCTCCTCAACTTCAGCCTCAGTCAAGAATTTTTTGCACTTCACGGCATCGGACATTTTTAAGCAACTAAATCTATGGATGAGAAATCTATGTAGTTCTTTAAAATGATTCCTTTTATTTAGAACATTTATTAAAGCAAAGTTCAACAAAATCTGCAAAAATTTTAAATTTCTAATACACTCTCAGAATTCAGTTTTTTCAATTCGATGCAAATCAAAACAAATAAAGTCATGGTAGGTACATATATATTCCAGCTTGTGTGCTTGTTTAGAGAACCACTTAATAAGCTTTCGTCAAATGGGGCAGACAGTGAAACAGTTTTTACAAACACAAAAGACACACAAAGAAAGGAAAACACAGACACAGGCAAATAACAACATTTAATGATAGTCAAAAACATCTATGCCTAACCGGGATTTGAGCCCAACCCTAGCAGCTCCAAAGGCTAGCATCTTAACGATTGCACCACCGGAGTGAAGTAAAATAGCGGTACAGTCACAATCAATTGGTCATGCACAGAGGGACTTCCCATGGGAAGGTACTACCACACAGAGGGACTTCCCATGGGAAGGTACTACCACACAGAGGGACACTAGCCATGCATTGAGAGACATTATAAGTTGACCATTGCCACGCCTTATTTAAGACGTCATCGTTCGCAACGGTCTCTCCGTGTGAGAAGCTGCTAGAATTAGCACCCCCATCGCATTCTGACTGCTGTTGTTCGTTCTTCTGGGTAAAAAATGGCAGATGTTCGGCGAATCTTCATAACGAGATAGTTTTAGGGATGGAAAAGGTTGGTTTAGGGATAGAAAACCGAAAACGGTTAAACTGAGCAACAGTTAAACTGAAAGCCGGTTTATTTTAAAGAGCCGAACATCCCTTGAATACAGTTCTTGATTCGCCCTCTAACGGATGAATCGTATTTCGGAATATTTGAACGTGCTTGGAGAGTCTGTTTTAACAGATTCTGTCTCTTCGTGTATGCGCACATAACTGAGTCTCTCTGTGAATGGGCATCAAAAAGACAGGACAAAGTCTCTCTGTGTATGAGCACTTTTAACTGATTATGTCTCTGTGTGTGTGTGTCTTAAATAATCCAACCGGAAATAGCGCAACGGAACAATCTGGCAATTCAAGGATAGTTCTTGTTTTGTTTAATAAAAAAAAAATTTGACGCTGATCCGGAGGCGTAGTGGTTAAGACATTGGCCTCTGGAGCTGCTGGGTCCGGGCTCAAATCCCGTTCAGGCATGGATGTTTGTGTTTGTCGAGTTTATGAGGAGCACGCGATCGTAAAATCTGTTGGGTCCGAAAGTCCTGTGGGCGGTCATTGTGCAGTTTCCCATGGGTACAGGTCCCTTGAGAAAATTTCCCTTCCCTTCAGGGACATGTCTAAATTGCGGAGGTGGAGACAGATGGCAACATCTGTCATATGTGTTTGTGTGTGTCTTTTGTTTTCCTACTTGACTGTGGTTTATAAGCGGGTCCTTCAAGCACACAGGCCTGAAAATATATGTCTACCAACCAACCAACCAAATAAAAAAAAAATTGACGAGACGTAAATATAAACAGATAATGAGGGCTGTAGGGAGCCTAGTGGTCAAAGGGTCTCAGCTTGAGATCAGAAGGTTGAGAGTTCGAGACCCGGTCGCCACTGAAGACCTACCGAGTATATGCGGAGTACGTGCTCGTAAAATCTGTTGGGTCCGAAAGTCCTGTGGTCGGTCATTGCGCAGTTCACCATGGGTACAGGTTCCTGGAGAAAATTTCCCCCCCCTTCAGGGACATGTCTAAATTGTGGAGGTGGAGACAGATAGCAACATCTGTCATATGTGTATGTGTGTGTCTTGTGTTTTCCTACTTGACGATGGCTTATAAGCGGGTCCTTGCGACCAAGCACACAAGCCTGAAAATATATGTCAAACCAACCAACCAAACAGATAATCAAATACATTTTGTGTTTTTTTATACTGGGCAAAATATTTGTTGAGCAGTATTTATGAAGTAAGTCGTTAAAAATTTTCTCGAAAGTGAACTTGTGTAGCAAAATACTATTTTAAACTACTAATTCTTTAATACTAATATGCTTCTATACTGTAACATTATGATAACTTTGCATTAGCTCTGTCATAATTTTGTTATTATGTCTAAAATACTGTTTTTATGCTACTAATTTTAAAAAATACTTTGCTTATATACTGTAGCATAATACTATTTGCTGTATTATAACCGAATTTTCTTGACAACATTTGGTACATCTATGATATAATGGCCGGTCTGTTCATTGGCGACTTTTGGCAAGTTAGAAAATTGAAAAATTTAAGTAATATGTACCCAAACTAATTTAATTTAGTGTGCTGTGTGTAATTTAATTTAAATGCATCTATCAAGTTGCATGACATATGAAGTGTAATGTTTACCCTATTTGTGCATTTTCATTGCTTGGCAATGTAATGCAAAAGTTAACATAGTAAAAATATATACATATCACTAAGTATTATCTTTTTGTTGTTTAAGCATGGATTTATGAGATTGGGATCAGATTTACTGCACCATTTTTCGCAATTCTTTAACGTTTGGCCAAAAATAATTTTTTCTGGCAGCTATTCTCAAAGTTAGCGGAATTGGGATTGAAGGTATTTTTTTCATTATGTACAATTTCGGGGATTTTTTTATCCATTTTCTCGCCATTCAATTTTTTCAAAGGGTCCTTATCTTTAAATCATGGCTGCAAAAAAGTCGCCAAAATACTGACTTTTGGCGAGACCTTGGGAAATTCGCCAAATCTGATTGTACAGCAAATTTCTACCTACCACTATTTTAGAATGTTGTCTGACCACCTTAACATGCAACTACGATTAAAGGGGAAGTAAAGAATGGGAATTTTACTTCTGTTTGTGTGACTACCTGGCCGAACACTGCTGGTCTCGTAAGCTGAAATAGGCAAAAAATTCTTGGAATCTTATTCTAACCCCGTTTTTTTTTTTGTCTTTTTAATAATGTCAAATTTTTCTGTACAATTTCTCTACATTTTCAGTTTTCTTAATGTACAATAAATTCATGATATCTTACGAGTTAAGATTTTTTTCAACTCGTCAGTTTATTTAACTCTGGTCACATCAGTTAAACTTATGAGCTGGAATGGGCTTTGCAGGTTGTGGCATCTGAATCTCACTCTAACTTTGGGGCTGGAGAGCCCAGTCGGTTTAGGCACTCACATTGCATGTGGAAGGTCCCAGGTTTGGGTCTGGGCATTGTCAAAATAACTGCCGACCTATAAACTGCCCGTGCAGCCAAAAATGTCTGACGAATAATACCCCTTGTAAGGGAGTGCATGTTAAATATCCTTCAAAGTCCTAACGCTGCGTATAATGTTGGCCTTAACAGTTGGGTTTGGTGCCGATAGATAATTTCAGCAGCCAAAAGATGATTGCAGAGGGTCGAGGAAATTCAATTCCTTACTTGCTTTTGCGAATTCCACACTGCTGTTTTGATCTCTGGTTTACAAATTTTTTCCCTAACTTTATCAATTTCAACTTTTAATTAATATTAACCTTAAGTGAGATGTATTTTAAAAGAAAATAAACTAATATTTAGTCCTATTTCCTTGGTTTTTTCTGTTTACATTGTATTTTTGTCATTATTTTTAAAGAATAATTAAATTTTATCTGGAATCCGGAATTTTCCGAAATCCGGAATCGCCGAAGTCCCGGCGAGAGGATTTGAGATATTCTACTGTATATACGTTTACGATTTACACATTAATGTAAATTATTTGTTTTCTTTCTTAAAAATATTAGTATCTTTATGATAATTCTTTATGCTGAATGCCGCTTTAATTGTGCGTAAAGTTTGCAGCCCCAAAAAATTTGCCACTCTAGGCTACAGCCTACTCAGCCTATTTATAAATACAGCCCTGCACTAACCTTACCTCATTCCAACGTTTTTCCTTTTCCCCCCAGCAAATAACTGAGAAAATGCAACAACCGCCACCATGTGGCGCTGGCGAGCGCCTGTTCCTGTCGCAAGAGCTGAGCGACTTCTCCTTCACCGTGCGCGACAGGGACAAGAGTCCCTGGCTCTTCCCCATCCACACGATGGCGCTGTCTTCGCAGAGCGACGTTTTCAGGAGCATGTTCGAGAACGAGTTTTCGGAAAAGGAGACGAGGAACGTGGTCATCAGCGATATTAAGCCGAGGGTCATGGAGCTACTTCTTGGGTGAGTGCGGCGTGAGAAATTAAATCGGTGAATGCAGAAACCACTTAAGTAAAAAAAATCCGAAGACTCGTTTTCAATGAAAATAAGCGTAAGAAAGGCAAGATGCGTGTTGGGTGCAAAAACTACATTAGTCTGTTGAGTAGTTCCATAAATACAGGACGTTTGTTTCGAGTGTTTAGTGCAGAAATAGAGGAGGAGTTATTACGTTTTTTCTCCCTCCTGAAAAATTTGAATTTGTGACTGACGTTGTTTCTGCACTCACCGATTCAATTGGAGGAGCTACTAAGTTTAAAACAACTAGAAGCAAATAAACGTTTTCTGTGAGAATGTTTAAGAAAAATATGATGGGTAAAATACTATTTTTTTTTATGTAACCACAAATTTGGAAGTCTGCATTGATAAGCTTATGACAAATGACAGTGATTGCGCCCTCTAGAAGTAGTGTAGGCCCATTACCCAGCTCGCCAGAAGAGACAGTCACAAGAGAAACACAAATAAGGACGCCCAAACACATAGACAAATAACAACACTCATTGACAAACACAAACATCCATGCCTTTACCTGGATTCGAACCCGAGCCCAGCAGCTCCAAAGGCTGGCACTCTAACTATTGAGCCGGCGGGCTGGCAGTGATAAGCTTAAGAAAGCCACAATTGTGTTTGTATCGAATTACGGTTGTTACACAATTCTGCGAGAGCTGGAAGAACCACAATTTGTATGGTTCTGCTTTTAATTCCTGTGTTTCTAAATTTTATGATTGCTGGAGTATCATAATTTTAAGGTGATTAATTTTGCCTTATAAAGTTGATAGTGACATTAAACCTGTGCTACTAAATGGAATCGACTAGGAGCAAATGTACTTTACATTTGAACCTTTTTTCATAAGAACATTTTTTAAGAAAATATCTTTCATTGAAGAGTCTGTACTTTCTTTTATTTATCCACATACTCTGGATATCGATTGTTGTTAAATAACGGGGATTTTTGCAATTATAAAATAACCATAGTTATATAATCAGCAGGGTTTAACAGAATTAAGATAGCTGGAGTTTCACAATTTTAGAGCTGGATTTGCATTACAATACAAGCGATAATCAAGTGCTGGGATGCATTCAAATGTAAGCATTACCGCTTGGTGGTGCCATCTATATTGTTTCATTCCAATGTTGATGTTTCACGTTCTCCGTTTCAGTTATTTTTACAAGGGGACCGCAAACCTCTCAAGTTGGCTGGACGGTCGCGATCTCCTCCAAGCAGCCCACAAGTACCAGGTGGAACCCTTGGTGCAGCACTGCGCCAGGTCAGCAAACTATAGCCAGATAGTTATCCTACGCTGAGCTGTATAGGATATCTATTATGCTAGAATATCCTGTTATTTGTCCCATTATTTGTTTTCTTTCTTAAAAATATTAGTATCTTTATAACAAATTTTTATGCCGAATACCGCTTCAATTGTTCGTAAAATTTGCCGCTCTAGGCTACAGCCTACTTAGCCTATTTAGAAATCCGGCCCTGACCCTGCAATTGCTTTCTACCCAGCCCAAACCACAGTTGGGGGAAAGACTAAAACAAAGACTTCCACCGATTTCTCGAAGACAAAACTAGGTGCAGAGGAAAAAAGTGCTTTGGAAGTTTGTGTAAAAATCATATATAGAATATATACAGGGTGGTGAAAATAAAAGTGGCTTCAACATGGAGGTAAGAATACAACAGAAATGTTGCCAAGAAGCTATTGATCGCTTCAATATTAAGCCCAAAACAAACGCTTGTCAAATTATTTGCCAGCAACTACACTATGGTTTCAGAAGCTAATTGAAATTAAATATAAACAAGGTTTGTAGAGCTGATAGAAAAAGTTCCCACCAGTGATTACCTCGGTCGTTATTTATCCTCGAGAATCGGACCATTTTGTTTTTGTTAATACAAAACATTCTAAATTGATTGCAAGAAGCAAAATTTGCATTATGGGACGTCTTCATACAATACAAATTTGGTTTTTAATTTTTCCAAAACTCGCATCTTCCAAAGAATTAGGGTCCAATTTGTTTACTGATGACTTTTGGCAATCATAAATATAATTGTTTGAAACCTCCAATATCTAACCAAATATGCAAGTTTTACAACAGCTACACTCTGTGGCAATCTAACTTGATTAAAAACAAAGAGTAAAAAGGAAGAGGGAAAAGCGCTGTTGGTCATTTAGTTGGAAACTCTTGTAAGATAATATTTATATACAAAATAATCTGAGTACAATTTAACCAAAATACACTTTTCATTATGATTAAATTGCCAAATATTCTTAAAACATATTCAAATCTGTTAGACCTTAAATGAAACTAATGTTTTAAACATGTTTTCTGGATGGGTTCACAAATAATTTATGGAACACTTATACATCCGCGGAAGGATCTTCTCCATAAGCATATCTCTATTTACCCAACTTAGGTTGGCAAGGAGTGTACACCCTTCATATATGACTCTTCTAGGTTCCTGGAAACGGTGTTAACCCTGAGCAACGTGTGCTACATCTATAATGACGCCACGCTCTATTCGCTGGCAACCCTAAGAGAAAAGTGCCTCAGGCTCATTCTCGATGCCGGATTCTTGCTGCTGCGTAGCAAGTCCTTTGAGGTATTGTTCAGAATAATTCGTCACTTAATTTCTCACATGTGCTATCTCACTTTGCACAGTGGATCAGATTTACTGTATGGTAACCCTTTTCAAACTTTCCAAAATCGCACCAAAAGTCCGTATTCTGGCGACTTTTAACGTCAGGCTCTCTATACTGCAATGATAAATAATGGTCAGGTAGGGAGCCGGAAAACGTCACCATTGCAAAGTCAAAGAATTCGAATCATCAGTCGAAGTCAGACAGGTTGCCACAAAAAATTATTTATCGCCAAATCCGAAAAAATTGCGCCAAGGGCTACCGTAACAGTAAATCTGATCTGTTGTGCAAAGTGAGATAGCACATGTGGGAACTTAAGTGACTAATTGTTTTAGGGGACGTATTTTCTTCCAGGTTTCATTCATGTAATTAACTTTAATTGGAAATCTGATTGGTGGACTGTTTCCATATGACATTGTTTTACCAATCAAGTCTTAAGAAATTACTTATTTATTTTCATTTAGAATTTCCGTTGCCTTTCGAGACCTGAAACATGCCTGTTGCTTGAGTTAATAAATAGTGAGATTAAAAACGAGTTGTACTCAGTAAATTCTAAAATAGAACACAGCAGACAAAAAGACTGTGCATGGAGAATGAAACATTCGAACATGAATGACAACCAACAAAATTCCAGAGGAGCAAGAATGGAAAATTACGTCATGTGAAACGAAATTGCATTCTTGTTTGGGAATTTAATATTTTAAGTTTACAAATGGTTCAACATTAAATTTTTTAAATAAGCTTAAATTAGAAAAGAACATTGATTTTTTTTAACAAACTTTGTTTCCAGATTTTATTGATCTTATAGAATTCTGGAAATGGTTTTAAATTGTTTTTGACAATCTCGTAAGTTTTTACAGTAAACCCTCGCTATATCGCGTATTCGGATATAACATGCCTTGTATCATGTCTCCCAATACCCCCACCACCACCACACACACACACACACTGTTTTTTTTATTAATATATACTTTCCGTAAAATTGATTCTGATATTGGTGAGGTGCAGTTAATAAACTTTCGTCTGTTGATATTTGCCGGGAAGCGGGTTTTAGGAGAAATAACAAAGCAGCTAACTTTAGATGAATCTTTTACTAGAAAATGAGTAAAATATTATAGTATTACCTGTGCAATAATGTGTAATGCTGTAATGATTATAGTAATTAATAAGGCCGATCTAAATTTTTACTTCTATTTTTAGAGAATGTTTTAAGTACATACTGTGCTTTAGTTTAAAGAAAACCTTTGTTTTTAGCATAAATAGGGTCAAGTGGGGTAAGTGTGATAGGGTTTCTGCATTTTTCATTAAGAAAATTCGTTCTCTGCTTCAAGTAAATTCCAAATCCTAAAATTGGTAGTGAATTATTTTAGGAAACATACATATGTAAAAAAAATTATATGTTTGAATTCCAATTTTAAGTGTACAAAATTTGCATTTCAAAATCCATTGCTGTTTTATCACACTTACCCCACATAGGAAAACCCACATAAAAAGAAGACAGTTGCACTTAAATTCAAAAGCTCAAAACTTTCTTTAAACAAAAAATAAGGTCAATATTTCTTTTTAGTTTAATTATAAGTGGTCTAATGTTATATATTGCAAACTTTCAAATTTTTAGAATGATTTCCAAAGTTACAAGAGCTGTTTATCACACTTACCCCCAATCACACTTACCCCACTTGACCCTACATCAAAAGTATATGTTTATGAAATCGCTCGTTACGTCGCGCATTTGGTTTTATCGAATTTTTTTTGCTTGTCTCCCGGGACGAGGGATACAACGAGGGGTTGCTGAATTATATATCTGTACAGTTTCTTTGTCTTTTTGGACAGGTTCTAAAGAAAGAAGCCGTCATGGACGTCATCACGAATTCATCTCTGAACATCGAGAACGAACTGATGGTGTTCGAGGCCCTTTTGCGGTGGGCTCCGATGCAATGCTGCCGTCTAGGGTTGCCAGTCACAGAGGCAAACATCTTGCAGGTTGGATTTTTTTGTGTTTTGTACAGTCTATAATAATAAAAGAAAGTGTCTGTGGATCGCAGAAGACATATAGACTGCACTAAAAAATTCGAAATTTTTAATATAGATTCCTTTAAATACCTACATGTGCACCTGAGGCTTAGTTTTTTCATATTTGATTGTGATTTTTAATTAATATAATTAGTTTTTTAAAAAACGGCATCCACATGGGAGTGCGGGACCATAACAGGGCTTGAAAATACATGGAACAAGCCGAAACGGGCTCGACGTCATCCTCTATCAGTGTTTGTTAAGTGCGCATGCGCCAACACGAATTCAATTTTGTTTTGATTTTGAGCGTATTTTAATAAGTAGGCAGACCTTAACAGGGCTTCAAAACGCAATAACAAGGGCTTAACGCCATCCTCTTTCTTACGCATGCGCCAACACGAATTGAATTTAGTTTAGATATTGAGTGTATTTTCACAAGTAAGCATGCCTTTAAAAGGAAACAATGCAACGTTAACGGGTTCTCAGCAAGGCAGGACCATACTGCTAGTTAGTTATAAATGCAGAGTTGGCTAGTCATTCTTTTAGTGGGTTCAGGGATAGATTTAACCTCTTGCGACCTGGCGTCCCCAATTGGGGACTTTTTTTAAAACCTCCTCACAAACAGTTAACTTGTTAATTAGTTCCAAAATTGATCTGGTCCGATAGAATATCCAATTATCAGATTTCAGCCTTTGATTACGGGCATCGGCCATTTATTTCTATAAAAAATGACGTTGAACGAGGGTCAATACGATATTACAGTTTTAAGAGAAAATTATAATTTTTTTCCAAGCTTTTCAAAAAGTTTTTTCAGTAGTTAATTTTAAAGGTATTTTTTGCACAAAAAACAATTTTAAAATAATCTGTTTACTACAAATAAAAAATACGTTTTTTTGTTGCAATTATAGCATAAAAAATGTATATTTTTAGAGTTTAAGGCATGTCCCTAAGTATCTATAAATATAATTTTTTTTTAAATTTCTTTTCAAGACATACTTTAGCATATATTTGTATGAAAAGTATGTTTAGATTAAGAATATACCCGTAGGATTTTGCTCAGGTCTTAAGAGGTTATTAGCTGCCCTTCTATAGTTTATATTCGCTTAACAAAGCATAGAATTTTTTTTTTCTTTTTCTTTAAACATTAAGTACATTTGATTTACGTAAAGCTATAATTTTAGTAGCATAATAAATAAAATTGTAGTTTTTCAGGGAAAACTTGTTTTAAAAAATATTTAAAAGAAATACACAAAATATTGATCGTTTCTAATAGACTACTATCAGGAACTGCGGGGGTTGCAATCGTAAGGCAACCTAATGCCACTCTGACTGCAAGGCAAAACTTTTGACAAAGGCAAACGATTACTGGCAAATTCATTCAGTGACGTCACAATGTAGGTTTTCCGAAAAATATGCGACGCATCTAACATATATTCGAAAAGCCTTATAGGAAGACTATAGAAGAAAGACCTCCAGCAGAAAGTATAGCAAATTCGCATCAGTAATTTAGGTAAAAACTAATACACAGGGTTGCTACTCATTTTGGTAAAAAATATCAGGGACTATTTAAGGACTTTTCAGGGATATATTTCTGCAATTTCAAGGACTATATTCTTAAAAATTTACCTAAATTCCACGAGTTTTTAAAAATTCATTTAGAAAATGAATCTGAGTTCTCTAACTTTCAAATGAACTTAAATGTGTGTTATAAAATAACTATTTAGCTACTGAAAAGATAAATGAAGAACGGTATTCCGTTAACATTAAAAGTAACTGAGTACAATACAGTTACTTTCTGAAAAATCTAATGCTGTTACTTGGTGTTTCCAAAAAAAAGTAACACGTTACTCCAATCACTGGAAAAAACGGTCACTTCAAGATAAATTCGGGTTAAAAAAATTAAGGAATTTTCAAGGTTTGTAATGTTTTTCAAGCACTTTTAAGATCTTGAAAATTGATGTTTTATTTTTAAGCACTTTCAAGGATTTCAAGGACCGTGGCAACTCTGAATACAGTAGCCGAAGAAGCCAATCTCTACCATGGGGATACTTTTGAAGACAATGTGTTGCAAAAGGCTAAAAACAACATTTATTTATTTTTAAAAATGTAGTTTTCTTTTACTTCTGCCAACGGACCAATCTTAGATCACCAACTCCGACGAATAATACCCTATGTGAAGGAGTGCATGTTAAATATCCTTCGAAGTCCTAACGCTGCGTACGATGTCGCCTTAACGTCTGCTTTGGGTGCCTATTCAGGTGTCGGCTCGTCACTTGTCTGTGGTTCTAAAATATGTCGCCAATAGCCCTCCTGTAGCTCTAGTGCGGCGATAATTCAAACCTAACCAGATCGCCAAGCTTTTACAGGGTGGTTACAAAATCCTAGAAAAAAAGTTCCCTGATATTTCCATGATTTCCTTGATATTTAAAAAAAAATTCCCTGATTCCCCAATTCCAAAATTCCCCAACTATCTAGAAAACATGCAATACACACAATTGAATGCATTACAGAAAATTTAATCCAGATATCGCGGAAATTTAGACTTTCCAGATTTTGGGGCCCACCTAACTTTTCTACATTTCCGTAAATCTGAGTTTAGAGGAATCATGTGATCAGAGAATCACACATGGATTCGAGAGAGAGATTGATCCTTCCTACAAGATTGGTCCTTCAGGCAAATCAGATCAACCAGAATACTTTCTTTGTGATCAAGTGTCCGTTAGTAGTGATCACAAGAACCCAAACCTACTATTTAAGCAATCCAAAATGGGAAAAATCCCTGATATTTTGCAAAATTTGAAAAATTCCATGAGAATTCCCTGATATTTCCAGAATTAAAAATTTCCCTGAGAATTCAATGATTTTCAGGTTCTGTTACCACCCTGTTTTAATACATTTACTTCTATTTGCAGGAGCTGGAGCCATTCCTCAAATTCATGTGCTTCGACGACATGTCGGACACGGAGAAAAGTGCCCTCCCCCCTGCCGTCCTATCCCTCGTTCAGCCGTCCAATCGTAATCGTGTCTCGCACTATGTCCCAGACAGCCTCATGTCCTACTGTTCGTCCTTTGCCCTCAGAGAGGATCCAGACACAACGCCAGAGTTCATCGCACCTACGCTGACGCTGGTCGCGTTTTCACTCAGCGCATCAGCACACATGGTAAGATTTTGTCTCTATGTATGCGTGTTTGTGATATGATGTCACCAGTATGACATTGCGAGGTATGACGTCACTGTGTCGGCTTGACTGCTGTCCCTTGATTGTTGTTCTTAATTACGTCAGCAACGGCCCCTGTGTAGCTCTAGTGTGACAACAATTCAAACTAAACTGTCTGACCCCGAAAAAAGTGTCCTGCTGTCCTATCCCTTGTCCAACTGTCCAATCGTGTCTCGCACTATGTCCCACTGCTCGTCGTTCACCCTCAGAGAGGACCCGGACACAACGCCAGAGTTCATCGCACCCTCGCTGACACTGGTCGCGTTTTCACTCAGCGCATCAGCACACTTGGTAAGATTTTGTCTCTATGTATGCTTGTTTGAGTCATGATGTCACCGGTATGACATTGCGAGATATGATGTCACTGTGTCGGCTTGACTGCTGTCCCTTGATTGTTGTTCTTAATTACGTCAGCATTTGTTCGTAATTACGACATTAGAATTCATCACACGCTTGTTGACGCTGGTCGCGTTTTCACTCGGTGCCCCTGCACACATAGTAAGACTACAGTTGTTTTACTGCGATTGTGTTTAAAAAGGATCTTGCGTATTTGTTCTGATTGTTGTCGAGTTTGGGGTTTTATGTAAATTCCCCTTCCCAGATATGACGTCACCACTGGTATGACATTGCAGGATATGACATTGTTGGATGTGATGTCATCACTGGTATGACATTACTAGATATGACATTGTGGGATATGATGTCAGCAATGTGTCATAGTAACCTTTAGTGTAACAATAATGTGACAACAATTTAACTATGTGGGACACAAAAAAAGTGCTTTGCTTCCCATCCCTGGTACAACCATCCAATCACAACCGCGTCTTTCACAGCCTCATGTCAAACCAGTTTTTTTACTTTATATTGGCTTCACTCTGTCACCTTCTTTATAACTCTTTCTGCACAACTTTTGCTGTACTTACAAAGATATAGAGGCAGAACATATTCTACATACTACAGGGTGAGGCAAATAAAAGTGGCCCTGGTCTAGAGATAGGAATACGTTGAAATGCTTGGCGAGAAAAACTCTAGAACTAGAAGCCACCTCAAACCTGTTTTTGCATTGGTTGGATCAGATTAGTTTCAGATTTGAGCAGCTACTCATCGACTAGTAGAGAGGTCAGATCTTAGTTTGTATTGTATGAAGACCTCCCATAATGCAAATTTTGTGTCTTGCAATCAATTTAGAATGTTTTGTATTACCAAAAACAAAAAGGTCCGATTCTCTAGGATAAATAACGACCAAAACAATCAATTAATCACTAGTGGGAACTGTGCTTGATCAGCTCTAAAAACCTTGTTTATATTTCATTTCAACTAGCTTCTCAATCATAGCAAAGTTGCCGTCAAATAAGTCGCCAAGCGTTTGTTTGGGCTTAACAAGCGATCAATAGCTTCAGCTGGAAAACCTGTTTTTGTATTGGATTTGACTTGGCAACATTTCTGTCGTATTCTTATCTCCACGTTTGCCTCGCCCTGTACTACAACTTGCTCATTCCAGGGCTCGAAAATTATATTGCCCGACATGCCCGGGGCATGTATTTTTTCGCTTCACATGCCCGACCGGGCATGTGAACATTTCATCAAAAATACTTTTCCATAAATTTAAATAAACATTTTGCGTTTTAATAAATCCCCAACCTATCCATTCGTTGCTTCTTGAAAATTGATAATTTTCATCTTAAGTTGAAATTAGTTACTTCACAATGTTGTCATTATGGCATCAAATAAAAATTCTTCATCAATAAAATTCTGGTGGGAAGTCTGGAAATTTCACCACTTTCCCAATGTTCGAGTTCCTTGTTACTTTGACAAGGTTTCTTAAGGTATAATAGTTTGATAAATATTTATTTAACATTGAAAAAACCTGGAATTTTCTGTTAATTCTCTGGAAAAACCTGGAAAAGTAAGAGAATTTGGTTTTCCAACTTGCATAATATAACAGTTTATTCTGTGAAATACTGCTTAAAAAAATTTAAGCGTCCAATTCCGCATTTTAGTTTCAGCTTTTGTTATTTTTGCCAAACTAATGCCTCGGTATAGCTTTCTTTACCCCTTTAGCTCGGCCTGCGCTTGGGCATGTAAAAGTTTTATTCGGGCATGTATTTCTAAGACTAACACGCCCGACAGGGCATGTGAAAATTTTGAGACTTTTCTAGCCCCGGCTCATTCTACTTGCAGATCGGCCTCAGATTCACCCTCCCCCTGACGGAGTTCCCCTGCGCTTTCACCCTCACGATGACGCGGCAGGTCGGATCGTCCAGGTCGTCGGTGTCGCTGCCCAACCTCTCCTCCGCGACATTCACGGAGGTGGAAAAGGTCAACGGATTGACGTCGTACGACGTGGCTATGACCTTGAACAAACCCTGCTGGTTGGAGGCCAAGACTGTGTACCAGGTAGGGCGCATAGGTTTAGATATCACATACCTTGTTTAACCCTCTAATGCAGAGGTTCCTAAACAGTGGTATGCATACCACTGGTGGTACGCGGGAATACTTCAGGTGATACGCATGAGTAATATGAGCAATATGAAGCTATCAATAGATTTTGTACGCATGTGCAGTGAGCACGCAAATATATTGCTCATTATTTTAAACATTAACATTATATTAAAGAGGAAATCACTTCTGGACGAAGTTTTTTCAGGAATTATACTAAAAAAAACCCCTTGAACACTTTTTGAAGAGTGAATATTATACGTTTATTAAAATATTTAGGTCTGGTAGTACGCCAAAATGTCTCAAAAAGTCAAGTGGTACGCAGGTGCAAAAAGGTTGGGAACCCCTGCTCTAATGCATACTGTTGCCCTTTGGCAACAAGTAACATAATTTACTTTATTGTATTAAATTAGAGCTCCCTCTCGACAAATCTGTGGTTTTTTTTAATCTATTACATTACATTTTAAAGTTTTAGTTACTAATAATCCTCATAGATGACAGTAGTAAAAGTGTATTCAAAATTAAAGAGTGAGGTTATTAACTTTTGTGAAATGACGTTTTTGGCAGTATTCAAAGAATAATAATATTAGTACTAAACACAAATTAATTGTTTTGAAAAATTAATTATAGTTACAAAAGGTTAATTTTTGAAATTTAGTAGTTTTCTAGTCATTATTATCAGAATTGGAATTTTGTAGTTGGTTTTTGTCATATGGAAACAATTTCAAAAATTGAAATTATTTAAATTCTAATGCAGTTAAATTTTTCAGTATTTTTCCCATAATGTATGAGCATTAACAGGCCTCCCAACTGGTCCCTTTTTTCCCTAAAAGTCCTTTTTTACATCCCAAGTCCCTAAAACTCCTTATTTCATGAACCTGGTCCCTATTTTCCCTTTTTCAAAATTTTTTTTTTTTGAAAAATTACACTGCATCCTGGAACTCATTTTTTCAGAGTTTTGAGAAGCTTCAATTCTGTAATCAAGCTAAAAGTAGTCAAGCTAAAAGTTGACGCAAAACGGACCAATGTAGATTAGTGCAATTAGAAACAATGAAATCTGATGACAGAATTGATTGAATTGGTCATAGTGTTTTCGTTTTAAGGATGTGGGTGGCACTTTAAAATATCCGAATATAGCCATGGTAATTAAAGCAGCATTGCCACTTTCTTATAGTCATGCTGAGGTTGAGAGGGTTTTTTCGATATCTGGAAAAATCATGACTGATGAAAGTGCATCAATGTCTGTGCGAATATTAAATGCTCGTTTAAATATTGTGGATATTCTACAAAGATACAGTATCCTCATAAGTATTTTGACAAACTCAATTTTCTTATTTTAATATGATCTGTTGATATCACAAAGTTTTTCAGTCAGTCAGTTTTTAAGTCTGTAAGATAATGGATGAAGAGACATTAAATAGGTCACTAGAAAAAAATACACGAGGATCTTTTTGCATCAAACATACAAAATGAATTTTATTGGAACTTGCTGCGCTCAAAAGTACGAGGGTAAAACCCATTTTCTTTAGTAAACCTTTGGCAAAACAAAAACAAATTGTTACTCTTTGTAACCTTAGTAGCTAATACTTGGTTGCATAGCCCTTAAACCTAAGAACATCTTGGCATAGAGTCGATCAGTTTTTCAATGGCACTGAGAGGAATTTGGTCCTATTTCTCACACAGTGCTTGAAGTAAGGCTGCTTTGCTGGCGATTTCACGTTGCCTTATCCTCTTGTCCAACTTACACCACCTGTGTTCAATTGGATTTAAGTCAGCAGGAATTTGACTTGGCAAGTCCAATATGAGAACATTATTTTGAGCAAGAAAGTCTTTAACATGTTTGGAGGCATGTTTTGGGTTGTGTCATGCTGAAAAAGCCAATGACCCTCAATAGTGCATGTTATCATCTGGAATCTGAGCATATTTGAAGCTGTCCATGATGCCTTCAATGTTGACCAAAGGACCAACACTGGCCCATGCAAAGCAACCCCAGACCCATTGCCCCCGCCGTACTTAGTAACGAACATCGTACCGAGTGTTCACAGGGCGACGAACATAAATTAGTTTTATCGCTACATAGAACTTTCGCACAATCCTTCTTGGTCCAAAACTTGTGCTTTTCGGCAAATGCAAGTCTGGCCTTTCGGTTCTTCACTAAAATTAATGGTTTCTTGCTGGGACGTCGGCCATTGAAACCGTGGTCAGAGAGGCGACTTTTCAGGGTGGATACATGAGCATCTACACCATGTGATGCTTTTAAATCCTGCGTTATATCGGCAGCAGTGAGGCATGGGTTTGCAACCGATCTCCGTCGAATAAGCCCATTAACCCTCTCTGTATTGTTTTTTAGGTCTGCCTGACCTTTGTTTACTGTAAACTGTGCCTCGGGATTCAAATTGACTCTTCCATGCACTCACAATTTGTATTGAGAGATTAAAGTCCTGGCTACACTTGCTTGTGACTGACCATTTTGTAATGCCGCAATTGCAGCCTCTTTGAGACCAGTAGAGTATTCTCTCACCTTGGGCATGTTTTTATTTACATTCTGGGATGTCAATACAAGCGTAAACCACATTGAAAACACAATAAAATGGTTGTTAATTTAACTGGCTAACAAAAACACACACTTGTCAAAATACTTTTGAACCCAGTGTTTTCTAAAAAAATATGGTTTTTCTACCTGTGCTTACTCTGACAGCTTTCTTCAGCGGTGGTTACATGGCAACTGCTGCGCTTTGCTCACAAGAATGAAATGTGACGGATCTTTCACAAGACTGTGCTCTCTTAGTGGCAAAAACTGTTTTGTTAAAATACTTATGAGCACTATTGTATAAGAATAAGCCTAATTTGGTTCCAATTACTAATGAATTGATTTATTTAGCCCTAAAAATTTGACCCCCTACCTGCTACGAAGAATACAAGATATCATATATCTTGTTAATTTTAGGTCCCTTTTTTCCCTTTTTTTAAGATGCCGAGTCCCTTTTTTCCCTAGGGACAAGTTGGAAATCTGTTGGGAGCCCTGCATTAAAGATACATGGGGATGAAAATAAAAATTAATGCATTAGAGGGTTAAGAGGGATTGTCAGTCCCTTAGATCCAATTGCATTAGTTTTGGAATCGCAACTTCTGCAGAAGTATTGCTTTGTCATGTTAGCCCTTTTTCCCAGGAATGGGAATCAACACTGAAATTAAACAAATTTGAAACAAAAATGTTATCTACTTATTTTACCTTCCTAGTCCCAGTGATGCCATTTGGCATCATCATGTTTTTGATCATACTTAAAAAAATAATAAGGCGGATATCTAGTGGGGTTAATAAATATTTTCTAACAGAAAAAAGTTTGAAGAATCAAATGATGTGCTTTTTAACAACATAAATGGGTATAGAAGATCAGAAAAAAATTCTAAAACGATACCAAATTGTCGTTGGGACTGAAAGGGTTAATTATAAATTTTTGAAGTTTTAAAATGCCAAAAATATACAGGAGATGGCAACACTATTTGTTAAACTTTATCAATTTTGGCTTTACTTATGCAATAAATTATTTTTAATTGTGTTTAACTTTATTTTCTCTAAAGTATTAATGATCAAAACCTAGCTTCACTGATATGCTATTACCTTGATCAAAAAGTTCCCGGAATAACCACCGTCAAACGCTCCTAGCGTTTCGATTTGAGGTTTTTTTTTCGTTATTAAGTTGGTACGTCTGTTGTTGATATTCCCTCCAAATTTTAGCGTCATAGCTTGACATTTCCAAAAGTTACGTAGCCAAGAGTGCTTATCTCTGTGTGTGTCTTCGATTTTTTACAATTTCAGAAATGGACTTAAATTTGCAACAACGAACTCAAGTCAAATTTTTGCGGACGGATTCGTAGACAAGTTCAAGTCCTCCGCTATCCCCCTGATGGTTAGTTAGCGGTTATTTTTTTTTATTTTATCAATGTTTTCATCGGTTTCCAATGTCTATGGTCTGCCACTGCGTTCATCATCTTCGATGTACCCACAAACTTGTATCGAATTTTGCGTAAAAATGGATTTAATGGCTCGCGAAAGTGGAAAATGTTAGAAAAGTGTTTCTGCAACGATTCTCTGAAGAAACAGGTCGTTTACCAGTGGCACAAGCGGTTTAAAAGTGGTCGTGAGTCATTCGAAGACGATGAATGCAGTGGCGAACCGTCGAGATCAAAAACCGATGAAACATTGATAAAATAAAAGGTCAATTACTGCAAAAAATGTTGGTCAATAACCGCAAATGAACCATCAGAGAGATAGCAGAAGATAGAACATTGCATATGGATCCTTCCGCAAAATGTGATACAAGTTCGTTGTTGCAAATTTAAATCCATTTATAAAAAATCGAGGACATACACACAGATAGATCCACTCTTGGCTACGTAACTTTTGCAAATGTCAAACTATGATGCTAAAATTTGGAGGGAATATCAACAACAGATGTACCAACTTAATAATAAAAAAACTCAAATCGAAACGATAGGAGCGCTTCACGGTGGTTATTCCGGGAATTTTCTGATCAAGGTACTACTCATGTTCAACACCTATGTGTCACATTAAATGTTTTCATATCATTCCTGCATTGGCCCTGATAATAGTCTTGCTTGCATGTTTGTTTGCGGAGCAAACAAATAGGAATTGCAAAGCAATTCCCGGGAGTTGGCGAGTGGTAGCGAGCAGGGGCTTTGCCCCTAGTATTTTATATTAAAATGAAAAAAAAAGTGTTTGATATTTATTCAATTTTTGCTGAAAAAAGGTGATCTGCCTTATCGTACCTTAAAATGAAAACTTGAGGTCCAAAGTAATGTTTTTTATGTATTTTTACAGTTGGAGATGGCTGACAGGGCCCTGAGGTCCCAATGTGCCCCGGGAACCAAGGTTGAAACAGAAACTGTTTTAACAGAAAGAGGCTCCATCAGCATTTCCATACACTGTCAAAAAGTGTACGGAATCACTGGTATCAGTATTATATAAAAGACTGGACATATACTGTGTGTGACTATGATTAATACTGTGTACACAGGGTTTCGGCCAACATGAAATGTCCTAAATTCATTACTATTCATGGGGGCTGGGGAGCCCAGTCGGTTAAGCACTCGCCTAGCATGCGAAAGGTCCCAGGTTCGGGCATCGGCAAAATAACTGCCGACCTATAAACGGCCTGTGCAGCCAAAAATGTCCGACGAATAATACCCCGTGTAAGGGAGTGCACGTTAAATATCCTTCAAAGTCCTAACGCTGCGTACGATGTCGCCCTTAACGGTTGCGTTGGGTGCCTATTCAGGTGTGGCTCGTCATCTGACTGTGGTTCTAAAATACGACGGCCGTCGCCAATAGCCCTTGTAGTGCGACGATAATTCAAACCAAACCCTCTGTAACGGAATGCACGTTAAATATCCTTCAAAAGTCCTAACGCTGCTTACGATGTCACCCTCAACTGCTGCGTTGGGTGCCTACTCAGGTGTCGGCTCGTCACTTGACTGTGGTTCCAAAATATGACGCCCATCGCCAATAGCCCACGTGTAGGTCTAGTGTGACGATAATTCAAACTTAACCATTACTATTCATGACTGAAAGTAACAATTTTCATGACTCCATTAATCGGAAGGTTATTTGAACGTATTCTTTATTGAAATTTAAGTTTAGTTTTACCAAATTACGATGCGAAGAAAAGTAAACAATGGTTAAGAAAAAGCATAGCAGCAGTTGACTATTTTTTGCTGTTTCAGCGAATTGGCATCGCAAATTACGAGGCCATACCGCTTAAATCGAACCCTGTTTACTGCTCAATGTAAATACAAACTTAAACGATCTGCGGCGTTTATGGTGACATATTAAATAATGTTATAAGAGCTGTTTCGAAATGCATACAAATCAACCATTTTTTCATGACTTTTGGTCATTTTTGGCTCAAATTCATAAAATTTACCTAATGTCAAAAATATTGACTTTTCATATGGGCCGAAACCCTGTGTATAACACTGTACCTTAATACAGTTACATACTGTGTGAAGTGTACTGGCAGTGACTTGTAAATATAAATTTGATAGACTTGATTATTTTGAATTCTCAGAGCTACTGTCAAATTCCGTTTACAACGACAACTTGTTATGATGCTATAATTTTTCCCGTCTCTTGGACTTTTACGTCATAATATCCTGCTTATAACGACAATGTTTAATTAAATCTTTGGTTAACCCTTTCAGTCTCAGTGATGCCATTTGGCATCACGTTCTTTAAATGCTTGTAAGGTAACCTTAAAAATATGGACCCAAATGTGTATCTTTTAAACAGATTGATGGCAGATTGAAAAATATTTGTTCTTCAACAAACAGATCAACCAAGAAAAAGCAATGGAAGATTTTCTTGCTATTTTTTTTCTTTTGAAGTAGTGTGCGATAATTTTAATTATGCATTTAAAAGATGGTGTAGTTTATTGTTGAACAAAAAAAAAATTAAGTTCAAGTTGGATCTCTAAAAATATCTTATGTTTTACCATTGTTAATTCCTAGTTTAAGATAAGTTCTTGTGTTGTTGAATTTATTTTTTCTATTTTATTTCCAGAATTATGTATAATTTTATTTAAATGAACAAGCAAATAAAATACTTTTAAAATAGAATATATTTCTTTAATCAGGAAAAAACATGTTTTCAACACTGTTGATGATACTAAAAAAAATTAAATAGTGATGTTATTAATTGCACACTTTTCTAAAATAAGTAACAATTTTCTAAATCGAAAAGAAAAACTTTTATATCACACAAACTAACACAAGCATTCATCAAATAATTACAAATTGAAAGGATTTTATTAACAAATATACATTTCTTAACCTATCCTGTGTCACCAACTTTTTTTTAGCTGGTCAATAAAGTTATACAATTGCAATTGTTTTTAATTATCTTATTTACAAATATATACACTTCAAATGCTGACTTTTATATTATAGCGCAAGGTCAGGACTTTTTAGCCTATTTCAAATGGGCTAAAAAGTCCTTGTTACTTTCTTTAAAGGTATAACACCTTTCATTTATTTGCATTGCCTAAAAGGAAGTCCTTTAACTCTTAGAACACACATTTTAGTCAAATATACTGTATATCACAAAAAAGATGTTTTTAGATTCTCAATTAATGAAACCAATATACCCCGATTACGAACAATTTTGTAATTGAAAGCTTCGTGGAAGAACGTGCATCGCATATGTTTAAAATAAATATTTTTTAAGAGAGATACTCAGATTAGTAGAAACCGAACTTACAAACATCCCCTTAATTTAAGGTTTATGAAAAGGGGAAAACTTGTTTTCTTTTAAGGAGGAAATAACATTCACTGATACAAAAAATCTCAAATTTTCAAAAATGTCACATGGCATGTTCTTCCACTAAGCTCTTCAATTGCTCCTTAGAAGTTTTGTGTCCCAAGTAGAGTTTGTCGGTTGAGTTTTTTAAAGTTACAACCCAGGCATGAAGTATAGGATTACAGCAAAACAATGCTTCTTACAGTAGAACCTCGATTTAGCGACCCCTTCGTTATAAAGACAGCTTCGGAAAGTCCCAATAATTTTACCATAGGAATAGTGTTAAAAAAACTTTTTGGCGACCGAAAAACTAGCAGTTCCTCGACCAAATATTTGTTAGACATTTAAGAAAACAATTTGCTACCAGAAGCCATTTTCGTATTTGCTTCAAAATTTCAACTTGTGGAAGTGTGTGATACGTGGAATCTGTTTGCTTTTGTTTGAGCACAATGAAGAAACCCCTCCTCGAGCAAGGAAAGGGGTCGAACAATGGATGAATAGGGCAGGGACAAATTCCGGGAATTCCTCGGGGACCAGTGTTGCAAAACAAGCCAAGGTCAGCTTAACTTTTCACACATTCTGTAATAATTGGTTGTCAAACATAGCTGCAGTAAATACGGCACCACATTTGACCATTGGACTAACTGACCTTGTATAATTTGCATGTCTACAATATGGCTCTTATAAAAAAAACCGGAGCTAAATTTCTATCAATGTGAAATGTTATGTGTTGTCGCTACTGTGAGAGAGCAATGCCTCGAATTTTCTACAAAAAATAACAGAAATAGAAAATGCCATAATTAAGAACTCTGTTAGAACTTTGAAACAATCTTCGATTGCTTCATTTTTATCTGCACAATAAGTGTAAATGCAAATTAAACGTTTCTATAGGTATGTATAAGTTTTCTCCGTTTGTAAGATTTTTTTATTAAAATTCTTTATAACGTCCCTTCGATATAACGACCGCAAGTTGTTGGTCCCGAGAGCGTTCGCTGTATTGAGGTTCTACTGTATTAGAGATTTGGGGTTGCCGAAGGTAATAAATAAACACAAAATATCATGCAGCTTATTTAAACCTAAAATTGAAGCCATAGCTATCATATAAAGTACTAGATTGGCTGATCAGGTGACCATTATGCTAACGACGGTACGCGCATAGAGACCCCAGAGGAGGGGCAATTTGGCCAGTGTTGCCATCTGTCTCGTTAATAAGAAAAATGGTACGAAAAAAATACCATTTAAATCTAAAATTACAAAAAAATATTATAAAAAATCATTACGTTTTTTTAGAAGTCAAGTTTGGAATATTTTTGGGTAAAATATTCCAAAAGGCAGCTTGTATTTTTTTTTTTTTTAATTTTAGAATCAATTTTTTGCCAAAGCACTTTTTTCCTTAAAGTGGTGGCAATACTGGCCAAATTGCCTCTCCTCTGGGGTCGCCATGCATGTCATGTCATTAGCATTGGAGGTCACGTGATCTGCCAATCTAGTACTTTATATGATACCTATGATTTAAGCTTAATTTTGTAGAGCAGTAAACTACAAAGTTAACAGAAATGTGTTTTAAAAACTAAATAATAAATTAAGAAAGCTTTAAATAAATAATTAAAGAAATTGGGTCCAATACCTAGATGAGGTGTTGTCCAATATTACAAAAATGATAGTTTGATGCAATTTGGTACAAATGTATTTATATTAAATATAGGATAAGAGTTAACTTGAAGGATTATTTTAAACATAAATTTCTGTCTTAATATAAAGTGATGTAATTATTAAAATAATATTACAAGCCTTTTTGCTTGCTTAAAAAAATTGTTTTAAATGCAAAATTTGAGAGCCAAAAATCCACCAACTTAAAAAGTTCCGAAATCTTTGATTAATTGAATCTTAATTAATAAATTTATTTAATGTTACTACTTTTGTAAATTGAATAGAATTTTTTTTGCCTTTTTTCATAGCAAATAAAATATAACATAAAATGTGTCAAATAAAAAAAAATCTTCATCGAGCATTCACCCAAATTGTGCGGATTTTTGGATCCTCCACTGGACATGCAATATTACTACAGAAATCCAGAATCAGTATAACAGTGCAGCAGAGTGCAGAGGCAGAAAGCAAATTTCAATCCTTTTGCATCCAATATATATTTCAATATTTCCCCATAAAAATTATTTTGCCTATTATTATAGCAACCAACACATCTAAAAAAAATAAAGAAACAAAATTTTAACTATCTAATTCAAAATAAAAAAATGGAAAAGGTCTCTATATCGGAAAGTTTGGATTTGAGGTGCTCCATTGTATTATTTCAATAAATAGAAAAAAATAAGATTAAAATGGAAAATAAACAATTTTAAGGACCTTAAGATTCATTTTCTCAGAGAGCAGGTTTTGAAATACTATATAAACCGGTAAAACAAAATTTGTGATTACAGACACAACTCCCGAGCCATATGGTCTCATAGCACAAGTCTGACAGCTCCGTTTGAGATAGGAGCTTAACTTCTTAAAAAATAAACTTAATTTAGAACATAAATTTTAAGGTCCTTAAAATACATTTTCCCAGAGAGCAGATTTTATAAAACTATGAACTGGTAAAGAAAATGTGATTACAGATACAACTCCCGAGTCATGCTTTCCTGGCACGAGTCAGACAGCCACATTTGGGGTAAGAGTTTGACTTCGTTTTCTAGGATGGTAAGGAGGTCGGGCCGAGTTTGCATCTTTAGCATGGCTTTGGCTGTCTCCATACCCTAAAAAAAAGATACTTTTTAAAATCGTGGAAAAATTAAGTAGGTTTGTAACAGAATCTGTCGCGTAGCCTGATTCAACACAACATTTGTGTTTAACAGGGAAAAAAAGGCGCCAAACACAGGCCTCAGAACTAGTAATGCTCTAAAAACAGTAGACAAAAGATACTTTTAAATAAAAAAAAGAGACTAAAAGTAGACTAGGGTAATAAGCGTTCTGCGAATCGTTTCAGCAAGAAAAAAAATCTTTCATCAGATTGGCAATTTACGACTCCTTGAATATCCGTAAATTACGAATTTATAAAATGTAAAACTAAACATCAGTAAAGTTGTGAATTTTCGGAAGTTGGCTAATAAAGAAGTACAGAACCAGACACACATAATGCTCTATTCCAGACACTTTTAAACTCTGGCAATATTACCATTTTTTTAAACTTAAACCTGGCTAGAATCAAAAACCCTAAGATAAGCCGAAATAGAAAAAGTTTAAAAAGGCGGAAGAAAATCAAGCACTTCTTGTGATATCTAATGTGGTCACATATCTCACATACTCTTGAACAGCGGAAAATATTGTTTGGTCCGACTTGGCCTGAACCGGAGCTACAAAAGTAACCAGACGCTCTTACGATCAGCATAGGCAAAAAAACTGTCAATTATTATGAAGCAAGGCAACTTACCTCATCGGTGGATTTCATGAAAATTACTAGGCAACAAAACTAGCAAATCGGGAAGCATTGTTGGATTTTACTGGGCAGTAACTGATATTCCAAGACATCTTAGTGCAATTAATCAAATTCATCTTCATTTTTATTATTAAATTTATTAATTTAACTTGTTTTGTACTGCAATTCATAACTTTGAAGTCAAAAAATCACCAATCCTTACAAATTACAACAAAATTCGAAGATCGCTTAATCGTAAAACCTTGAATATCGATGACTAAAAAAATCCTCAAATATCTGTAAAAACAGCAAAATCACACACAGGAAATATTTTAATCGAGAAACTGAAAATGTGTAAATCGTGCATCTTCAAAAATCGGGAATTGAAGACTCTTGAAAATAAACAAACCTAAAAAAATTAGCACATCACATAATCTTAAATTCCACCCAAATAATGAATCTAGTTAATGGCAAAGACGGAAAATCGAGAATATCTGAAAATCAGCAAACAAACCGCGAATCAACTTTTAAATTCGAGCAATTAATTTAAAATTCTAAATCAAAATCTTAAAAGAAAAAGACAAATCTTGTAACTTTCTTGAAATCAGCAAATCTGAAATTTACAATGGGGGATTTTTTTAAAAAGTCGGCTGATCGCTAAACCTTGAAATAAACTATACAAAAAGCTTATCTTCATAAATCTATATAAATCGAAACTTCCAGTAAGTGACAAACCAGAATTTTCAACAAATTCAAGCATAATTCCGATTTTTCCATCGCTAAAAAAATCCAAGTACAATTCTGTGTACAGCCATCAGCCAAAATCTGGAAAGTCAGATGTCACAATGAGCACTGTTGAAAATACAAAACAAAACGAAGCAATCCTGTAGCGTTGAGCTGTAACATCACCGATAGAAAAGCAAAAGACATATTTGCATAAGAGAAAAAGTTCTTAATATGCCAGCAATGTTCTTGTTAAATCTCGGCGAAAGTTACCACTTTTTCACCACTGGTGAAAAAAAGCTAATTTAGAGACTTTGACCTGAAAAAAGATACTTTTAGAGACACTTTAAAAAAATAGAGACTAATAGCTAGAAAAGAGACTAGTTCCTAGGCCTGCAAACACAGCAGCAATTCAATACTAAGCACATTAAATTAAGCTAGTTTCATTTATTTTCTTTCGAAAATTCAATAATTATTTCTCATTGTTTGCTAAATAAATTTATATTTAAAGAATAATATAATATTCCTCGCTTTTAAATCAAATAAAAAATATTTCATATCAACATACAATAAAAATTTGCGCAAAAAAATCTTTCGTATTAACCTCTTAAGACCCGGGCAAAATCCTACAAGTATATTCGTAATCTAAACATACTTTTCATACAAATATATGCTAGAAAGTATGTTTTTCAAAGAAATTTTAAAACAATTATGATTAATAGTTACTAGGGACACGCCTTGAACTCTAAAAATACACCATTTTGGTGCAATAAATGCAACAAAAAAGGCTGTATAACTTATTTGTAACTAACAGATTACTTTATTACATTGTTTTAATGCAAAATGCCTTTTTAAAGAACTCTTTTAATTTCATTTTTTATAGAAATAAATGACTGATACCTGTAATCAAAGGCTTAACCGGTATTTGCATTTTCTTCTCTCGAACCAGGTCAATTTCAATCTAATTAATGTGCTTGAGGGTAGGTTATAAAAAATTTCCCCAAATGGGGACGCCGGGTTGCAAGAGCTTTAACCCATTCAGTCCCAGTGATGCCATTTGGCATCATCACTTTCAATATTTTTTTTTCTAAATGTTTATGCCCCGTTATGACATCCAAACACACATTATTCGATTTTTCACACTCTGTTCTATTAGACAATATTTTACATTAATCTCAATAGAAATCAAAACTATTTTTTTTATTCAGAAAATAGCTAACAAGCATTTCACTTGATTTTTGAGAAGTTCACTTCAGTTCCTCATATTTAAAACACAATTTAAACTATTTCGGTTAAAATAATTATTAAATTTTTTTGATAATATGGTCAGATACCTTAAAATATATAACTCGAAGGGTTTTTAGGTAATATATATATATATTTTTATTTTGTTGTTTTCCACAGTTAAAAATGTTTGGCATTATTTCAAAAACCATATAAAAAATTAAAAAAAAAATTTTTTCTTATGGAACTCTTATATTTGACCTAAAATAAGCTTATTTTGTGAATATCAGATGTTTCTGTAGTGTAGTAAATTTTTGGGACTGAAAGGGTTAACAAGGTGTTGCCACTTACTGTGAGACTAGTCTTCATATACACCTTGACCTTAGAGACAAGGTCATCCGGTAGGCTCTTCTCGTCGAACACTTCTGTGATGAGGTTGATTTGCAGGGCTTCTTGTGCGGTCAAAACACGGCTCCTCATTATTAGGTCCGTAGCCTGAAAAATAGTGTTTAATTTACACCAATATTTACTATAGTTAACATAATAGGCGACTCGGACATGATCTATACATAATACTAGGGATTGGAAAGTTACTTATAAAGTAACTGTTATAGTTACTTAATATGAAAAGTAACTAATTTAGGGTTCATACCCTATCTATGATAGTGGAATTCAGGAGTTTTTCAGGAGTGCAGCAATGTAAATTCAGGAGGTAAGGGGCTGAGCACATATATATAGGGGTAAGTGGTGTACCTTGGACGTATATGTGTACCTCGAACCTATGTTGATTCTAGCTCGATTAGCTTAGATATTGAAACAACACCACATGCAGTTAAAGTATTTGCTACCAGGGATCTCAGTGAAGTTCTATCTGTTTGTTTAAAAGGTCAATTTTTTAAAGAGGTTTCGAAAAACTAAATTCACAGTTCAAAAGTGAATTTTTGTCAGATCCTTTAGAGTAATTTTTTACTCAAACATGTAGTGTTTATTCAGAATCGATGGTTATGCAATATAAAGCAAAGTCATAGCTATAAAACAGTGTGCTTGAAATTAAGTTAAGTCTAACCTTAACTTGGTGATTAACTATTTTGTTTTTAATATCCAAGTTTTTAATACCTCGAACCTAATACAAGTGGTGTACCTTGGACTGGTCCAAGGTACACTACTATCTATCTTATGTGCTTCAGATTGTTGAAAAACGTTTTTAAAATTCAAGTATATTCTTTCCTTTGAAAAATTAAGTATTTTAAGCTATTAATATGCAACCCTGATTTGTAAAATCTAGAAAAATGGAAATTTGTAAGAAATTTTGATATGATGTGATAAAGAATTTTTTTTTGTAGTTGTAGTATTGATATAATATAGAAAATAATTATTGCATGCTCATCTAAAAAGATATTTTTATAATAAATATCTAAGCAGAACATCCTTTTTACGTTTAGGCCTAGTTGAATAAACATAGGGGGAAATATTTGAGTTTTTTTTCCAAATTTAAGACAGAAAGATAGCCAAATGTTTTTCTATGGCATGAAATAACAGTTTAATTTTATGCTGCATTTTAACGAATACACCCGAGAAAGATTGCATTGCAGCTGAAAAAGCCAAAAGGGCACTAAAAAAACTAAAGCAATAAAACCCCTTACTGAGCCAATTGACCTAACATAACCAATTAACTACAATCTTGGCTAGAAATAAGAGTAGGTTGTAAAATGTATTTTTGAATTTTATGTGGCTAATAAATATTGGTTTTCGGACTGTAAATCAAGTCTCTCTACCTGTTAATAATTGGTCCAAGGTACACTACCGGTTGGACCAAGGTACACTGCTGGTGGTGTACCTTGGTCCTAATTACAATTTTCTGTATTTATTTTTTTAATAGTTGAAATCATTTAAATAACATGTTAAAATAAATATATGTTGTATATAACAACATTAAGTATTCAGTAAAAATATTTTTATTCACTTTTTGCAAGTAATTAAGAAAATAAAAATTTAGAAGTCAAAATAGGTCCAAGGTAACCCACCTTCCCCTACCGTTATCATTTTAGGGGGAGGGGAAAAGCCAAATGATATGGTAGAATATCGAGAGGGGGGTTTAAGTTTGATAACGTTATAATTTTTATTTATTTTCAATTTTCGTACATAGTGCAATATTCGCGAGTTCATTTCTAAATCACAAAAACCATAAAAACATTGCTGATAATTATGGTATTGATATTGAGTGTACACCAATAATTTTATGAAGGAATGGGTGTGATACAGAATTAAAAACATAAAAATTTTTTCGTACCTGATAACGATATCGAGTGGGGGGGTTCGTGTAATGATTATGTTTGATATCGTAGGGCAATCATAACTTGAGTTAATTTGATCGCCCCCAAGTGGGCAATTTGTGTTATCAAGGGGGCAAAAAATAATTGAGGGGCGATTAGGGGGACCTTTTGTAAAGTAAAACCATTCTCCAACCATAACCAAATCAGCCAAATTTTACTTTCAACTCTCCTAAATTTTCTAGAAACCACTAAAAATTTCTTAGTTAATTAGTTATTTAACTTTTGTTCCTTAAAAATGTGTTTTATTTTTTTTCTATTTTATTTACAAGTGACCGGACAAAGCTTCTTTGGTTGTTTTTTATAAACGGTAGTAAGTGTTATAAAACTGTGTTATAGTTACTTTAACTCAAGTTATGATTAGACACAACAAAACATGAAAATTAAAAGGGGGCGATGGATGTTAATCAACCTAAAGAAGGGGGCGATGGTCCAGAAAAGGTTGGGAACCACTGTCGTAGGGGAAGGAGGGGGTCAACAATATGTGAAAAATTGATAACATTATATGTGCACAGCCCCGAATGCAGAATAAAAAGGAAGGTATGTTTGTTATTGCATTAGTCCAGTAACTTCAAATGATAAAACTGAAGAAAAATCTTCTAAAGAGTTGTGCGGTGCAATATGGGACATTAACTAGTTCTAGTATCAAGATGTTCGAACTGCATTTTCTACTGCTCAGTCGCCGATTTATATTTCTCAATCTGGTTTTGTTCGTGAACAACCAAAAATAACTTAGTTGAGAATTTGACTTAGGAACGGTTGATTAACAGATCAAAGAAAGACGATATCATTGAGCTTCTGCTTTACTTCAATTTAAAATAAAAGGTCTTACCCTCGTTGCTCCTACGATACGGGGCAGGGTGTAGGTGGCGCCACCTTCCGGGAAATAGCCGAACCTCAACTGGGGAAGACAGAAGGTCGCCTTTTGGCTGGCAATAACTGTGTCCGCATGGTTCAGTACGGTCATGGCCAGGCCATGGGCAGCCCCGTTAACGACAGCAACTAGGGGCTTCTTGAACGCAGACAGAGCTTCGATCAAGTTCCTAAAATAAAAGATTAACATTTTAAAAATAGATAACATTTATCCTTGTCGATCCGAATAGTTCGCCTTTCACTCCTTAACAGCTCAAATATGGTGGAAGTGTCGACTTTGAAAAATGGGAAGGAAGATTTTGGTTTAGGCCAAGAGTTACTATATTTGGCAATTCATTGCTTTCACAGGTGCATATTTCTTGTTTAGAAACAGATTCTCAATTGATTGCAAACTTGCATCGCTATATTTTAACTTAGAGCGTTTACCAATGAATAATGATACTGAATGTGTTTACATGCTACAGACGCAAATCGATTGACAATCAAATCAAGATAGAAAAGAGATGCATGTGCAAATGTCCATCAGCAATTAACTATAATCCTCCTTTCACCAATAACTCGTGTGTAGTTTTATAATGACACATTATTTCTAACCAAACTTACCCAATAATCCTCTATGCTTGAAAAATGCCATGAAATTGGCTTGGACGTCAATTAGTATATGTTTTGAAGTTTTCCAGGTATTAAACGTACAAATCAACTTTAAAAAAGCACAAATTTTGACCAATGAGGAGTAGAGGGGAAGAACCCCTTGGCGAAAATTGGCAACAAGCAACCGGTTACTCCTTCATTATTCTTTTACTGTACAAGCATGGGACTCCTGTCTGGAGCAAATCAGGGTTGCCGCAAAAGAACCAAGAAACTGTTCGCTTTCCTTACACAGGCAATGGCTTGCTATCGTCGCCGAAAAGGTCTGATGCAGATAGATTCAAGTACAATGAAGGTTTTTCACGTGTAGGGGAGAGTGTTGTACCTTGGGACCATTTTTACAGTTTAATTTTTTTCTTCGATAATTATAGTCAAAATAAAAATTTAAAAGCAGCATTTCAACACACCAATATATTCCTCTATAATATATTTTTTTTAAATTCTGGCAGCTTAAAATTAAAAAATTGCTACTCATTTAAAGTAGAGAGGATAAACTGTCCCAAGGTACAATATGATGTTGTACCTTGGGACATACTTTATAATTCAGTCAATAGTCATACACTTGAACTAATTTGTGTCAGAAAACAAACTTTAATGCTTTTTCAAGGAAATACACAAATAAAACTTCATAATTCAAGAATAATTTAAATTATACAGCAAAATTGCAAGTCTAAATTGTTTAACATTATATGATGATACAATATGCTTTACTGTCCCAAGGTACAACACACTACATGGCTTAAATAAAAGCAAGATAGTGGTCAATCTAAATGCATTATCATTATTTTCTCATAACCAAAATATTTTAAAATCTTCTCTTTTATGAAGAAAATAAAACGCAGTTGACTTTTTGTAAAAGTACAAAGGTAAAAAATTATGTTAGAATGATAAAAATAGTTACATTGGGGTAATGAAATATTTTTTGTCAACAATTCATCAATTCGATGATGCTAGTGTTAAATTTTATTTTGATGATGTCTGTTGATTAAGGCTACTATTTGAAATAAACAATGTATGAATATTGCCAATAGATTCTTAGAAATTGTCAGTGTCCCAAAGTACAACACTCTCCCCTACTCTTCATATCTGACGCGAGATTATAGGGGAGGGGGGTCAAAAACTGCATCAAGTATTTTATGTATAACTCTAATAAAAGTTAACTGTTAACTCTGACAACCAATAAGAGCCTTACTTGACCGAATGCGCGATGGCAGGGGCTGCTTGTTCCCTGCCGGTTTCCTTCAAATCTGACTCGAGATTATAGGGGTCAAAACTGCATCAAGTATTTTATGTATAACTCTAATAAATGTTTACTGTTACAGGGTGGTAACAAAATCTGTGAAAAAAAGTTCCCTGATATTTCCATGATTTCCCTGATACTTTCATAAAAAATTACCTGACTTTACAATTGCTGTTTAGTTTGAATTATAGTCATACTAGAGCTACACGAGGGCTATTGGTGACGAGCATAGTAATTTAAAATCAGTCAAGTGACGAGCCGACACCTGAGTAGGAACCCAACGCAACTGTTAAGTGCAACATCGTAGGCAGCTTTGGGACTTTGGAACATATCAGTCGTTTGATAATAATTGACAGGTTTTTTTGCCTCTGCGTGATGGGAAGAGAGTCGAGTTTTCTTTTGATCAAGAAGTGTCCACTAGTGTAGAGATAAAAAAAATAACCTAAACCTACTGTTTAAATAATCCGAAATGGAAAAATTCCCTGATATTTTGAAAAATTCCCTGATATTTCCAGAATTAAAAAGTTCCCTGAGAATTCCCTGATTTCCAGGTTCTGTTACCACCCTGTGTTAATTCTGACAACCAATTAAGAGCCTTACTTGACCGAATGTGCGATGGCAGGGGCTGCTTGTGCCCTGCCGGGTCCGAGCAGAGGCCTGAGATCGATTCCGAGTCCAAAAGATTCTCCGATTCCATTCAGGATGAGGGCGTGGCAGTGGGGGTCCCTCTCTGTCCGACGCAGAACGTCACATAGCTCGTTAAGACTCTGGAAGAAAGATACTGATGAGTGTCGTTTCACCCTTTTTAGTCCCAAAAATTTTGCTACACTACAGAAACATCTGATAGTCACAAAATAAGCTTATTTTAAGTCAAATATGAGAGTTCCATAAGAAAAAAAATTCATTTTAATTTTTTAGATGGTTTTTGAAATAATGCCAAAATATTTTAACTGTGGAAAACAACAAAATAAAAATATATATATTACCTAAAAACCCTTCGAGTTATATAGTTTAAGGTATCTGACCATATTATCAAAAAAAAATTAATAATTATTTTAGCCGAAATAGTTTAAATTATGTTTTAAATATGTGGAACTGAAGTGAACTTTTAAAAAATCAGGTGAAACGCTTATTTGCTATTTTCTGCATAAAAAAATAGTTCTGATTTCTACTGTGATTAATGTAAAATATTGTCTAATAGAACAGAGTGTGAAGAATCGAATAATGTGTGTTTGGATGTCATAACAGGGCATAAACATTTAGAAAAAAAATATTGAAAGTGATGATGCCAAATGGCATCACTGGGACTGAAAGGGTTAATGGAAGATTCGTAGCGATTAACATCGGATCATCAGATTACAGGGTTGCCGCACTTTAAGGTAAAAAAAAAAGGACTATTTAAGGACTTTTCAAGGATATATTTATCGATTTTCAAGGACTGTATATTCCAGCATGCAACACCTAAATTTCACTATAGTTTTTTAAATTCAATTTAGAAAACAAATAGAGCTCTCTAACTTTCAAATGAACGTACATATCTATAATAATAAAAGAAAGAGTCTGTCTGTGTGTCTGTCTGTGGATCGCAAAAGACCTACTTAGACTGCTCTAAAAAATTCGAAATTTTTAATATGGATTCCTTTTAATACCAACGTGTGCACCTGAGGCTTAGTTTTTTCATATTTGATTGTGATTTTTAATTAATATAATTAGTTTTAAAAAAATGTCATCCACGTGGGATTGCGGGACCATAACAGGGCTTGAAAAACATGGACCGTGCCGAAACGGGGGCTTGACGCCATCCTCTATTAGTTTGATTGATTGAGTTTGGTTGAGATATGCTCTCGCCCTAAAGCCACTTCATCCTCTATTAGTGTTTGATTTTTTAAATGTGCATGCACCAACACGAATTTAATTTTGCTTTGATTTTGAGTGTATTTTCACAAGTAAGCATGCCTCTAAAAGGAAGCAATGCGAAGTCAACGGGTACCCAGTAAGGCGGAAAAATACTGCTAGTATGTTATAAAATAACCATTTCATTCACTTCACTTAATCACTTTCTCTGCCTTCTTGGATTATACATGTTTATATTTGACGACACAGTTAAAGAAAACACAATCAAGTTATCTTAAGCACAAGAATTATGTGTAAGAAATTAGTGATGTCATCGGAAGAGAGAAAGCAAAAAAGGTCACTTCGTTAGCCAAAAAATTTTACTTTTCAAGGTTGATAATGTTTCAAGACCTTAAAAATCAATATTCATTTTTTAAGCACTTTCGAGGTTTTAAGGACCGTGGCAACCCTGGAGTTAACATCTAGCATTGCCTAGTTAAATCTGGAGAATCCGCACATCAGCTTTAATGACGAAATTTATTTTGATGTAATAAGGTTGCTTTAACCCTTTCAGTCCCAAAAATTTACTACACTACAGAAACATCTGATATTCACAAAATAAGCTTATTTTTGGTCAAAAATAATAGTTCCATAAAAAAAATCATTAAAATTTTTTATATGGTTTTAGAAATAATGCCAAAATTTTTTAACTGTGGAAAACAACAATATAAAAATATATATTACCTAAAAACACTTCAAATTATATAGACCACATTATTAAAAAAATTTTAGTAATTATTTTAACCGAAATGGTTTAAACTGTGTTTTAAATATGTGGAACTAAAGTGAACTTTTAAAAAATCAGGTGAAACACTTGTTAGCTATTTTCTAAATAAACAAATAGTAGTTCTGACTTCTATTGAGATTAATGTAAAATATTATCAAATAGAAAAATGTCTGAAGAATCGAATGATGCGTGTTTGGATATCATAACGGGACATAAACATTTGGAAAAAAATATTGGAAGTGATGATTCCAAATGGCATCAGTGGGACTGAAAGGGTTAAGTGTGGTAAAGCCTTATACAGAATGATATACTTTTGCAGAATAATATATTATATGGAATATATAATTTTTGACTTTAACGGAACATCGCTAATATGGAATGTAAAATATTTTTACAGAATTGCCTAATATATTTTTACGGAATAATATATTGGAAATAATACGGAATCAATATGGAATAATAAATTATAAGGAATTAATGAGGAATAATATATTTTTACGGACTACTATATTACATGGAATTAATATGGAATAATATATTTTTTTCCTATAAATACAATATATATTTTTACGGAATAATATATCGGAATTAATACGGAATCAATATAGAATAATATATTATAAAGAATTAATATGGAATAATATATTTCACACAATAAATACAATGTGAATGAATAATCGAATGATGTGTGTGAGGATGTCATAACGGGACATAAACATTTGGGGAAAAAATATTGAAAGTGATGATGCCAAATGGCATCACTGGGACTGAAAGGGTTAATTACACAATACTCACCTCCATTGTAAAGTGCGACAGCCTCAATATCACCTGGGTGTAGTCGTTGTATCTGTGCACAAGAAGGGTCCGGTAGTAGCAAGCAGCGAGCGTGGAAGAGCGATCGATTTTTAGGACTTTTTCGACGGATGTGCCGGGTAAGGTCGATAAATCTGCAAGTTAAAAAAAAGGGTAAGGAATAAAAACAAGTTGGATGCAGAGAACACAGCAGAAAGAGGCCAGTTTCTACCAATTGTTTTGTCGGTACAGTATTTGTACAACGTACAGTGCCTCACATTACAGTATTAGTCTTTGAAGGTACTCAACTAAGTTTCTAAGTATACAGTGGTGGCCAAAAGTGTGGATATTTTTTGAAAGTTTCATGTGTTTCAACTATTACCCGTGTGCTTGCATCTATTAAATTTCGCTTAAATACAAGCATTTAAATATTAAGTTGAAGGTAATTTAATGTAGAATTTCATTAAAAAACAATTGAAGTATCTGTATTACAAATAAAGTTATGCTCATTTTAGTTAAATAAACAAGCACAATCAATGGATTCCCTTATGCTGATATTGCAATAGAAGTTGGTGGTTAAATGACTTGCAAAACTAAGACAGATCATACTATTAGTTGGATAACATATTTGATTATATGGGACCAAAGGTCTCATAGACTGCTTCAGCAATTTATAGACAGTGCTCCTCATAAGGATTAAATTACTTTTAATGTGATATACAATTGTTTAATTTGATATAACATTAGTATATTCCGTAATCACACAAAGCTGAAAAATATGAAACTTTAAAAAAAAATGTCCAAAATTTTGCCACCTCTGTATAATTTATTATAAATTTTTACAAGTTTACAATTCAGCATATTAACCAAGCGTAAATAAAACATAACCTATCTCATAATTAGTATGACCAAACATACTGCATTTCACAGTACAGTATAACTTTTAAAGTACAGTCAAACCTCGATAACTCGACTTCCCGTAGGTCGAATAATCTGCCAACTTGAACTTTTGATCAAGTCGCAAATCATTTCTATACTTTTCACCTTTTGACCCCATTATTCTCTTGTTGTTTACATCGGCTTTTGGAAAAATGGAAATGCTTACAACTATAGTATCATGGCACCTATCAAACCATGTCGACCTGTCCTAAGTACCAGTAGAGAGGATTGGGAAGTAACTTCAATAACTCGAACTTTGGATAAATTGAATATTTGGGGGGGGGGGTCCTAAGACTTTCGAGTTATCGAGCATTGACTGTGTTTGTACTGCTTCAAAGAGTCCCAATATATGTAAAATGCCTCTTTTGGACAAGGGTACTGCAAAATGCCCCACAATTTGATTGAAATTCCTTTATATAAACCATTTTAAATAGGGTACAGTAAATAAAATATCAAGTAACTTATTAAAAAAAATTGTGATTTATTTCCAACAGTTTAGTGGTTTGCATCTTATTACAGGACTGAAGAGTTCATTACAAACTTGAAATTATAATAATATTGTAAAAAAAAATTGAACTATACCAAGATGCATAGAATCACTCTTTGCTTCTTTAATATTAGACTGAACTGACATACCAAATATAAAATCACCTTACTGATAATTTATCAAATGACATAAAATAGTACATCCAAATGATATTGATGTTCCAAATATCTGATCACCTAACTGATAATTCATCAAATGATATGTCTTCTCAAGTTAGTAAATCAATATAATATTAAGCCTTTGCAGTATACTAACTATATCATAGAGAAATGTTATACTTCTAATGTACACAATGTAAAAACACCTACTGTTTACATCCATACTTGGGGGAAAAAAGTTTAGTTGTAGACTTTTACTAAACAGACAAGTTGAAGCAATACTTTTAATACTACTTACTTAACATGCATGACATGTTATAACAAATTTAAATGCTGATATCAGCATGGCAGAATATACTGAAGGAGCACTAAATAGTACAGAGGGGAATTGATTAATTTAAAATAAAAGTTTACATAAATCAATGCTGTTAGAGGGTACACCTGTGCAATGCCAGGTATATAAAATAATTAAACTCATAGTTTCCTTGCACAGAAGCCATGACTATGGGCGGAGCTATAATAGGGCTACCAAACGTCCGTATTTAGCAGGACACGTCCGCATTTAGAGGCTCTGTCCTGCCGTTCGTATTTATTTTTTAAAAATCCCTAAATGTCCGTATTTTTGAAAATTCAATTGATATTGAAGATCTTTGAAGACGTTTGTATGCATTTCAAAGTGTAATAGTTTACTTTTTTTTTTTTAGTTTACTTCAAAAACGTGTTTTATGTATCTACTCAAAACACCGGTCCTTGTCTAGATACATAATACAGTAAACTCCCGATTATCCGCGGAATTGGGTGGCGCGGCATTCGCGGATAAGCGAATTCGCGGATAATCCGCAAAAGTAAAGAAAATATCCACAAAATTGCTTTTGCTTTCATAAAAATAAGGTAAAATATGTAACAGTTATGAAATATGAAGATTTATACAATTTTACAAAAATCGGCCAATTTTTTGTTCTGTTTATTAGAAATGAAGCTTCTCATTCTTATTTGTGATTGAAGTTTGTCTTATTCTTATGTTATTCGTGATTGTCTCTCATTCTTATTTGTAATTGAAGATTTTTTTTTGAACTTTTTTTCGCTTCTCACTCATTTTGCAATCAAAATCACGCAAAGCAGTTCACTGAAATCGCGAACAGTTTATTTTACAATTGACGCTTTTCGGCAAAAATCGACACGTGATGTGCACCTGGCCGAACACATTTTGGCACACACCAGGTTTCCTATATCATCCTTATTTTAATGTTGTTCGTTGTTCTTAATGCATTCTTCGTTTTTTTTAAAAATTTATTCGTCGTTCCTTGAATGTGTTCGTCATTCTTAAGATTAATTCGCTGTTCTTGGAATGCATTTTTTCAACACGTATTAAAAAAACTAAATTTAATTTTTCTGCGATTTGTTAAATTATTATTTTTGCAGGGAAAAGTGAGAGGAGAATCATGACCAGCGGATAATCCGCAAAGCGGATAATCCACCCGCGGATAATCGGGAGTTTACTGTATATCCAAAGACATGGACTTATTAAGAAAAATTGGTTCTGTAGAAAAATCTGCAAATAATGTTTAAATAATATAATGAAATAATGTTTATCTCGCTAATAATAAGTTTTTTTCTCAATTTTAAATGTGTCCTGCTTTTTAAAAGTAAAGTGTCATGTTTTTTACTTTTTTTACCTGGTAACACTAAGCTATAAAACATGCTGAACAATCAGATGAACACAAAATAAAATGGCCGAAATTTTCTCTTAATCTGATTGCTATGTGCGTGTTTTATAGCTCCGCCCATAATTGTGACTTTTGTGCAAGGAAACTACGAGTTTAACTATACTCTTACTAGACAGACATGTTAGGAAAAACTTAAATGCTGATATCAGCATGGGAGAATGTGCTGAACAGTATAGAAGGGCTTAAAATAAAAGTTTACATAAAATATAAATCAATGTTGTTAGAGGGTACACCTGCGCAATGCCAGGTATATAAAGTAGTTAAACTCATAGTTTCCTTGCACAGAAGCCACAACCATGGGCGGAGCTATAAAACGCGCGTAGCAATCGGATGAAGAGAAAATTTTAGCCGTTTTATTTTGTATACATCTGTACAGCGCGTTTTATAGCTCCGCCCATAATCATGGCTTCTGCGCAAGGAAACTATGAGTTTAACTATAACACATGTGCAATGCCAGGTATATAAAGGCAGTCCATTTTAAAAAAAGTAGTGACTATTGTGTACTTATGTCATTTAAAGTAAATTTTAAATATTGAGTATTTGTGTTTAGGTTTGACCACCCAACCAAAGAGTGTTTGTGCTGATCCAATGGAAAGGCTTATTTCCTACACCTAAACCGACCTTAAGTTTGCAGTATACAAATGTTCTACGAGAAAAAGGGTAATTAATTCCCATTTTCGAGTGCCAGAATCGAATAAAAAAAAAGTGTTTCACATTCAATAAACAAGTTTATTTGTTATTTCAAGACATAAATTTATTATTTTTATTAGTTTAGCTTCAGTTAGAGTGTTATTTTAATTATTTTTTCCTTCGATTTTGACATAACAGGGCGCACGAATATCAGGGTCGAAGGAGCAACCAATGGGAGCAGGCGAAATTTCGGCGCCAGCAGCGTTGTTACGCAGTCTCCTCCGCCTAGTACGTTTCTCTGCTGCAAACTTAAGGTTGGTTTTGGTTTCAGGCACATTACTCCAGCTGTATTGAATATTTTTGCAAATCGAGATAGGACATATCATAGCAGTCCCAAATGGAAGAGCTTAGTTGAAGAACATGCAAAGTGACAAGAAGTTGAAAACGAGGAAATGATCTTTAAAGTTCTTCGTTTGCCAGCTCTATTGAAAATGGTACTAATAAAATGTAAAAAAAAAATATACTAAGCTTAAAGTTCATGAAAAAGGCCGAAATTGTTATCACTAAAGAAGTTAGTAATATGTTCACTGACACAAAAATCTAAAAAAAATTTTAAATGTCACTTAGCATGTTCTTCCACTAATTAATTATGCAGTGCAAAATGCTCAGCAAAAAAACTCCTTTATACTCACTTCCTTTTTTGGGAGGCTGATGTGTTGTGGCAACAGGCTCTTTCTGATAGAAGTTAGAGTTCTTTTCTTCAACTAATACAGTTTTATTTGGTATATTACTATGAATCAGTTTTTTGTTGTTACTGTACGTCTTAAAACTAGATTTACCGTGATTAAAAGTTAATTTTTCTGGGGATTTACATTTATACACATTTTGCTTTGAAATTTCAACTACCATTTTAGGTTCCTCCAAACGGTTTAAGGAATCTTTCTTTACGGGCGAGACAATGTCCTTTGTGGATACATAAAATTGCTGACTAACTTCGTCCCTTTCCTCGCACCGCAAAATCCTCAAATATTTGTTTAATATCCTTTTGCCTGCCTGCTTAATCAGGGAATCGTTCTTGAACCTATTGCTCACTATTCGTTTAAGAATTTCGGAAAAATCTCTTTTCTGCGATGCCTCAACAGACTCTTCGGAACAGACTGACTCAAGATCGCTTTTGTTTCCAGCGTCTGAGCTTTCCTCGTAAGACATCCCCGTTTCGGACATGACCGATGAATTGATTTCGACGCAATGAAAATCTGTCGCATCAGATAGGGAATCTTCTTTCTGGCCGTCCTTCTCAAACAGTAGGTTTTTAGAACTTTCTCCGAGATAAGTTATGCACGTACCAGGCGGAGATTCGTCTTTTAAGCAGCGGTCCTCGAAGCTGTAATCGTGATACTTGGCGTACGTTTTAATCAGGGTCCGGCTTTGGAGCCTGCAGTCTTCCGACAATTGCACTTTGTAGGAGTCCTTAGAATCATTACCCGAGGTTTCGTTTTTGTTTTTGATCTGGCAGTTTTTAGAGTGGTCCACTTCACAGGCACTATTCTGAGTTTCAAATTGAAGCTGGCGTTTTGCGTCTTCAATTTGGCAAGGCATTTTACAGGTACTTAATGGAGTTTCCTTTTTGATTTGTTCATCAATAGAATTTGCAGTTTGATAGCTCTCGCAAGTCTGTAGTATTAGAGTTTCATTTTGTAGATGAAACTCTGTAGAATCTGTTTGGCAAGAGTTGATTTCAGACGATTCGATAAAGATTTCACCGACGGCTGGACAGTTTTCAGAATCTTCACAAGATGTAGTAGCCAAGGTTCCCTTTTCTAACTTTAGTTCTTTAGATTCTTTGAACTGGCCAGGCGGGTCACAAGACGCCAAGGGTTCATCTTTTGTCTGCAAATGTTTAGCATCTTTTATTACTTCCGAAGATTTAACGAAGCTCTTGTTTTCCAACAGAAAATCTTTAGAATCTTCAACCAGGCCAGAACTTTCACAGGATGTAGCCAAAATTTCAATTTTTAACTGAAATTCTTTAGAATCACACTCCTGGTCAAGATTTTCACAAGGTGTAGCAGAAGTCTCATTTTCCAGCTGAATGTCTTCAGAATCCTCAATCTGGCCAGCACTCTTACAAGATGCAGCCAAAGTTTCGCTTTCTTTAGAATCGTCCATTTGGCTTAAAATTCCAGAAGATCCAACCAGCGTTCCGTTTTCCAACATAAAATCTTTAGAATCTTCGACCTGGTCAAAACTTTCAGAAGAAGTAGCCAAGGTTTCACTTTCTTTCTGAAAATCTTTAGAATCATCCACCAACAGACTTTGGTTGGATGTAGCCAAGGTTTCATTTTCAAACTGAAAATCGTTAGAATCATCCACCAACAGACTTTTGCTGGATGTAGCCAAGGTTTCATCTTCTAACTGAAAAGCTCTCGAATCTTCTGCCTGGCATTGGTTTTCATAGGGTGTAGACAAATTTTCATTTTCTATTTGAATCTCTTCAGAACCTTCCACACGGCCAAGAATTTTAAACATTGTGCCATCTTCCAACATAAGATATTCATGTTCTTCAACCTGATCAGGGATTTCAAATGAAACAGCTGAGGTTTCGTTTTCTAAATGAAGTTCATCCGCATCTTCTTCTAGGTGAGGTGCGTCACAACAATCAGAGGTTTCGTTTTCTAAATGAGGTTCCTCCGCATCTCCTTCTAGGTGAGGTGCTTTACAGCAATCAGAGGCTTCATTTTCTAAATGAAGTCCTTCCACATCTTCTAGGTGAGGTGCTTTAGAGGTTCCATCTTCCAACTGGCAGTCTTCTGTAGCTTCAGTTTGGCAATGGCTTACGTCAGCTTTTTCTAGAAACTCTTTTGGATCCGCTTCCTGGCAAGCCCCACAATGTTCTAGAACAGGCGGGCTATCGTCAGCAATGGCAGCTTTGTCCGAAGAACCGGAATCTTCCACAGAGGTGAGGAGGGGTATTTCGGAATCGGCCTCGTAGCAAGTCGAAATCACCACTTCTGCACCAACTTCTCGGAAGCAGGCGTCGATGGTGCAGATTCCTTCCTCAGCTACATCAAAAAAAATCGGAGGTAGCGAAAACTCCGAATTGTCCGCTTCTAGCCCATGACACATCCTAGGAATGAATGTGGACAAAGAATCGGGAAGCTCAAGGTCGTTTCCAGAAAATTCTTGGGAACTGGAAATCTTGCAATTGATTGAAGAGTTCTTAAAGTTGATATGTTTCTTAATCTTAAGGTTGCCCAAGTTTTTCTCTATTTTGACGTGTTCGACCGACGTCAAGTTAGAATCTTCGTGGTTTTGTTCGCCAGGGCTCGAGATTTTGTTGATCCTTCGGGAAATGCGCCTTCCTTCGCACTTCACAACACTCTTTGTCGATACTTTTCTTTGCCTCTTTTTTAGAGTCGTGCTTCTTGTCATTCTCAACGAGGGCGGCGATTTGATTGTCTCACTTTTGTGATCCTGTTCCTGCTTGGGAGAGCTTTTAGGGGGAGTCATCTCGGTTTCGTTGTCTGTATCTCCCATTAGTCGAGGAGGGCTGGACGAATTGGTTGTGTCATGCAGATCAAACTTCAGCCTCTTCACGGGATTAAGTGCTTCGCATTTTACAGCCACATCTTGTTTTAGTCTGGAGACATGGCTATGGTCATGTAGATCTTCTGATAGTCCCTTAGGATGACCTTGCAAAACCTCAATGTTTTCCTTCGGATTCATTTCTGGTACAGGAGCCTGATCACTTTTTTCACTTATCTCTTCCTTTAGTTTAATGGGAGTCAGACTACATGAATCACTCGGGGCATCTATTTCTTCTTTTGGCCGTTTGATGGGTGTCAGACAATAAGAATCACTATGTACATCCAGTTCCTCTTTCGGCCTTTTGGCTGGAGGGCTCTCCCCAGGTTTGGACCGCCCAAACATGGAACACGAAGCTGCTTGCCTGACATTTATCTGCCGTAGAATATTGTCCGGCGAAAAATCCTTCGCCCACTCGATCTCGTGGAGCGATGCGTACAGCTTCTGAACCTCGGACCTGCGTTTCCGGTTGCTGTCGGTTTTGCTGGGGGAGTAGCTTTCCTCGTAGGTCAACTTTTGAAATTCCTGCCCACCGTCATCACCAAGGCAGTATGTCTCCGACTTTGTGGGAGAGAAGCTCTCTTTATATATGATCTTGCGCACCTCTTCTGCACTGCCATTCTGGAGGCGGAACCCTTTCTCCACTTCCAATCTCTGCCCGTCGAACTTGCTCGGAGAAAAACTCTTCTCGTACGTCACCTTGTGGACCTCCTTCTTGCCGTTGTTCTCGACCCTGAACTGGATATTGGTCCGGGCTATCGTAATTCCTTCCTTGGGCGACGTCTTCTCGATTCTCTCGTAGCTCGTCCTCTTGTAGGTGGTGTGCGTCTCATTGCAGTGGCAATCGCAAGTCTTCTTGACAATGTTCCGACGCAGATTGTGCCTGGATTGCCCGACTGTCGAACTACCAGCATCCGAGATTGCAGCTTTGTCGCTGACGCAAGACAAACTACTGGAAGCTGAAGATCCAGAAGAATTCCTGGTCCGCTTTGCGCCCCTTTTGCTGTTGTCGCAGAAGATGGCAGAATCGTTCGAGCTCGACGAAAAGGAGTTGCAATTGGACCACTCCGGAGTGATGTCACTCTTTGCTTGCTTCACGGAGCCCTTCGATGACATGACTGAAATCAGCAACCTCCGCGTGGAAAGGTCACAGAATGCAATCAGCAACGTCATGTTGAATCCATATCTTCATTTTCAGTCCTAGAGGACCGGCATCTGAAAGAAATAAGTCATTTATTCAGAGTTCATACTACAGGGTGAGGCACATAAAAGTGGCCCCAAAGAGGAGATATTAATACGACAGAAATGTTGACATGTCATAAACCAATACAAAAAACAGGTTTGCTAACTTAAGCTATTGATCGCTTCAAAATTAAGCCCAAACTAACGCTTGGCGACTTATTACCGGCAACTACGCTATGGCTTGAGAACCTAGTTGAAATGTAAACAAGGCTTGTGGGTCTGATAAAAAAAAGTTACCACTAGTGATTATTTAAGTTGTTATTTATCCGAGAGAATCCGACTTTTTTGTTTTTGTTAAAACAAAACATTTAAACCTTGCACTCTGGGACAGCAGTGGGACACTTTGGGACATCAACTACAGTAAACTCCCGATTATCCGCGAAATCGCTTATCCGCGGATGCCGCGCCACCCAATTCCGCGGATAATCGGGAGTTTACTGTAGTTCACGATGTCTAAACTGTTATTCTAACTGTTAAACTGTTTGTCTAACTGTGCACGAACAGTAGACTTATTTTGAATAAAGTACGAGAGAAGAACGGCAGAGGAAAACGATTCATGTCTTCACATTTTTTCAGGAGAAGGAAAAAAATATCAGGAGATGACACACAAATTTCAGGAGTCATAAGGGCTCTTAAGAGGAAAAAATGATATTCAGGAGTTTTTTACTAGGCATTGGTACCCCATGTTTATTTTGAACTTCTATGTTTGTATTAATTTATTAGTTAAACCTTACATTAAAGAGCAAATATTAACCCTTTCACTACCAGGAGAGGAGGTATTCCTCTCATTTTGATCATGAACGAATTGAACATACACTGTGTACACCGCTCACTATTCAGTAAACAACTGCTGCAATAGCTTACTAAACTGGTCTTTTTTTCTTCTCTAATGGGGCTGCAACATGGGCTGTCAAGCATTTGCAGACACAGCATATTCCCCAGAACCGAGAGCCATTTTTATGGCACTATCTAGGCGACTCCCACTGCCAATTTTGATGAACAGATTACAATGAATCCGAGCTCTCTGTGGATGTTAAAGTATGCAGAGATTTAATTTTGCCGAGAGAACCCAAGCCAAATGGGCCCTCCAGGGATCTTTTACATGCCACATAATCATATGACATGCGTGCCTAAGATTTCAACATCCAGAAAATCTGACGACTCAGCCGGGGCTCGAATCCTCGATCTTGGACTAATGGGGGCGGGCGGACACATTTAACCTCTCAGCCACTTTGAGCCGTCAACCTGGTCTTTCTTACTCAAGATGTTAACTTTAAGACTGTTAAGCAGTTAAGGACTTATAACAGGTTCAAAATTACAAAAATGGAAGAGATACCTTATATTTTTACGCTTAACTAATCTAAACATAAAGCCTTTAGTTATGAACGAGTTCTACAAAGAAAAGAACTAGTATTTTTTAAATTAACCTTTGTTCTGTGAAGCTTTTTGATTTAAGTTTTTAAAATGGAATCAAGGTTAAAACAAGCAAATTTGTCTCACCAGTTTTCTCTCATTACAGTGTTATTTTAAATAAAAACTTGGTCACTGTTCCGTAAAGATTCTGTGTATTAATATTTAAAATATACCAAGATCAAAACAATCAAACAACTTTACTCATTACAGCATGTGAAATTTAATATTGCATAAGAATCAAATATGCAATATAACCAAATATGTATCAAAGTTAATTTTTAATTCTTAAAAACCTTAGCTTTCTTTTCTTCCGTTTCGAGCTGGATAAATTGAGGTTAAAAATATTTTGAGCAACATGTTTTTAAAAAAGTAAGATTTTATAACTAAAAGTACAAAAGAAATAACCTAACTCAAATTCTATTCATGGTCACAAGAAAAAGCTAATTTTTACATAAAACAATTATTAAATTATAAACATTTGAACACAAGATTTTATAAGTGGGAACTATATTAAGAAATGAATAGAGATGGGATAAGGTTCAGGTCAGCTTTTTGGGGAAAGACTGAGAATTTATTTTCTTGTTATTTTACGAAGTGAATAAGAATTATACAAAGTGAAATTTGCAAGAGAAAAAGAAAGTTCATTTATTCTGGACAAGGTGGTGCTTTGTGTCAGAATTATTTGGTGTGACAATTTATATAATCTTAACCGATTGGTTTTTAAAAGAAGTAGAAAAAAATATTCAATAAATTGTGCAATTGAAGCCGTTTTGAAAACATGGCTTATTTAACCCTAATATAGACCAATTTTACTCATTGTACACTTTTTATAACATATTTATCAAAATCAATAAGTTTTTTTCGGTGAAATTTAACTTTAATTGGTTTAAGTTTGCATAATAGCATTAATAAATAGTTTTTGGATAGTTTTATTGCCCTGAAGATGTAAATGCAAAATATGCTGTTTTTTCCTTACCCTCCCATCTGACTTTATCATTTTAAGGTTATCAACAAATACAAAGGCTAGCAAAACTTACTTAACAGAGCAGGGGATGATTCCAATAATATCTTGATCTTTCCATTTTTGTCTGAATGTTCCTTTGATGATAAACAATCTAAAACAAGAGAGACAGTGTTATTACTTTGGCGAAATTAGGTCATTATTTTGACGAAAACTTTTGATTTTAAAGATACAATTTCAGGAAGCCGACTAGTATTGAAAACTAATTGTAAATAAAGGTAAAAATCCGACCAAGAAATACCTGACAATACCTTTAATGACAAACACCAACAACTAACTTTTTAATCAAGTATGTTTAACGAAACTGTTGAATGTCTTAATACACAAAGATTAACTATAGTTAAACTCATAGTTTCCTTGCACAGAAGCCACGACCATGGGCAGAGCTATAAAAAGTGCGGAGCAATCAGATGAAGAGAAAATTTCAGCAGTTTTATTTTGTGTTCATCTGAATGCCCCGTGCATTTTATAGCTCAGCCCATGGCTTCAGTGAAAGGAAAGTATGAGTTGAACTATATATACTTTAACGTGTAGCAGATTCGAAAAAAAAAAATCAAAAGGAAAACATCAGCTCTCTAAACAGTCGTTGCCTGAACAAAAACCCTAAATCCTAAAGTTAAATCTTTTATTATACCTTGTCTATTTACTATGCGAGCCTGGAAAAGACTCTTCTCCATCCATTCGCTTGGTTTTCTAGGAAACAGGGGGGAGCATCGCTTTTTCTAAACCTAGAGCGTTTGAGGTTCTGTTGCGAGGTTAACAATCTTAACAGTTCAAACCCAAGTAGGGTGGGGAAAACATGCTCCCGCCGTTTCAAAGAAAACCACATGCGGGAACATGGGAGGAAAATGCTTTCGAGACTCACATTCTGGATAGACAAGGTATAGTATATGCATGTGTTACAGAAGTTTTGCATGTGTTCTGAGAAGACAAGGCAAGCCAAAGAAATATTTCAAGTGATTTCTTGTTCTGCAGAAAGTTGTACCATTTTCCACTACTTTCCAACTTTTAGTAAGATTTTGTAATACAAATGCAGTGTATTATAACCACACTTTTAATAACTTAAAAGGAGAATATAGTTATTTTTTTAAATCTTATCTTACTTAATTATTTGGGTTCTCAAAGATTCAACACTTCTGTTAGCCCTTCTATTTAGATTTCACACAAAATCATAACAGAAAAATGTTGAGCATGATAAATAAACAAATTTGGAATTATAACATTTTTTAAATGTTCCTTTCTATCAACACACTTTGAAAACTCATAAAATATTTGTAAGAATCATAAAAACTATAGCATAATGGTAAATTTCATAAACATTCATCAGATTCTAAAGCATCAATAAGTTCAGGTGGTCAAATTAGAAGCTCACTTTTCTGTTTATAATAAACATTACTATTGTATAATTAAAAAAACTTTCGTGATTAAAAAGAAAATAATCAATATGGCCAATACATTTTAAACAGACACCCTACCTACTCTCTACCTGCAAACATAGCCATGATTCGTACACCAAAGCAATTCCGACCGAAAAAAAATTCTGATAATCAATACAAACCAGTGAGACTTTAATATGGAACAAATATTTGCTTTATATATTTTCCATCGACATAACCATTGTACTCATACAATTGTTTTTAACATGTACTCATATACAATAACTTTTTATTTAAAAAAAATACTACCATCATTGACATACAAGGGGCAAATGGGTTAGTTTAGATACTGAAAAGTAAAGAATATTCGATTACTTTTGTTTTTAAACATTGAAAGAACATTAAATATATACATTTTGTAATTAATTACAAGTGTTGAAAACTTAATAATGTATAAAGATTTACCATAATTTATTTTTTATAAATTCGTTTTCCTAGCACAATATCATCTTCTATTCTATCATCATAGATCTCTGAAGCTCGACATGCACGGAGTTACTTAGTCCTAGTCCGCGGGACTTGTCTTTTTACTCCTTCTTGATTAGTGCTGTGTAACCACGTGATAAACTTGCACCAATCACAGATTTGTATAAAGGTAAGTAGCGTGGACTTTGTTCCTCTGTATATGCCAATCTTAATGTTATGGACATTTTTACGTAAAAATGCTTGAAATGATGCCAGCTTATGGAAGTTACTTTATAAAAAGATAAATGTCATTGAAAAATTTCAATTAATAAAATTAATATTTTAATTTGATAGCTTGTAAACCTTTGGACCCATAAAATATTTTAAATAATTAAACATTTACTGTTTATTTTGTTTAAAAACTTTGGGTTGAAATAAGGCCAAGAATGGGCGTTGGTTAAAGTAAAGTTAGTTGAAAATAAAAAACTATCGAAGACTACATTGTAATTCAAAAGTGCATTGTTCTTCGGTTTCAAAAATTCCTTAATAATCAGACACCAAAAAGAATCATATTTAAACATTGAATGTATACTTGTTCTAAGTCTTTTAATATTTTTTATTATAAATTTTATTTTTTTGCAATGTAGTAGCGACATCTGTTGATTGTTTTTTAAAACAAAAAGTAGGTTGTAGAATGCAGTTGACTTATCCCCCCCCCCACCCACTTATACTTCACTTAGTTAATTGCCTAGGGTGGTGAAAGGAAGCGTTCGAAAACTCTCAAATGATTTGTCCCTTCTCTTTTGATACGGTACACAGATAGATATTGAGTCGGTGGCTCACCAACGATAGTTATATCTTTACGAATTCCTTCCACATGCACTTCACTTAGTAATTGCCTAGGGTGGTGAAAGGAAGGACTCGAAATCTTGCTGAAATTCATATTTGTCCCTTCTTTTGTCTTTTAGTACATGTTTGTAGATATTTAGTAGGCGGCTCACTCCACGCAAACTTTGGCAACCAAGTTCAATAACAAATTCCTTCTACTTATTATAACTTATTATTAAACTGCCTAAAAATTCCTATTGGTCGCTTCTCTTGCGTAACTAGATATTAGCTAATGTATATAATGAGAGAACGGCTCAAAAACTACTTACGCAATCAAAAGTATCTTCCCGGTTACTTCCCTGTTTAAAAGCCCCACTTTTTCAACTCACAGCGACCAGTTGAGAAGATGACTTCGGAACATAAACAAGAAAACCCGGGTTTAGAACGGGCCCACTTTGGGCTGGGCTGTTTTTGGCGAGTTGACGGGTTATTCGGGGCCCAACCTGGAGTTATAAGAACCCGGGTTGGGTACTGCGGTCCGGCCGGTCCATCTCCTGTTTACCCAAGCATGTGAGTACTTTTTAAATGACCGATATTTTAATAACCGGCATTACTATAAATATATGCTATCTTTTAAAGTGTAGTTTTTTTAGATAATGCGCTGTAATATTTCAATAGTATATTGACATGGAATATTAGAAATTAATTTAATAGAATAAATTTTTTACACAATATTGCCGTTTATTTATTTTTTTAAATATTCTAAAATTTTCTATTACTATTTTTTAAATCTTTTTAGAACATTCTGAAAAATTCCTTTTCCTAGAACGAAGTGATCTATTTTTTATCTAAATATATTTCAAAATATTCTAATTTTTATTAAATGTTTGCAAATTATTATAACTTTAAATATATATTTATTTTGGTATGTTCTAAATTTATTTAAATATTTTAAGTTTCTACTATTCTTAAAAAAATTCTACATTTTGTTATAGTCTAAATTTTTTTTAGAATTTTTTACTTATTTTAAAACAGATTTGATTTTGCTCGCTGTGCTCGAAAGTAGCTTTACACACGGTTTTACATACGTTAAACATCCATTTTCTATGGATATTTCAATGAAATAAGATCAGGTTTTATATCTCTTTCCACAGTCCCAACCACACCGAAGCTGTTGAAGTGGACTACCTTCCCTCCGTCGTGACCTTCAGTGACCTTTTACGGCTCTTTTGGAAAGAAGCTTCTGATTGCGGCTGCAGTGGTAGAAAGAAACTGCAGTACATGACAGCTGTTTTTTACAGCTGCGACTTACAAAAAGCAGCTGCAGAGAAGAGCATGGAAGAATATAAAAGAGGGACTGGGAAAAAAGTGGAAGCGAACATTTTGCCGTTAGATACTTTTCACGAAGCGGAAAAGTAAATATTAAAAGTCTGAAAATAATGCTTTAATATCATGAACATAGAATATTCTAGTTTCATTTTTGCTGATTTCCTAAGCGGATTTCTGAATTTTCTCTTTTTTTTTTATTTTTAAAAATGTTTGAACTGTTTTCATGGGGTTTCTTTTAACATTCTATTTGTAAAGCATTTTTTGAAAAACCTTTTTTTAAAGTATTCTATTTTTTAAACATTATTTTAGAATATTATCTTTTCTAAATATGTTTTTAGTATTCTATTTTTTTTAAAATAATTTTTAAATTGTTTTATTTTTAAAAAATTATTTTACCCTTTATTAGAATATTAAAAATATACAATAATCAAAATTCTTTGAATTTTTTTATTTTTCTTACGATTTAAATTTTCCTTAAAGTATTATATAAATTCTTTAAAATATTTTGGCAATTTTTTATGCTCTTATATATGTATTTATATTTAAATATTTGTTCTGTTGCAGTTATCATCAAAAGTACTTTTTAAGAACCTACCATAGGGCGTTCTACGAGAGTCTGCCGAAAGAAGATCCGATAACATCCACGAGGGATATGAAACTCAATGGATACCTCAGCGGACATGGCAGCATTCAGGTGCGTTAGTCCCTTCACACAGTACATAACCAGGGCCGGATTTCCAAACAGGCTAAGTAGGCTGTAGAGTGGCAAATTTTATTGGGAGCGGAAAATTTACGACCAATTAAAGCTGTATTCTGCACAAAAAAATATTACAAAAAAACTAATATTTTTAAGAAAACAAAATAATTTACATTAATGCGTGTAAACCATAAACGTATGTATATAGTTTTAATATTTAGTAGCAAAGGTCGCTGCGAGGGAAATATATTGCACCCTCTTCCCCCGGATTTGGAAGTTGAAAGAAAAATAGTAGAAAAGTTTTTAAAAAAAACTCGCCAATTATTTCGCTTTCGATTTAGAGTGTAAAGTAGTGTATTTTCCCTCTTTTTATATTCATTGTGATAATTTTAAACATCATCTACCAGTACTACCCTATTTTGCAGCTAACCAGCTTTCTTTCTTTCCGGGATACTACTACTGTGACAGGGGCGGCTTTAAATCCGGCCTTGTTTTAATATCATCTTTAAATCCGGCATTGGACATAACTATAACTTAAGAACACTTGTAACTTTATGTAATCATAATATATTATGTCTTTTACAAAATTTTGCAAATTATAGCATAGAATGCTATGTAAAAAAAGAAATCGAATTATTTATTCAAAGGAATTTTAGGACTAAAGAAACATCAGATAAAAATTATATTATAATTTTATAAAATTATGTATCAAAAACAACTGATTATATAATTGTTCTGACTGAATCATGTTCACAATGTTACCTTTACGTTCAGTAATATTCAGCTATAATAAATGCATAGAAACTCTTTCGTGCAGTTTGGATTGTCGGCTTTCCTGAAGAAAAACTACAAAACGTATTCGCGCATGACGGTCCGCACAAGTTTCGTTCCCCACTTTTGGAACAGGCGACAAACCAAACCGGACGGATAGCGCGATGTCACAGAGAGCTTATCTGGTCTTTTATTAGTCGAGAAGGTCGTAACTACACTGAAAATAAGAACACACACACAAAAAAAAAACGCATACAGGACAGCAGGTCGAAAAAAATAAATAAAAAGTGTAAACTTATGTAAGAAACCCCATTTTAAGCTCTTCTTCTTTTTTTTTTGAGACATTGAAAAGATAAACTATTTCCTTCTCTGAAACATTCCATGCCTAATTTAACACGAAATGTTATTTATCCCCCCATTTCCTTAAACCTCCCGTAGAGGGACGATAAGAGAGAAGATGAAAAAATCAACCTAGATTTGGAATATCGACATGAAAGTTAAAAACATTAGGGAAAAAAAATCTAGAAGTAGCTAATGAGACCGAATTTCGTATAAATAAATCGACGGGTACCATGATTAGCGAGATGGAAAGATTATTTGAACAGAAATTGAAAGTTAAATGTAATAGATCATTTGAGGAATCATCTTAAATGGAATTTTTATTAAAGCAAATTCTCACTAATGGAATATTTATTATATAATAAAATAATTCATTAACATTGATCGTAATGTATTATTAATAATACACTGATTATGTAATAAAATGTGAATAATTGTTTATTAATGGAATGTTAATTAGGAAAAGTTGGAATATTAATTAGTTATCTTGGATCAAAAATAGAATATTAGTTAAGAGAAACTGGAATATCAAAAACGGATTAACCAGGAAAAGTTGGAATATTAATTAAATACGTTAAAAAATAAATCAAATATTAATTAATAAAAATTAGAATATAATTGAGGAGAAATTGGAATACATAATTTAAGAGAAAGTAATTTAAAGAGTATTTTAAGACTAAAACTATTTATTACAACTGATTAAAACGTAATTTAAAGAACAATAATTAAGTAAATTGACAATAATAATTAAGATAAATTGGAATAAAATTTAAGAAAAATTATAACATTAATTTAGAAAATTTATACATTAATTATCAAATGAATAATTTAATATCATGGATCATTAATGGATTAGAATTATATTAATATTAATTAATATCTATAGTAATATTAGAATTATAGTAATAGTAATATTAATTATTATCAATCATATTAATAAAATATAAATCATCCTCCAAATATTAAAATAATAAATTATAAATAGTAATTAAACGAAAACTGATTAAAAAGTAATTATCAAATTTCAGGATTTGAAGGAAAACGAGCCTCTGCTAAAATTAAGTGACGAACAGCTTTGTTACGTTCAGGAACACATTACAGGGAAACAAAAACCTGGAGTCATGATGCCGTTAGTGAGAACGGTGCTGCAAGTGGCATGGCATTACGTCAAAACAAAGACAACCGGACAGTAAACTATGTCTGCCAATGGACGAGGACGTGTTGCGGCGTCCAGTAGGCGTGGCCGTTCCAGCTCTTCATTTTCTTTTAGTTTTTAGAAATGTATTCTATGATTGGCTTGTTTCACGGGACCAATGAATATATGAATTTCATTGGTGGATTTGGTGATTAGTGATATGACGGTGAACTCCGTTCCCTTTATTAATCAACAATCGAGAACGTATTTTCATTCCTGTAGGACCGTTTCCACTGTAGACATAAAACATGCCCTTTGTTTTAGTTGGAGTTCTTTATCAATTTTTTTTCAATGTTTCTTTATTTTTAAGTTTACGTGACATGTCAAATTAATCACTAATAAAAAATGCTATCGGTAAAGGCTGGAGATGATTTTTGAATAAGTTCACATGACTTGTCTCTTCGTGTGTGGGCAGAATTAGATAGCCAGCATGTCTCTCCGTACATGGATAGCTTGAGAAGAAAAAACTTACTGCAGCAAGAATCCAGCAATTTATCTAAATAACCTTGGTTTGTAATCGATAGCTTACGTATTCTACTTTTAGTCTTTAATAGGGTTATGTATAGCTTTTAAATCGCTTTAGAACTAATATTAAACAATAAAAGAATACTTTACGCTTCAAAATGATAACTATTCGAGGCAAATCGAGGCTCTGTACTCAATTGTTCTTGAAACAGCTCTCTTCTGATAGTTTCGCTTTTCTCCACACCGCCCGGATCCGAGCTCAAGAACTAGCACATCACAATGTGGAGTTCTTATTTCCTCGGTTGTGCGGCCCATCGGTGAAAAAGCTCCTGGAAGAATACAACATCGAAGTTTCCAAAGTTCCGAATTCGGGGCCGCGCGGGAACGTCTTAAAAGGCGACGTCTTGTCCTACATCAGAGACCAGAAGCTTTCCTTTGCGCCGTCGAAGAAGAGGGTCGATACGAGTAAGAAAGTCGTCATCAAGAGGGGCAAGACCCACGACGATCTCGAAATGTCCCCTTCCAAGAAAACCACAGCTCAGCAATCGGTATTGTCCAAGAACACGATCCCCCATGCCTATATGAATGTCGAATGCACCATTGACAAGGTTTACGAATACCAAGAGCGAATGAAGAAAGACGGATTTGATTCCCCGCTCATCAGTTTCATCGTCAAATGCGCGGCTGCGTCTATCCGTAAAGTTCCACAAATGAACATCACGAAACACAACGGTCAGGTTAGATCTTTAAATTCAGTCAACATCGCCCTGAACAAAGCTGGCAACACGACAACCGTCGTCAAGAAAGCCGACACATTAACCGTTCAGTTGATATCGGAAGAAATATCTAAATCTGTCGAAGCGAAAGATGTGGCGATGAGAATTTATGATCTTGGCGAGTCTGGAGTCGCTGAGTTCAAGGCCGTAATTACGCCACCTGAAGTCGCTGTGCTGGCTGTTGGCTCGGCTCGCTGTGTTTACGAGGACTCGGACTTTAGGCAGAAAGTTCGCATTACTCTGTCGTTCAACAATGAAGTTATTAGCTCCGAAGTGGCCGGCTCGTTCATTGGATATTTCAAGGAACATTTGGAAAATCCGGTGACTGTTTGTCTTCCATAATCGGAAAAAGGGCGGGTACAGCTAGGATATAATGGCCGCTCTGTCCATTAGTGACCTCGTAAATTTATCGTAGGGGTACTATATCTATTGAGTTGAATGAAAGAGAATGATAACCACTATGGGGAACATTCATGTGATGTCACGCGGTTTGTTATCCTACACCTCTCGAAACATGTGCTAATGTTAACCTATACAGCTCTCGAACCACGTGCTAATGTTATCCTAGTGCTCTAACCTGTCTAACCGCTTTTTTTATCACAGCGATTTGGAATTGAAGTTCAGGTGGATATGGCTGTGAATGTCCCCCATTGAACATTTTTGTTGCTTAGCAACGTGATGCGCATCACCAAATCGAGACCGGCCATTATATCCTAGCTATTCCAAAGGGCAAATGAAACCGAATAACCACAGGTATCCAATCCAATTTAGGGTTAATCTAGTTGGTGGTCAGCGACTTTTCAAGATCGGTCACACATTAAAAACCATGTTTCGGAATGCTGTCTTTGCTTGCAAGGCTAATTTAACATCTTTTTATTAGTGAAATGGTCTCCAGGATGTTATTTATTGCTCTTTTAAAAAACTTGCCAAATTTTGTCATTAGTCGCTGTACCAGCAACTAGGATTTTACCCAGATATATAGATTAATTAGATAATGTGTGTAGTGTGTAAAATAAGATATCAATCAGAAATTTGTTTTTGGCATACCAATGCACGAGCAATGTTAACAAGAAAGCCTTTGACTTTTTGGATGTTAAGTTTATTTAATTTTATGGAAATGCATAATTTAAAATATAATTTGTGTTATTTCAATTAAAACTTCCATCACTGTATTTATATCTAAAGGTATCTTTCAAGATAATTCATGTATCAAGTTGAAAAATATTATTAAATACCATTTTGAACTGTATTTATTTGTAATATTTTCTTAAGTTTGAATTAATTTAAATAATTTGCCATGGGTTATTAATATAGGTAAACTATAATGCAAAAGCAATCTTTTTGAATCTTATTATTTTTTTTTTAAAGTTAAAATACAAACTATTTTTTTACCTGATATAATTTGACTTTAGATTAAATTCAGAAATAAAATCAATTGAACAAAACTCACAAGTTCTGCATAAAAAAAACAGTAGAATATTCGTTCAATAAAACTTGTTTTTATCAAAATAGAAATATCAAACTTTATCATAATACAAATTTATAAACATTCCACATGTTCAACAGGTTTTGTTATGCAATTTAAAACTTTCGCTCATAGATTTACAGAACTCTTTTTAGACAAGAAATAGGGCTAAGAATCTACTTGGATACATGAGCAGTCCTAGGTAAAAACCCCTTCATCAACTAGGAACCTGTCCGCATTGAGGTCTGTTTGGCAAGTGGTGGCGGCAAGAATCCGGTTTATTTCTTGGTTGTTCTTCTGTGGTTCAAATGTCAGACTTGTGCCTTGCATAAATCTCGATCGGTAGAAAAACCACAGTTAAAAACTTCTTAATTTAACTTATGAATCCTAAAACTGTTCTTTATCATTTAAATTTGCATTGCTTTACGTCTTTGCTATTCACATTATTAAATCTGTATTTTAGTAAATAAAATATCGATTAAAACTATTTTGCAAAAATAGTGACATATTTTATGGGAATAACAAAATATATACATGCATGAACACTAATACTAACATGCATGAACATTAATACTAACATGCATGAACATTAATTTAAAAAATGTTATTTATATGGCGTTATTTCGAGATTGCTGCAAATCCAAGTCTCAAGCCACATGATAAGAACCAGGGCAAAACTGGTATATTCACACAAGTTTAGGCGATTAAAAGCCATCGTTGCCAAACACACCGGATGTAGGCAAATTCCCAGTCGAAGAAGGGGTTCTTCCCCAGGATTATTTGGGAAAAGTTATTTGTGTCACCCATTTGTAAAAAAATACAGATTAATATACAAACAACATAACAGTAACAAAAACTGCTTTATACTAAGGGAGTCCTGATGTGGTGAAATCGCAGACATGCAAAACTCTGATTGTGTGAGCATTTAACAACTACACGGCTCAAAACAATTAGGGGAGCACTTTGCGTACTATTGTTAACCCTTTCAGTTCCAACATTTTATTTTTTATTCTAAAAGTCGAAAAATTGAGAAAAAGATCCATTATGCATACAGTATGAAATGGTAAAACACAGAAAAATAATCGAAATTTTTTAAACTACAATTTAAGGGGGAAATCGGAAGCATAACTTTTGAATACATTATAACATTAATTTTTTCAAAACTTTATAGTTGTTAAAAAAAAGTTAAAAAATCTATTTTTAAACATCTAAGAATGTAAGCGTGCGTGAAGAATTTAGGGTCAATTTATTTCATAAAATTTTTGGGTAGAAAATTTTATTTCACCATGTTTTTCATATTTTTATTTAATTCAAACAAACATTATTTAATTCATCAAAAGACATGATTCTTTCTTCTAACAACAAATAAGGGCGAGCTGAGCTTAGTGAGAAAAAAATCGCTAGCATATGGTTCAAATAGAATCATTGGGGGTGAAAGGGTTTAAACCATGCATTCCCCTAATTCTTTTGAGCAGTTTAGATCGTTCTCCTAATGATGTGATTGGTGATTATTTAAAGTCCGATTTTGTGAACATTCGGCATGTACATATATCCTTCTTGCTAAAGAGATCCGGATCTCCCCCTCAGCCTAAGAGCCAGCTGAAAGTCCTTTGTCATTAGAGTCACTCTCTTGCCATGGATGCAGCACAACACTGCATCCTCGAAGAGCTCCACTAGGAAGGCTTCAGCTGCTTCATGAAGGCACTCCAAAGCAGAGACGTTGAATCGATATCCGACTTTGCTGTTCTCTGTTACGATTTCTTTGAAACAGCGGGCCATTGGCAGCTTGGGAATGAGCAACTCCTGTAAAGAACAGAGGATATATGGTAAGAAACTGGGGTTGGGAAGTTATTTTTAGTTTGAATCATCATCGCACTAGATCTACGAGAGAAAAATTCAAGTGACGACCTGACGCAACCGTTTAGGGTGACAAAGTACTCAGCTTTGGGACAGGGTGTCTACTGGATTCCCAAAATCAAATTCCATTACTTTTCCATGACTTTTTGGGATTCCATAGAAAAAATCCATGACCACGAAAGAATACCAAATTTATGAAATCGTTAATTCACGAACGGGAAATTTCACAACTTTTTGATGAAAACTAAGTTAATATACAGGTCCAACCACTAAGTCACCCTCTAACACTGTTTATGTTTAAAAGAATATAAATAATTTCACCTTTTCATAATACTTCGAATCTTTTTTCCAAAATAAATTTTCCTTTACCAAGTTATCAATTAAAAATATAAAGCTAATACCACCACTCCGTATACATCCATTTATTTATATGGCATAATTTTTTTCTTACACTTACGAAATCAGCATCTTCAATTTGAATCTAATGTTTCAAAAAAGTTATATTAGTACTTAGAGCATTGCGGAAAAATAATATAAAGTAAAAAAAAAAGTTTCTTTGATTTGTTAGAGCATTGCTGTTTTAATCCTTTTCTATGAAACCTCAATTAGTTTTTGCAAAATGCCTAACGAAAAAGTTTAAGCAACACTTTCGAAACATTTTTGATTTTACAAAGGATGGAAAATCGAAAACGGTACCGTACAACCGGTTTTTAACCGGTTAAACTGTCACACAAAAACCGGTATAAACCGGTTTCTTGCGACGATAAACAAAAACCGGTTTTTAATATAATAAATTGGTTGTTAAGCTGTTTATCCTACTTGAAGGAACATTAAATGCTAAAAACGAAATTTAGAAAAAAAAACAGATACTCCGCGTTCCAATTAAGTTTTTGTTTGAAATAAAATAAAACTAAACCGTCATTCGTTTTTCGGTGAAGGAACAACAGTTAAAATATTAAATAATTATCTAAATCTCAGAGCCCTATTCTTTTTATTCTAACTGTGCTGTGATTGGCTCTTCATTTAGAACAGTGAAGTGATTAATTGCACCGAAGTCACGTGATTTACGCTAGGCAAAAGCGTTTTTTAAACTTTGGTTTCCATGCCAAAAGCCTTTTATAACCGATTTCGGTTTAACCGGTTTTTAACCGAACGAAAAACCTGTTTAACCTAAGCCAAACAACCGGTTTCGGTTTATCATCACTACGTTTTAGAATCGGTTTTTCTATTATTTATGGCGAGGATCCGACAAGGCCGAATTGCCCCGCACAAAACTCTTTTTTTTTCACAAATTGGAAAAATCAAGGAATTTCTAGACTTTTTTAAGATTGGGTTATTTTCAAACGATTTTTTTTAAAAAAAATTCGCGACCCTAGTATCAATTTCGTTACTTTTTCGATACTTTCGTGACCGATTTCTGATTTCGCTACTTTTTCGGGACTTCCGTGACTTTCGGGACCTGTAGACACCCTGTGGGACTTTGGAGCAGATATTTTCAAAGAAACTCTGTTGCAGTTACTAAATATGGAAAGTAATTACAGTTACTTAATATGAAAAGCAACTGCTTACTGTTATTTTTACAAAATCCCTCAGTCTACACAGGGTATTATTATCTGTCGGAATTTTTTGGCTGCATAGGCCATTCATAGGTCTTCACTCGTCAGTTATTTTGGCGATGCCCCGACCCAAGGCAAATGCCTTAACTGACTAGGCTCCCCAACCCCATGAAATTTACTTTTCAAAAATACTTAGTTAAGTACTAAGTTACTTAATACAAAAAACAATTAATTACTGTTACTTTCACAAAATTCAAGTCACATGAAGAATTGTAATTTGATAATTTTCAATTCTTTCAAAAAAAGAAAAAGAAACACAAGCACAAACAGAACACTACAATTACAATTAATTAAAAAAAATTAAAATTTACAGCATTTCAAAAGTGGTTCTATCAGGCTTCAGAAATTAACGAAATTTTTTGTTACTTTTTTACTGCTAAAAGTAACTAAGTAACATGTTGTGCCAATCCCTGGTAAAAAAACATGCATGACACAATTTCATGTTACTTTAATTGATACACACAAAAATCATACACTTTAACTTTCAATCACCTAATATGAAATATAAGGTAATGAAATGATGAGCTTGCCAAAGAATCGAGAGCTTTTCAGCAATTATCAAACCTCACAACTCTAGTAGACGCCAATGCAGTTGTCAGCCGAAGACTTATCAATAATAATTTTAAATACTCCATCCCTGCCCTAAATTGTATTCATACAATAGCCACAACGATAACCAGAATACGAACAGGACATCTGCTGAAGCTATCTACGACAGCTTTGGCCCTATATAACCCTGCACATTCATGGACACGACAAGAAGAAGAAGGTAATGAAAGCATTGCAATTATTGGGATTTAAGGTAGGCGAATACCCAAAATTCTAAAATTTTTACTATTACTTTAATCTTTTCCAAATTTGGTATAGTGATTTCAAATATAATGAACAATGCTATTTAGGCATTTTTTAAAATTTAATTCTAATTTATTTATTTTAAACGATGTTTTTCAGCTAAAAAAGGAGGTTTATGCTAACAAGTCTACCACTTTGAATTTTCTTTCTATAAATGTTAATTATGTGTTAAATTCTTCGTTTTGAACTGATGCATGCAATGGCCCTCTAGAGTTATATACAAATTACAAGAAGAGGAGTTATTAAGAAAAATGTTATAAATTAACTAAAAAAAGATTTTTTTTGATTAACTTACACATTAAAAAAAAATACTATATTTACACAAGATGTTAGAGGCTTATAGCACAGGTGTATATTGAAATAGCATCTGTAAAAAGTTTCAGGTAAATTAATGTAAAACTTTTTATACTAGAAGTGTTAGCGTTATCCCCTTTTTTTAGTTGAAAAAACACCGCCTAAAATAAATCGATTATATTTAAATAAAAAAAAATGCCTAAAAAGCATTGTTCATTAGATTTGAAATCACTATGCCAAATTTGGAAAAGATTAAAGTAATAGTAAAAATTTTAAAAGTTTGGGTACTCGCCTACCTTAAGTATCGGATACTTTTTTATTGAGGTTTCAGAACCAATCTCCCAAAATATCTTCTGATACACCTCTCGATATCTCGAATGAACTATAGTTGATTAATGAAGTAAACATGCAATTGTTAAATTTTTAATTGGTGTGAAATGATAATTTGAATTTTTATTACTTGTAAAAATAAAATCACTAAAACTCATGACCTGAAATTTCACAAATCAGAGAATCACAATGATCTGTGAATCACCGAACTACAGAAATCATCAAATTAAAAACACTCAAAATCAGGGCAATTTTACATGCTAAGGAGACACTACAGACGAAAGTAAATAATTTTACTTTTGTAATGGTTTTTACAGTGGTGGCCAAAAGTGTGGACACTTTTTGAAAGTTTCATGTGTTTCAACTGTTACATGTGCTCTTGCATCTATTAAATTTTGCTTAAATACAAACATTTAAATATTAAGTTGAAGGTAATTTAATGTAGAATTTAATTAAAAAAAACAGAATTAAAGTATCTGTACTACAAATAAAGTTATGCTCATTTTAGTTGAACCAAGAAGCACAATCAATGGATTCTCTTATGCTGAAATTGCAATACGAGTTGGTGGTTCAATGACTTGAAAAACTAAGACAGATCATACTATTAGTTGCATAACTTATTCGTAATACATATATTGTAATACTGTATTTTTAATTCTACATGAAATTACTTTGATGATGATGTTGTTGTGTCCATGGATATCAATTATATGGGACCAGAGGTCTCATAGATGGCTTCAGCGATCTGCACACAGTGGTCCTCATAAAGATTACTTTTAATTAGGTATACAATAGTTTAATTTGATATACAGTTAATCTATTCTGTAATCACACAAAGTTGAAAAATATGAAACTTTCAAAAAGTGTCCACACTTTTGGCCACCACTGTAAATAGTTAATAATTGGAAAAGCTACTTACGGTCGAATGCTGATATTTTCTTATTTCCCGCAAAGCGACAGTATTTGGTGATCTCCTACGCCTTGTCGCCAAAGGTCTTGAGGGTCTGACAGAAGAAAGATATCGGAAAATATGCGTTTAACACTCTAATGGATGTTTTTATATTTCACAAGAAAACTATTTTTAAAAAAATCTTCTAGCAATGGAACTTCATTTTTTTAAATTTTACAAATTTAATTTAAAATAATACATTGAAAACATTATAGACTTAGCATCGGAATTGGAAAGCCTTAATATTTTATTAACAGTTAACTTTTTAATTACAAAACCTCACTATAGCTTCCTATAAAGGATATTGTTAAAGGTGCTGAACATCAACAATATTTTAAAGTAAATTAAATTGTAGGTCTCTAAATGACCTCAAGATTTTTAAGACCTTGGCAAAAGTAAATAATCACTTTTAGTGCCTCGATAAATCATCTAAGTTGCATAGATCTGTTTCCTAACCTAGATAATGTCAAAAGTACATATATTTAAGAAACATTAAAAAAATTGTAATTTTGTTTGTAGAATCTGTAAAACCTTTTATTAAAAAAATAACCAATGTAGTTGTTTTAATTATATTTTAGATACATGAATATTTGAATAATTTGTACATATATAGGTTTTTGAAGACAAAAAACCCTACAGAAATTTGAATTTTTCAGATACCCTGTTTGTTTTACATATTATTTGAAATAAAATTTAAAGGGTTAATTTATTGAACACAAAATGTTTGCTGGATTTAGAAAGCTGTGCACTGATAAATTGGATGTAGAAATGTTCATAGTTACGCATTTAAAATTGTATCTGTATGAAATAAATATACTCACTGTGACTGTACAACTGCAGGTTGGGTTGTTCGTCGCAACACAGGTTGCTTGGTTGGCTGTTTCCCCTTATCTTTCGAAGCAAATCGTTGTGACGACCTGGTATATGGGGCAAGTCCTGCAGGCAAAAATATAAAGGTTGGATACTGATGATGACAATAGCGTTTAAACCAGTAATAAAAATTGGAAAATTTATGTTAGGTTGAATTATTGATGCACTAGAACTACACAAGGGCTACTAGAAAATGGAAAAGAAAATTTAGGAGCCTTTTTGAGAAAAATATTTCGTATTAAAAATTCTTTTATTTAAAAATTTATCAACACACTTGGACCTTTAAGGGCAGTAGCGGATTTCTAAATAGGCTAGCTAGGCTAAAGCCTATGGCAGCAAATTTTTAATGGCGGAATTTTGCATGTTGAGGCAATTCTTTCGAAATGCAACTGAAGTTCTCTAATACATTGGATTATTTTTTATTATTTCACCTCAAGCCCTATTTTATGTAGCATTAAAGTAAGATATCAGAAAAATTACATCAATTACAAATACAAATCAATTACAAATTGAAACACATACTTACAGCATTTTTAAAAACTAATTTAGTAATTTAGGGGCACTAACTTTCATTGAACAACGGGTTATAATGAGATAAATCAACCATTGGTGATCAACTTTTGAATCGATTTTTACACCCCACCTACCCTATAGGCGGCAAATTTTGGTTCAGCTTCAGCCTATAAGCGGCACATCTGGAAATCTGCTGCTGTTTACGGGACATCAACTGGAGATTTTATTTTTAAGATTGTCCGAGTTTTGCCATTATAGAATAAAAAGAGTTTCATGTTTCTAAAATTACTGGAGTTTTGATAGCTGAAGTTTCAAAATAACATTCACCAAATTTCAATGTGACATGAGCTACTGAATTTTATATTCCCCACAGTTATACTATTTTAAGACTCAAATTTTGGCAATTTCAAGATGATTTATAGAACGATTGTTGTAAATCATGATGAAAAAGTAGGCTTAACTGTTGTGAGAATCTAGTCGCAAGTAACTGCAACTAAATTTTTGTTAATGTCGCAAAATTAAAGTATTAGATAGCATTTTGTTAATAGCAACCATAAATTTCGAATCCTGGTTTTTCTCGTCCTGGTTCCGGCTCTTTTTAAAGGCCAGCCGATCATCATGAGGCAATGCAATCTCTTTAGTGGATTTTGTAAAAATTACTAGACAGCAAAATATGTAAGGGAAACATTATTGGATTGCACTGGACGGTAACCGATATTGGAAAACATCTTAGAGTAATCTAATCTTAGTTTTTAACTGAGTTTTCCAAGGTAAGGGGACACCCTGGGTTCGAATGTCATTGAAATAAAAAAAAAAATAGAAATATAAAACTAAATATTCTAACTTTGAGTTTCTTTAGAATCCTTCAAAGATTTTGTTTTCAAATATTTCTTTAGAATGGCTTTAGCCATTTTCTCCTTTTTTATAGCCTTAGATGATCTTCTTCTTCAGATGATGAAAGAAGGATTCTAGAAGAAAATGTATAAATAAATAATAGTAATCATGGAAAGAAATATTTACCCTTTTGCTATCAAGCAGTTAATCCCAAAGAGCAGAGGGGGTAAAATCCCAGTTGCTGGCCTGGCAACAAATCACAGAATTTTTTGAGTTTTTATCGAGTGATAAATAATTCTGGCAACCATGTACACTATCAAAAGGAAGGGATGTTAAACTACCGCACACATTCAAAAACTATTCGAGACCAATTTTTAGAGATAGCGAGAAAAAAAAATTGCTAGCAAAGATCAGAGTTCGAAAAATGTGATTTTCGAAATGTCACCGGTTCAGCGATTAGGATCTAGGAATTTAACTTCGAAAGTATGTGCATTTTTCAGGTATATAGGTTTACAAAAAAAACTAACTCGATTATTCTTCGATGATTACTTTTGTGTTGAATTTAATAAGTGTTAAGATATGTGATCGCCGGATTACTTTTATTTCGGCAAAGGCAAAGCTTCGGGTTTCAGTATTTATTTTGAATTTGAAGCGGTACAATTTTGATTGTTTCCATTTATTCTGTATAATTAGTAAATTTTGGTTTTGATAATTTTTCAAAGCTCATTTAATGATTGAAAATCCTTGAAAATAATTCAATACCATTTACAGTTAAAAATCATCACAAAATATCTAACTTTTTTTTCATTTTCAATCACAAGGATATTTTTACCACCATCCAAAAAAAAAAAGTGCTGAAGAGCCCAGTTGGTTTGAGGCAGGCCCTGATGCAGCCAAAAAGCACGATGAATTAAATTCCATGTAAAAGGAGTTCCCATTAAATAAGCTCTAAAACATTGCTTAGGATGTTTTAATTTACTTTCAGTGTCACTCATGTGTTGTCGTCGTCACTTGACCTAGATTTTAAAATTACGAAGCATGCTACCTAAACAAAAAAACAAATAAAACAAAAACCCTACATTACCGGCATCACTCTGGAAGCAGAAAACCAGAGCCTCCCCCAACTGAACTGTGTAAACGAAACGAACCCATTTTCGGTTTCTAAATGCATTTCAAAGCCACGAGCTGAGACACCCACTTGCGAATCCAAAATAAAAGTAATTCCTCCACCATGGCAAATCAACAATCTCTGATAACTCTTTTCTTCATTCTGTGTTTGGGATGCGACCTAGCCTACTGCGTCCGCGACGTGATATACGCGATCAACGCGGGCGGCGAGTCCCACGTCGACCAACACGGCATCCACTATCGGCGGGACCCGCTTCACGGCCGGATCGGGACGGCGTCGGACTACGGAAAACAACTGATCATCAGCCGGGTGTCGAGGAGCGACCAGGTTCTCTACCAGACGGAGCGGTACCACCATGCCACGTTCGGATACGAGATACCGGTGAATCGGGACGGGGATTACGTGCTCGTGCTCAAGTTTTGCGAGGTGTATTTTCAGTCGCCAGGAATGAAGGTATGAGGGGTTTTTTTTTGTAGTTAAATTTGGAATATATGTTCCGATTTTGGGATCACCTTTTCTGTACGGTAACTTTTGGCGCGATTTTTCAGATTTGGCGATAAATAGTATTTTGTGGCAACTCTATTTGACCGTTATGGGTTCGCCAGAATATGGACTTTTGGCGCTATTTTGGAGAGTTCGCCAATAGTTACAGTACAGTAAATTTCTACCGATTTGCGTTACGTTGCCCAGCAATAAAAATGGCCAGTTGTGTTAACATTTCATATTTTATACAACTAGCAACTCGTTAGTTTTAGCACTCCAATGTTATATTTTTAAGGTCGCCAAAAGTCGCAAATGAACTGACCGGCCGTATTATGTCATAACTATATCGAGATTTTGTAGTTTTATTAAAATAGTTATGATATAATGGCCGGTCATGATTTGCCTTACGTTGCCAAGCAACGAAAATGCTCATTTTCGGTAAACATTTCACTCTTATGTTCATACAATTTGATATGTATGGAAATCTGACGTTACATTTTTAAACTCGCTAACAAACATACCAGCCATTATATCATAGCTGTCTCAAGATTTTGTTGTTAAATTGAAATAGCCATGATAAAATGGCATGTCTTCATTTGACGATTCACATTACGTTGCCAAGCAAGAAATATGCCTAATTGTGTGAACATTCCACTTCAAATTTCATACAACTTGATAGCAAAAGCAACCCTACGTTAAATTTTCAAGCTCGCCAAAAGTCGTCAATGGACAAACTGGCCGTTATTCATAGCTTTATCTTAAAGTATAATTTCAAAAAGGAGATTGGTAAGGTGCAATGAATTGCATGCAAAAGGTGCCAGGTTCGGGCCATGGCATTGCCAAAAATAACTGCCCACCTACAAACAGCCTGTGCAGCTAAAAATCCCGACAAATAACACCTCATGTAGAGGGAGTGCACATTAAATATTCTTCTTGTTGCTGCATCCAATGTCGCTCTAAAAGTTGTGTTGGGTAGAACGATTGAGTAATTTTTTTTTGTAAGTGTATGTAGCTAAAAAATGCACAGATATATCTTAAAAAAAAAGATTATTTCCTATTTAGGAACTTATGAGAAGTGTCCTACTCGTGTGTCGGCTCGTGACTTGACTAGTTCTATATTACGATGCCAATAGCCCTCGTGTGATAACTCATTCTAATTCTAACAATCGTCACTTGACTATGGTGCACAATTTCCCTTCATTAATAGCTTTAGTGCCGCTGGGATTCAAGCAAAGCGAATTGATAAAACCGTCTAAAACGCTGAATAACTAGTCAACCCAACTTCCATCTATCTTCTTAAACAAACGCCAGTAAATTCTCTCATAACACTTTCACTAAGCCGTTCGTTGAACATGTCAATGAATATAGAATAAATGTAAAATTATCTTGCAGTATGGATAAAATTTACAAATAAAAATTATGTAGTTCTATAAAATACGACCAACTAAAAAAAGGTTTCTTTAAACCTTCTTCTATTTATTTCAAGCAATCAGAACAGATGCCAAAAGCCAATGTACAAACTTATTTTCAGACCGTGATACAATTGTTTAAAAAAAATTTAATTATCTTTTTTCCAGGTATTTGACGTCACGCTCAACGCAGTCCACAGCGTTGTTTCTGACCTTGACATCTTCGCCAAGGTCGGGAAAGGGGTGGCCCACGACGAATATGTTCCTTTCACCGTCCAGGGCAACAAGCTGATAGTGAACGACGAAGAATCGGAGCACGATGGAAAAATTAGAGTGGAATTCATAAAGGTTTCTTTTTTTAAAAAACATTTTTATTATGTTGACTTTTATTCAAATAATTTGTTGAAAATCATATCTTATTTGGGAAAATTGTACAAGATATCATAAAAATTACATTTTTAAAGTTAAATGTTGAATATTTAAGTTTTTAGTTATATGTTTAGTTTAGCTTTTATGTTGTTAAATTTATTTTACAGTCTAAAACTATTTTACGAAATATATGGTGTACATGAAAAAATATTCTAAAATTTTTAATCGTTGAAAAAAAAAAGTCGTTAGTATCGTTGACCGTTTCAAATAAATATATTTTGTTTGTTAACTTATTGATGTACCTATTAAGAATCATAGTTTCTTGCAGGTTATTTTGTTAACTTTCATAGCAATGAATATATTGAAAATCTTAGTACATATAATAACTGAAATTCGTAAAAAAATACATTTTAAAATAAAGTATATTTCATCAGTATTCTTCAAACTTTTGTAATTTTATGTTTATTTCTAAAAAAATGTTGTATAGGCAATAAATTCTGAAATGCAAGAATCCGAGTGGAATTCATAAAGGTTTTGCAATGTCTGTTCTAACAGTCTTTGTGAAATATATCAAATGTATTTTTGGTTTGTAATCATCTTATTGCTAATAAACTTGTATTTCCAGGGCTATAGGGATAATCCAAAAGTGAATGCAATTTTTGTTGTGAGAGGGACTTTGGCTGGTATGTATTTTGTTATTTGTTTATTTAACTGACTACGTTATTTTGCCAAACCTTTGGCTAACAGTCTGTAAATCTAAAGTGTGTTTATCTGTTAATCCAATGCAAAAATAATTTTGAAAGTCACATTGCTCCAGCTGAATCGAATATTTTTACAAAAAAAAAAAAATGTCATAAGTGTAGCTAACTTACAGGGCCCTATAATCCCACTTTCATAACTAGTTAAGTTGGATTATTTTTATTTTTAATAAATATTTTGCAGCAAAATATTTAAACCAATTTTAAAAAGTGGTATTATAATGTCCTATAAGTAAGCTACATTACAAAAAAAAACTTTTGCTAAAATATTCCATACAGTAGAAGAAATGTGACTTAGAAAATAATTTTTTCCCCATTGGATTAACACAGACACTTAGGTTTGAAGACCTTTAGTCATTCCCCCTTGTTGCATTTTAATTAGAAAAATAATGCTCATTGGAAGCAATGAAGCTATCAAAATCTAAAGTGGAAGTAATCATTTATTAAAAAACATTAACATCGTTTAACAGAGAACACACTTTCCAAAAAAATATCACAGAATATGTATTATTACATTTTTCTTCTGATTTACATATAGCATTAACTTCTTGACAATGAATCTTGAGCTAGGTAAGTGAATCGGCCAAGTTCGTACCTACAAAACAATAACCAAAGAAAATAGTCAGAAACTGTGTGATCGAAGTATAGAAAAATTACTTAACTTCCCTTAAGACTTTATTATTTCTTATTTTCTTTATTATTCCCCCTTAATATCTTTTGTTGTTTTCATAATGTCTAATTCGCTTTAATCTTCTGGCCTAAGTTTTTCCGTTATTTGAACAACAATCTTTCTAACAATAATCATACAATTTAAAAATAATAAATTTTGTATTAATATTCACCTCTTTTTTTAGACGTCAAATATATTTCACTACAGGATTCTTTGTATGTTGATAATGAAATGTTTTCATTCTATTTAAAAACGAGGAATATTACGCATTTATTGTTTGAAATATAAATTAATTTATGCAAACGATAAATAATAGTTATTGAATTTTCGAAATAAAATAAATTAAACTAGCCAAATTTAGCATGGAAATATAGAATTAATGCTGTGTTTGGTGCCATTTTACCCGTTAAACACAACTGTGGTGTGGAATCTGGTTAAGTGACATATTCTGTTACAAACCTACTCGTTTCATTACAAAGTGATTTAGGATCATCTCTAGTCAACTCATTCACATCTTTTTGACAAACCTCACATCACCTTTGCTTTACATAATTAGTAAGTACAGAAAAATGAGAAATAACAAACCTTGAGGACTCTGTTCCGTGTAAGTTGCGGCATAGGTAATTTTCTTCAGGGAGTTTTTTTGTTCTGTTAGAGCTTTGTTAAAATAAGAAAGCTTTAAAGTTCTTTTTGCGAGGATGGGAGATTTTTTGTTTTTAAAGGGGACTCGCTATACTTTGATTGAATACAAGTGTTTTTTTCATTCGAATACATAACCCTGTAGCAAAAAAAACAACTTAAAGCTGCTATTTCTTGTAAATGTAGAAAAGGACTTAAGTTTTTGAACTAAAATTAGCTTATTTTGTGAACATCAGATGTTTCTGTAGTGTAGTAAATTTGGGACTGAAAGGGTTAAGATCATTTCTAGTCAACTCATTCACATCTTTTTGACAAACCTCATCCACATTACAGACGTCCCTGAGCTACAATCCCTCCTGCCTGAAGACAAAGAAGAAGACGAACTCGAAGAAGAACCGGAACTAGCCAGTACCGACTCCCCTAAGAGAGACTCCCCACCGGTAAGACACCCATCCGGTCCACGCAGCCCGAACCCATACGAGACAGAAGACTCTGGTACAATGCTGCCGGTGTTTATAGCGATCGGTGCTTTCCTTCCGCTGCTGTTCTGTTTATGTCGACTATAGTGCATGCAGTTGAGGGGAGAGGTTTGAAAGTCGTGCTTTCTGATCACTGAACTGAACTGAAACTCTGGAAGGAGCATCGAAACGCTCGTCAAACCGGTCGGTGAAGCCCGGCAACCCTGTAAGAGCAACCCAACTTTTGCCGCCAATCCTATACATTACCTGTTAAAATAGGCATTTTAAACCAACTTTTTCGATATTTTTTTTAACAGAAAGTTTATAGGTTATTTCTTTAGGAGGTTTTTTATATGATGAAGTGTTGGAAATATGTGCTTTAAAAAAATAGAATGCATTAACAAGCTTTAAAACTTAAATTCCTTGGAGTACTATTATTGGCGAGAGATTGGCGACATCCAATACAAACTGTCAAGTCAAGTGGGCGAGCTCATGCCAAATGTGGCACATATTCTCTCTAAAGCTGTCGCCAAGTGATCCAAAAATAAGCTTCACCAGCTTATCATGGGATACTCCTTCCAGAGTTTCAGTTCAGTGTTTCTGATTACATAATATTATGTAGGGAAATGTGAGGAGTGCGGGGGAAGAACTGCTTGATTTTTTAGGAGTCTTCCTGTAATTGTGTCTGCTTGGGGGGTATTGGACACGACAGGAAACCAATTTTTCTTTCGGTTCTTCATTCGCGGTACAAACATGTGACTCCTGTCCACTGAATAATTTACAGCGATCGGCGCGTTTCTTCCACTGCTGTTCTGTTTATGTCGACTATAGTGCGTGCAAGAGGTTTCAAGGTCGTGCTTTCTTATTACATAATATCATGTAGGGAAATGTGAAGACAACAGGGGAAGAACTGCTTGATTTATTAGGAGTCTTCCCGTAATTGTGTCTGCTTGGCGGACAGGAGACCGGTTTTTCTTTCGGTTCTTCATTCACGGTACAAACGTGTGCACTGACTCGGGTCCACTGATCTCTGGAATGAATCAGGGTTGCCGCGAAAGAAAACAAAGCAAGTAACCAGTTTCTTTACACCAGTTTCGGCTTTTTCTCGCTATCATTGCCAAAGAGGCCTATTGAGGAAAGCCTTCTACAAAATCAAGCTGTTTTTCCCCTGTACAATTAAAATGAGAAACTTGAGTATTTTTCTTGTAAATGCAGTATGGGAAAAAATTTTGGGGAGGATTTTTTTTAGGGGGGACTTGGTTCACTTTGTTTAAATAAGAAAGAGACTCAATGAGGTTATAATTTCTAATTACACACACATAATATTATGTGGAGAAATGAGAAATTACAAACTTTGGGAGCTCTATTGCTTGTAAATGAGGCGCATGAAATATTTTATTCTGGGAGAAATTTTTTTTCAATCGAAGGTTTATTGCACTTTGTTTAAATAAGAAAGAGGCCCTAAACTTATTAATTCTGATTACATAATAATATGTAAGTAAGTGGGAAAGCTCAAGGCTCGATTTCTTGTAAATGCAGAATGGGAAAATCTTCTTTTGGAAGTTTTTTTTCAAGGAAGAGACCTATCACATTTTGTTAAAATAAGAAAGATAATTCTTCGGTTTACATATAATAGTATGTACAGATAAATGAGAAATAGCAAACCTTGAGGACTCTATTCCGTGTAAATTGCGGCATATGAAAATCTTTGTGTTTTGTTAGAGCTTTGTTAAAATAAGAAAGCTTTAAATTTCTTTTTGCGAGGATGGGACATTTTTTGTTTTTAAAGGGGCTCGCTATACTTTTATTGAATGCAAGACTTTTTTTCATTCAAATACATAACCCTGTAGCAAAAAAACAGCAACTTGAAGCTGCTATTTCTTGTAAATGTTTAAGGACTTTTTTTTGTGTGAGGACCTTACTTGTTATACTGTGTTCCAATGAGAAAAATTAAGTCATTTGTTCTCTTATTTCCACCTTGTCAGCATTTCAGAGTTGTGTGGGATGAACCACTACATCATCAAGTGGTATTGTTCCTGGTCTGTTTTGCGTACCTAAAGTGCATTTCATATGTGTAATGGTTCCAGTCATGTTTTTTCCCTATAATTTAATTACGGTACTGGATAATTGCAGAAAGTTAAGAGGACTCTCTTTGGAATTCCACATCTTGAAAATCGTAATGTTATTCCTATGGAGAATATTCGCAAGTCAATCACCGCCACAATTCTATTAAAAGGTTACTAGTTTCTTGAATCATTGTAAAGAACGAAAGGAACTAAAAGGATAAAATTAATTTGTTTTGTGAAAATCACATATTTAGTATTTTTAATAATTTTTTTAAATTGGAACTTTATGCTTACTCCATTATTTACTAACTTCAAAAAATTATTAAGAATACTAAATATGAGATTTTCACAAAACAAATTAGTTTTATCCTTTTAGTTCCTTTCGTTCTTTACAATGATTCAAGAAACTAGTAACTTTTTAATAGAATTGTGGCGGTGATTGACTTGCCAATATTCTCCATAGGAATAACATTACGATTTTCAAGATGTGGAATTCCAAAGAGAGTCCTTAAGTCGATTGGATCTTTCACATTCTACCAAAGTGAAACCTGTACTTACTAGGGATGCACCGAATACACCACTTTAGCCGAATAGCTTTACTAATGGCAACTTACGGTATCTAATTTTTCACATTTCTAATTTATTTAAAGAGAAATGGGAGCAGTTCTCCAAACCGAAGCCTCTCTGTGTTAATCCAATTTTTTAAAAAAATTTCTAAATCAAATTTCTCTGGGAGTATAAAAGTAAGTTTTTTTATGATGTTTTACACAGCTTTGTAGTTCTACTTTCTGAAATGGGTTTGAATATTTAACAAATTTTCAAAGAATAGTTTTACAATAAAATGGTTGAACCCATTTCAAAAAGTGGGATTATAGAACCCTGTAAGCCAGCCACATTTATCAAATAAAATATACCAATTGTAAAAATATTCAAACATTTTTTCCATCAAACAATTTTTTTTTAAAACATACTTTTTAGCATATATTTGTATGAAAAGTAGGTTTGGATTAAGAATATACGTGTAGGATTTTGCTCGGGTTTTAAGAGGTTAATAGAGACTTCAATTTGGAGACAAGCTCCCATTCTCCTTTTCATACTGCCAATTATGCAGGTAAAACTGCATACAAGGTTTTCAGTTTTGTTGAATGTTAAAGATCAAATTGACTTAATTTTGCCACTGAATTATCCTGTTCGTTAAGTATAATGAAAATTACTGGAACCGTTGTATTTAAAACATGGCTAATATTGCTTTTTTTTAATGTTTAATCGTTAATGGTGTTGTACTTATGTTTTCCTATAGCATCACCTTTTCTTTTGATAAAATCACACAAAATTTATTTTGTGGGAAGATATATACCTAATCACAAATCATATGTTAGAGGGATATGGTGACGGTTTTGTGTTCTGGTAAAGTGATAAGCATAAAGGTAGAAGTTAGCATTAAGTTCATTGATTCATGTACTTACCAATATTCAGAATGCGCAACAAAAGTATTGCTGTTTTTTTCATTAAAAACATTAGACTGAAACAATCTAAATCTTGGCATTTATAAATAGTTATGTTTTTTGGTATCCTTTTTGGAATTATCCTATTGGAATTATTGAATGCTTATTTCAAAAATAATAAGCTATAATCTTTTCAATTACAATGCAAGTTTCAAAAGCATTTTCTTTCCCGGTTAAACTAAAGAATCGTGGCCGGATTTGGCGACTTTTTAAAATGACCGAAGTATGGAGAACGTGACCTAAGAAACTTTCCCATTGGTAATTTCTCTAAAGGTGGCCATAATACCAATGAGTCGGGGTTCCCAGAATTGGCGTCAAATATCTGGCCACAATTCTTTAGTTTAACCTCTTTCCCTATCCCCTTGTGTGGTTTTCCACGAAACTGTGTGGGCATCGCTGTTTTAATTTTCCTTCTCACCCATAGAGATCTTAATAAAAGTATTAGAGTGGAGGTCACGTGATCTATCTATGCTAACAACGGGACAAGCATGGGGCCCACCATCTTAGAGTTCGAGACCAACTTTTTTAAGTGGAAAGTGCTTAGAAAAAAAATTTAATTCTAAAATATTAAAAAAATACCAGATGCATTTTGGAATATTTTTAGTGACTTTAAAAGAACTTGAAACGCTTTTCTAGTATTTTTATAATATTTATTTTGTAATTTTAGAATTAAATTTAATTTTTCACGTATTCCTCTTCTTAATGTGACGGCGATGGCTGCAAGTTGCCAGTGTCGCCATCACATAAAACAAAAAGAATGCTAGGCAAAAAATAAAATTTAATTCTAAAATTACAAAATAAATATTATAAAAATACTAGAAAAGTGTTTCAAGTTCTTTTAAAGTCACTAAAAATATTCCAAATTGCAGCTAGTGTTTTTATGGTATTTTTTAATATTTTAGAATTAAACTCATTTTTTTCTTCGCACTTTCCACTTAAAAAAGTTGGTCTCGAACTCTAAGATGGCGGCCCCCATGCTTGTCCCGTCGTTAGCATAGATAGATCACGTGACCTCCACTCTAATACTTTTATTAAGATCTCTATATTCTCACCTCACTTTGGGAAAGCATTTACAATAAACCACATAGAAGGTCCTCAAACAATGTCGGTTTAAAACAGCTAACACTGTAAACCTGGAAGGAGGAAGTAGGGGAAAAAGAAAAAGGCCCTTTCAGAGCTTGCATTGTAAGCGGAAGAACTACTGTTAAGTTCTAGCAGTTTGTGCAATTTTGACATTGCGAAAATAATTAGGCTTTTCAAATTTTTTATTATCAAGGTATATATTAAAAGAAAAATGTCACCTTTTTTCCTTAATACAGTTTTGAATTCTTTTTTCAATTGTCCTTTGTAACTATGGTGATTAGGTATGATGAAATTGAACCCCAATTTGCAATATCGTTATCATACTTTTGCTACTTATACTTTTATTTACCCTACTATTTAACCTTTTCAGTCCAGTGATGCATTTGGCATCATCATGTTTCTGATCAAAATTTAAAAAAAAAAATAGTAGGGCTGACATCTATTAGGATTAATAAAAAATTTTCTAATAGAAAATGTTTGAAAAATCAAATGATGTGCTTTTTGATATCATAAATGGATATAGAAGATCCGAAGGAAATGTTTAAAATGATGATGCCAAATTGTCATTGGGACTGAAAGGGTTAAAACTTTGTGTTTTTGTTTTGTTAATTCTATTGTTTCATATAGTAACTATTATTATTTGTTTTAATTTTACGTATCTATTAAATTCTATATGTATTTTGACACAAGGATTATTCCCCTTTGGTATTGTCATACCTTTATCAATTTGTTTTATCACTTTTGCACATTTATTTATGGATTAGAATTGTTATATTTATTCCATGTAGTTATTTAAGCAGCTGTGGATATGACTTCTTTTATTAAGAAAACAGTTTATTATAATCTTGAATTATTACACTGAAGGAATATCTGGGTTTAAGGATTTTGCAGATTCTTTACATCGATATAATTATTACATTTGGTATTAAGAAAACTGCATAAATAATTGCTATCAAAATAAATAAAAAAACTATGGTACTAATTTACTTTGAGTTGGAAGTTTTTCCGTCTTATCTATGGTTTCCTTGCACAGATGCCACGACATGGGTGGAGCTATCAGATGGAGAGAAAATTTCAGCCGTTTTATTTTGTCTATCTGATTGCGTTTTATATTCCTGCCCATCGTCATTTCTTCTGTGCAAGTAGACTATGAGTTTTACTATAATAGAATAACTGTTAATTTCTCTGTATTAAATTTTTACAACTTCAGGATGGTACAATTTTTGCTCTTAACCTAAGGGTTTTTTTAATTAAGACAAAACATGAAAAATAGAACAAAAACATTATAGAAAAAGTTTCTAATTATCATGCAGGGATATTAGCGATAGAAACATCTGTGATTTAGAGCTGAAAAGGCTCAACTTTCTAAAACTTGTGATAATGTGTGTGCTATGTTTCTTAAGTCGCTACAAAGGGTTGACAAACATGTAACTGACAAAAGTATTTTATAACCTCTTCACTCCCGAAAAGATATCAAGTAATTTTGAAAAAAAAATTAACGAGGGAATGGACGGGCTGGTCGGGGGGTCTCCATACTCAAGTGCCTCAATATGAATCCAATTGGGGAAAAAACTATTTTCTCTGCCACATTTCTGCAGCTGTATTGAACATTTTTACAAATGTTTTTTTTTTTTAAATAATAAATGTAGATAACTTACGAGTCTCTATAATCCCACTTTTTTAAAATTGCTTCGAATACTTTTTGTAAAATTATTTACTGTAAGTTTTTAAAAATATTCGAACTTTTTTCAAAAAGTGGGATGTAAGGACCTGCAAGTCAGCTACATTTATCACATAAAAAATCGGCTTGTAAAAATATTCAATACAGCTGGAGAAAATATTTTTTTCACCATTGGATTGACACTGATGCACTTTGCTTTGGAGACTCGCGGCCCAGCACGCCCATTCCCCCTTATATCACCTATGCATTGGCTTCGTTGAGAATAATTAAGTATAACTTTGGTTAGTTTTTAAAATTGGAACATGCTCTATCATTTTAAGGAATTTGATATTTTTGAATGTTTTCCAAAAAATGAATTTATTTTGTACGCTTTTCTACTTATTCATTTTATTATCTCTTATCTTATCCTAAGTTACTTATCATCTTTTCTCTAAAACTTCAATTAGTTAATGAAAATACCTTTATTATTTTTCACAATTATGGCCAGTTTACATTACTTTATTCTACTTGTAATATAGCACAGAATGAGTCCAAACTCAAAAACCAACCATCCAATCGTCTTAAATTTATACTTAGAAATTATTTCTTAAATTTCTACTACTCTCTTTACTTAAATTTCTACTTAGTTCTTAATTTCTACTTTTCTCAGAAAATTAATTAACTTATAAGTGGTTTTAAAGTTTTGTCACTTACAATTTTGTCAAATCCTTGTAACTGAATACCATACATCCTATTTTTTTCCCACTTGCGCGTCATTATTTATACAGTTGTCATTCCAAGAAGGATTATTTAAGGTAAACGTATAACCTGAATCATGGGAAAGTTTAACATTCTTGATTTGTTTAACTTTGGTGACAGGTGTAAGTGGTCTTGTGTTAAAAAGCCTCCGAATTTTTCACTTGTTAAATGGAAGGCTCAGAAAAGAAGTGAACCAAGGATATGTGTGTTTTTAAGCTGGGATTGGAATTAAAGTTACTTTTAAAAAGTAACTAAGTTTTGTAACTTACGTTTTAAAGTAGCTTACTACCCTTATGAGGGTCCTCGATGACCCCACCTGCAGGGGCTGTAGAGACAAGGACGAAACGGCCACTCACATTCTCTGTGATTGCGAAAATTATGCAGCGCACAGATTTGAGCATCTAGGGCAACATTTGCTTGAGCCCTGGGAACTCCAGCATATTCCAATCAGATCCTTTCTGAATTTTGCTTCGGCAACGGGGCTCTTCTTATAGGAGAGAGGGATTTATTTCTTGGGGACAGTACAATAGACCCCTGGTCGCAGTGCTTGGCTCTAACAGAGCCCCCCTCCAATGTCATAAGTCAAGTAGCTTAATAAAGTTACTTGATAAAAAAATTAACTACAGTTACTGAATCTGAAACATAATTAGTTACTTTTACAAACTGCAATCTAACCATCTTGATGCTTATTCAAAGAGAACCGAAGAAAGTATTTTCGAGGCTTGCATAGTAAGTAGACAGGGTATAGTACAGGCAATTGTGCTGCTAACTCCAAAATAACAGAAAAAGTGGACTTGGTTCTTTTGTTTTCTGGAACCCTCCAAATAGCAATCTTTTGTATACATTCAAAAGTTATCTAAAAAATCGTGTAGGGATTAATACATATTTTAAAAAAATGCTAAACTTTGAAATTGAATTATATGTGCTTCTTGTCCTTAACAGGTGTTTTTTTATTTAATACATTAACAATAACTTTTTGTAGCATATTAGTCTTTGAAGGAAACTGTTAAGATTTAAGCTTATTGAATTCGTTCAACTTTTGCCTGATATAAATTGTTTAGGACTGTGGTCTTCATTTGTCTTATCTTTGGTTTATTAAGATGGGCAACTACTTTATTTCTTGCCATAATTGTGATTATGTGTGCTACAAATATCAAGTAAAACTAACAGCAGTTTTGAGCATAAAAACATTAAATGCACATTTTAGGAGGGATTAACAGTCACATAAAGCCTAATTTTTTTGCATTAGTTTTGGAATCACAACTTCCCCAGAAGTATTGCTTTGCCATGTTAGCCTTTTTTCCCTAGGTATGGAATCAACATAACAATGGAAATGAAAAAAATTTGAACGGAAAATGTCTAATTATTTAATTATATATTTTTGAAGTTTTTTTTTATAAAACGTCAAATATACACTATACAGCATAAAAGATGGCGGACACTATTTAATACTTTATTAATTAATAATTAAATAACCGGTTGTGATTTTCTTTTCAACAAATGTGTTTCATTTCAATGTTATGTTGATTCCCATACCTAGGGAAAAAAAGGGCTAACATGGCAAAAAGCAGTACTTCTTGGGGAAGTTGTGATTTCAAAACTAATGCATTAGCTCTGTGGGGCTGACCGTACAAGAGAAAACCTTTGAAGACCATGTTTTGTGTTATTAAATAAACAACATTGTTACTTAAGATATGAAGCACAAAGTATGTAAGTTAATTATCAATTGTACTTATTATTCCAAGTGTCATTCCTGTATTTGTTATTTAATTTTAGTTCATTTAAAATGATTTGTAAAAAATATGGTGATTGGAAAGAGATGAAGGTGGTCGGTAAAAACTATCAAGGTCACACAGGTTTATTATTAAGATTGATTTAAATGCAGAAAAGGAAACAAAGTTTTTATAAAAAAATATTTGAATGTAACTAATTAGTTACTTTTAAAAATTTCAAGCTATACAAGAAAATTTGCATATAAAACCATCTTACTGTTTTTTCAAACAGAAATAAGATTGAAAAAAAAATCAATTATAATTATTAGTTTAAAACCCGGTTTCTTGCACAGAAGCCACGGACATGGGCAGAGCTATTAAAACATGCGGAACAATCATATGAAGACAATAAAAACAGCTGAAATTTTCTCTTCATTCTGATTGCTCTGCGCGTTTTATAGCTACGCCATGGGTTGTGGCTTCTGTGCAAGGTTAGGTTTGAATTATCGTCGCACTAGAGCTACCTTCTGTGCAAGGAAACTACGAGTTTAACTAAAACAAGTTTTTTCAAAGATTTGAATTTCAAAAATGTCATACTGGCAGCTTTCGGAAAGTAGAAAATTTCAGTACAATGAAAAGAAACTAAGTTACCTTCTGAAAACTTCTAACGGCAGTTTACTTAAAAAAATTGTGTACAACTAAACGCATTACAGTACTACAATCCCCGTCAAATCCCTAATATCACTTGTTGTCTAAAATACAAGGAACTTTGATGGTTTTTAGGATGGACACCCTTTCAGCATTGTGTTACATAGTAGTAAAACTGGTACGGTGGAGGTTTGAGGACTTTTTTATAAATTGCATCTGTGGTCTAGTCAGTATGTCATAAAAAGCATTTCATGTTACATAAAAAAAGTTCCTTTATAAACTTGTATTTTCTTTATTTTCATTTAATTATATAACATTAATTTGGTGTCATTTACCCCAACCACCCAAAAAACCAACCACCCTTACCCCCCTACACATCCCCCATGCAAGAAACAAAAAGATAAACTGCCATTACGTAGTATAACAAAACCAAAATGCATACATTCATATACACCAACAGCAACAGACTTAAATCTAAATTAAGTGCCAAAAAATATATTCAAACAAAGCGCCTTTTCTGTAATTTGAATGCAGATAGATCCACCACAAAAAACCATTGTCAGACAAAGAACCAATCACCTACAGAGGTAGAAAAATAGACAAAGAAGGGGCAGGTAGGTGTATAGAAAAACTGTGGACACATCTGCCCAGATACGCAGCTTACACCAAACCACATTTTTTGAATGCCCGG